>CAUYUJ010014198.1:350253-380253 GCA_963575745.1 Prorocentrum cordatum
GTCGTCGAGGAGTGCGCAGGAAGGGCAAGAGAGAGAGGAGGACGAAAAGGAGGAGGAAGAGGAAAAGCAGGAGGAGGAGGGGGAGGAGCGGCAGGAGATGCTGGGAGGAGGAAGAGGAGGAGAAGCAGCAAGAGGAGGATGCAGAGGAGGAAAAGGAAGAGGAGGAGGAGGAGGAGGAGGAGGAGGAGGAGGAGGAGGAGGAGGAGGAGGAGGAGGAGGAGGAGGAGGAGGAGTGCGAGGAGGCACGGCAGCAGCAGCAGGAGCAGCAGGAGCAGCGCCCGCCGAACGCGACAGGAGCCCCCGCCCGGCGGCGGGCAGCCGGGCAGCTGGCTTGGGCTGCTGGAGCCTTCGCCGGACCGCAGGGGAAGGCTTCGAGGAGCAACCAAGTACGGGAGGCTTGCGTCGCTCCGTCGAGGCAGCGACCCCGCCGCGGGCGGTCAAGGTTCGAGGCTCAGGGATCCACGCGGTGTCAGAAACGAGCGCCGGGGGTCGTCACGACAGGGGCCTTGCCGCACAAACGTGTGCATAAGCTGTCGGAGGTCCTCGCAGATCTCTTGGGCAGACCGATGGGATCCGCCCAGACCTCCGGGAGTCAATCCAGTCCCCTTCCTCCTCCAGGGGGGGGAGGAGGAAGGGGACTAGATTGATGATCGAGGTGCTCGAGTGCTTTTGGTCCCCCGTGGTCCTCCAAGCTCCAGGAGGCTTCGCGTCACCACGGCTGGATGCCCTTAGTCTTTCTGGGCGAGCGCATCCCAAGTGAGGTCCTGGGGCCGGTTTTTGTGGAGGGAGGTGGAGGGGGGCGCCCAAGTTTCCGACGTCGTACGTAGTTGTTCGACGTTTGTTACTTCGATTACCTGGACGCAGTGTCCAGCAGAGCACGAGCCAAGAACACGTGGGACAGCGTATGACGGGCATCCCCAGCCAATACACCGACAAATTATTGTCTGGATTTGTAAGCTGCATTGGCAGACTGCATGACCACCCTGCAATGATTAGGTCCGTGTCCGTTTCTGCGCAAATGGCGACATTGTTAAACATAATCGTGGCACTATGCACGGTCCTCGGGAACTCGCCGAGCCAAGCCCAAGCACACGAGAACGGTGTTGGTGAATTCCAGACATTGCAAGGAAGACAAGCAGAAGCCACAGTAAACCACAACAACATAGTTGTATTGAAGTAGAAACCGCTCAATCCCTGGTGGTGAGTCACTCGGGCGAACCCCTGGCTCGCCGACCACGAGGAGGAGGAGGAGGAGGACGAAGACGAGGACAATAGCAAGGATGAGGAGGAGGAGGAGGCGAGCTGCGACATAGATCGATCTTATTCTGAAAGTGGTGATGATGGTGAGGAGGTAAGATGAGGAAACAGTAGTATGACAGAGAAGTATGAGGAGGAGGAAAGAGGAGGAGGAGGAGAAGGATGAGGAGGAGGAGGAGGAGGAGATGGATAATGAGGAGGAGGAGGAGGAGGAGGAGGAGGAGGAGGAGGAGGAGGAGGAGGATAGGATAGGGAAGGAGGAAGGGGAGGAGGATAACGAGGAGGAGGAGGAGGAGGAGGAGGCGGAGAAGGGAGGAGGAGGAGGAGGAGGGGGAGGAGGAGGAGGAGAAAGAGGAGGAGGAAGGGGAAGAGGAGGAGGGAGGAGGAGTATGGCGGAGGAAGAGGAGGATTATAAATCATATAGGAGGGTGAACATGCGGTCTGCAAGAGGTTGTAAGACTTTGTCGTTGGTCCGAGGAGATCTGGGGTGCTCAAGGGCTTTTTTGGGGGAGGGATCGGATCTCTGCTCCCCCATCCCTCCTCCTCCATCCCTTTTCCACCCTACCTCCTCTCTTACCGCGTCCCCTCGCCCTTGCTCCCCCTCCCTCCTGTCTTCCCCCCCTCCCGCCTCCCCTCTCGACTTCCGTTGTCGCACGGTCTGGACGTCTGAACGCTCCTTCCGCCCTCTCGTTTCCTCCGAAATCCTCCTCGCCCTCGCTCTCGTGGTGGCTGTTGTGATCGTCGCCGTCTCCACCGCAGCCGCCGTCGCTGTCGCCCCTGCCGCCCGAGCCGTCGCCGTCCTCGTCCCCCTGGCCAGGGGCGCGTTCGGGCGCCAGGATCTCGAGGCGACTCCCGCCGTGGCGGCGAGGGCGCCCCCGAAGCTGCAGAACCGTCGCTGCCGCCGCCGTCGCCGCCGCCGCCGCCGCCGCCGCCGCCGCCGCCATCGCCGCCATGGCCGCCGCCGTCTGCGTTGCCGCCGCCGTCGCTGCTGCGTCGGCGTCGGCGTCGGCGGCGGCGGCGTCGGCGTCGGCGGCGTTCGCGGCGGCGGCCTCGGCGCGCGCGTCTCGGCGGGCAGGCGCCCGCGGTCATGGCGGCGCCGGCGGCGGCCACCGGCGGGCCTCCGCCGCTGCTGCCCCCGCCGGGGCACACCGGGCCGACTGGGCCGGTCGGCGGGGCTCCGTGGCCTCCGTGCCTCCCAGGGGCCCGACGCCCTCGAGTCGCGAAAAAATGACGACGGACGGTTTTGCCCGACACCCTCGAGCCGTGACAGAAATCACGACGGGCGGTTGCTCCCTACTTTCGGCCTCCGGGGGCCCTTGCCGGGCCTCGGGAGCGTCCGAAAACGGCTCAGGAAGAAGCCGGTCCCGGGGAGAGGGTCGAGACTTCTGGGGGTCGACGTCGTGACAAAATCAGGGCGTCGGGGGCTTGGGGAGGGGGGAGCAGGGGCAGCGCTCGCTGTTGGGGGCAGGCTCGGGTTCGAGGTTCGAGGTGTGCGCTGGGCGTCCTTGCGGGTCCTCGGCGGCCTTCTCCAGCCTCGGGATGGGCTTCCAGCAGCTGCGCCCTCGCCGAGGGTGGTTCCGGGGCTGCTCGGGCCGGCCCGAGCGGCCGCCGCAGGCCCGAGTCCTGGCCCTGCTGGGATGACCGCGGGGGTTTTTAAGTGGATGGGGGGGGGTTACAAGTGGATGCCAAGGTGTGTTATCGGAGGTTGATAGACCTCCTACCCTGACACGTCGATTAGCGAATTGGCTGTTCTTGGTTCGCGAGAGGGCGTCGCGGCCGTCATTTTTGTGGGTCCAGGTCCGTCGGTTTCGGTCCCAGGCCGTTTTCACTGAAGGGAGGTTTACTAAAGGGAGGTCTGTCCACCGCCGAGGTTGTATTTGGCCCAATCTGGCTTATAAGTGGGCTACAAAGTACCCCGAGTGGCTCACGGGGGTTAGATAACTCCGCTAACTGGGCGGAGCCCACTCAGCCCAGATCGTTACCCCCTCTGAGCCTCTCGGGGCACTTGCAACCCACTTCTAAGCCAGGTTGGGCCAGACATGGCCCACCTTGGCGTCCACTTGGTAACCCCCCCGATCCACTTAGAAACCCCCGCGGTCACCCCAGTACAGTCGGGGCCCTGGATAAGGAACCCTTTTCGTTGGGGAGGGGCTCGGTGTTCCTTGATTGTTTCACAGCTTGCCTTAGGTTTTCCTTAGGTTTTCGATCTGGAATCGAAGTTTAACTTATGGAAAATAGGGGCCTCGTTCCTTATTTAGGGTTCCTTAGGTCAGCGCCCCGACTGTAAGCCAGGGGCCAACGCTGGGCAGGTCGGTCAGAGGAGGGGGAGTTGAGACAACGGCAGTTGGCCTTCGGAGGGGCGGGCCCTCGTCGCCACGACCGGACGCAGCTCGGAGCGCTGGTGTGCCTGGATCCCGGCAGAGGTCTGGGGACCGATTCTGAGTTGCCGTCGTCTCCACTCGCCTTGCTTTACATAGGTCGGGCCTGTCCCCCCACAGGCGGATTCTGGACGAAAAATGCCACAGATCGAAAAGATACTCCAAACATAATCGCAAAGTAACAAAAAATCGTCCCCATATTATTTGTTGATACTATTTTCGGATGTTCCCCCCTGTAGAGGGACGGGCAGGCCCGACTTCAGCCTTGCGCCGAGCCCCGAGGGAGGCGATCTGCAGCGGTGGGGGGGGGGGCACAGTCCGCTCGCCGCCCGCGCGCCTCCGAGGCCGGCCCCCGCGCCCCAGAGATGGCCTCCGCGCCTCCCACTTTTTGAGGGTATTTTTGAATATGTTTTCGCAGGCGATGTTTCTCCCCCAATCCCCGAGTTTCGCCCAAAAATTTTGGCCGCTCAGAAAAATGGAAAAACCCTGGGATACACCCCAAGGGGGCTATTCGGACGCACCCCTATCGAGGATGGGCACCCCCCCATCGTATATCCCAGGGTTGTGCCCCAAATTTCTGGTCCATTCGGAAACCCCACGAAGCCTGGGATAGGGGTCGACGTATCCCTTGTTATGTTTATCACTTGTTCGCCCCAAATCCGCCTGAAGGGGGACACGCCCGACCTCAGGGCAACGCTTGGGGGGGACAGGCTCAGGGGGGGTGGGCGGATGTTCCTCAATTGTTCGCCCCAAATCCGCCTGAAGGGGGACACGCCCGACCTAAGGGCAACGCTTGGGGGGGACAGGCTCGGGGGGGGTGGGCGGGCCGGCGCGGGCCTGTGAGCCCACGTGCTCGTCCCGGCGCCTCGAGGTCGGTTGGTGCGCGGTATAGGCTGTGCCCGAGGGCGAGGAGGAGGAGGAGGAGGAGGAGGAGGAGTAGGGGAGGGGGAGGAGGAGGAGGAGGAGGAGGAGGAGGAGGAGGAGGAGGAGGAGGAGGAGGAGGAGGAGGGGGATGCATCGACCCCCAGTCCCCTTCGGATCGTCGATGGAGGGCCGATAGCCCCACCCCCGCCCGGGGCCGTGCAGATTCGCTGTCGTGTGCCTTTCGCCGATCTGCTGGCGACGTATCGCCGAGTCAAGCTCTCACTGTTTCCCCCCTGCGCAGGTCCCTCCCTAACGTTGCCCCTCGGGGGGGTGGGTGGGGCACGAACGGGTAGAAGGACGCTGCCCTGAATCCTGCCCTCGCTCCCCTCCCTCGTCCATCTTCCCTCGCTCTTTCTCCGCCTCTCGCTTCCGCGTGCGTTCACCCCCTTCTCTCCTCCCATCCACTCCCCTCCTCTTCCCCCCCACGTGCGCGCGTGCGCGCTTCGTCGTTGTTGTCGTTGTTGTCGTTGTTGTCGTCGTCGTCGTCGTCGTCGTCGTCGTCGTCGTCGCCAAGCGGACGTCGTCGTCGTCGTCGTCGTCGTCGTCGTCGTCGTCGTCGTCGTCGTTGTCGTCGTTCGTCGTCGTCATCGGTCAGTCGGCCAGTCGTTGTCATCCGTCGTGGTCACTGTCCGTCGTCGTCGTCGTCGTCATCGTCGTCGTCGTTGTCGTCATTGTCATTGTCGCCGTCGTCTGTCGTCGTATTCGTCGTCTGCCGTTGTCGTCGTCGTCGTCGTCGTCGTCGTCGTCGTTGTCTGTTGTCGTAGTCCTGATCGTCGTCGTCCCACGTCGTCGTCGAGTTAGGCTGACGCAGGCTGAGGCCGAGGCAGGCTGAGGCTGAGGCTGAGGCAGGCTGAGGCTGAGGTCGAGGCAGGCTGAGACTGAGGCTGAGGCAGGCTGAGGCTGAGGCTGAGGCTGATGCAGGCTGAAGCTGAGAGGCTGACGCTGAGGCTGAGGCAGGCTGAGGCTGCGGCTGAGGCCGAGGCAGGCTGAGGCTGAGGCTGAGGCGAGCCGAGGCAGGCTGAGGCTGAGGCAGAAGCTGAGGCAGGCTGAGGCTGAGGCTGTGGCTGAGGCTGAGGCAAGCTGCGGCTGAGGCAGGCTGAGGCTGAGGCTGATGCAGGCTGAGGCTGAGGCAGGCTGAGGCTGAGGCTGAGGCAGGCTGAGGCTGAGGCTGAGGCCGAGGCAGGCTGAGGCTGAGGCCGAGGCAAGCCGAGGCAGGCTGAGGCTGAGGCTGAGGCTGATGCTGAGGCAGGCTGAAGCTGAGAGGCTGACGCTGAGGCTGAGGCAGGCTGAGGCTGAGGCAGGCTGATGAGGCCGAGGCAGGCCGAAACTGAGACAAGGTGAGGCTGAATGGGGGGGGGGGAAGGGGGGGGGAGGAGGGGAGGCTGAGACAGGCTGAGGCCGAGGCAGGCTGAGGCCGAGGCAGGCTGAGGCTGAAGCTGAGGCAAGCCGAGGCAGGCTGAGGCTGAGGCTGAGGCTGAGGCAGGCTGAGGCTGAGGCAGGCTGAGGCTGTGGCTGACGCAGGCAGGCTGAGGCTGAGGCTGAGGCAGGCTGAGGCTGAGGTCGAGGCAGGCTGAGGCTGAGGCTGAGGCGAGCCGAGGCAGGCTGAGGCTGAGGCTGAAACTGAGGCAGGCTGAGGCATCCGTAGGAATCCATATGAATCCTTAGGAATCCTTACGAATCCTTAGGAATCCGTAGGAATCCTTAGGAATTCGCAGGCATAGTTAAGCATCCTCAGGAATCCTTAGGAATCCTTTAGGATTCCTCAGGAATCCTTAGGAATCCGTAAGAATACCTAGGAATCAGGATTCCTAAGGATTCCTAAGGTTTCCTAAGGATTCCTATGGATTCCTAAGGATGCCCAAGGATGCCTTAGGAATCCCTAGGAATCCTTAGGATTCCATTGGATCCTAAGGCCGTTGCCACTGCGACTGTCATTGCGACTGCGACTGCGACTGCGAAAACTGCAGAATTCAACTAGATTCTCACCTGAATCTGAAGGGGAATGCTTCCAGATATGCTTATAAACATCGCTGTTAGGTTGCTTTGCCGGGATGTTTGTTTCCGATGGGACGTCTTCACAGCGTACAGCACTTGAGATATGAATTATGTACCCAAAACGGGCTGGACATGTGCAACATTCCCCAATCAGTGCTTGCACCGAAGGGGTCCTAGCGGATGTTGAAAGATTTGGCGAAAGTGCCCGGCCGATTTTGGTAGGCGGCCGGATTCCCGGGTTCCCGGTTCCAGATTTCCTGGTTCCGGGTTGCTGGTTCCCCGCCGATTTCGGTTGGCGGCGGGGTTCCCAGGCTTTTGGGTTCCCAGGTTCCGGGTCGATCTCCGGACTTCTCGATCGGTCCCACCATCGATCTCATAACCCATCTCTCTATCGATCTCACGATCGATCTCACAATCTATCTAATCATCGATATCACAATCGATCTCAGTCTAGGTCGCACGAGCCATCTCACGATTCGTCTCACTCTCGATCTCACTGAATCGACACTATCGGTCTCACGATCGACCTTACTATCGCCTGCACTATAGATCCCACTATCGATCTCGCTATCGATCTCACAATCGGTCTCAATATCCATATCACTAGTTCCAAGCCATCCACTGCTTGGGGCGCTTCTCTAGTGTGATGTTTTTGGAAGCTGGCGCGCGCGGAATCGGGTGCTTTCGCTCTAGCCATTCAAGAGCGTTTTGTTCCACACAGCATCCGGATCGAGCCTGTGCAGTAACAAAAAGGGGCGGTAAAGCGGCCCAGGGCAAAGCGCCCATTCAGAAGCCGGCTCCACGTGGCCCTTCTCCCGCTTTGAGGCACGCGCCTGTCTAGACGCTTTCGCGCTGCCCAACGTCTACCGAGTGAGAGCACAGCCCTTTTTTTCAGCATCTGGCTCGCGCCTCGGCGCCGCGCGCGTCCGCCGGACGGGTTCCCAGCCGCTGCGCGGATGGAGCGGGCCTGCTGTTTTCGGCGTGTGGCTCTCGCCGCTGCGCCGAGCACATCCGCTTTTATATCGGGAGTGGACAGAGCTCCTACGCTGACACGTCGATTAAGGAATTGGCCCTTTTCGGTTCGCGAGAGGGCGTCGCGGCCGTCTTTTTTGCGGGTCCAGGTCCGTCGGTTTCGGTCCCAGGCCGTTTTCACTAAGGGGAGGTGTTCTAAAGGGAGGTTTGTCCACCGCCGATTATAGCTCCGAACAGCTACAATGATGCAGGGCGGCCATTTTTCAAGATGGCGTTCTCGTTTGCGATTCGTTCCTTTTGGTATGATGCTCACTTCAATCACTCAGTGCGTATGCGGATGAAGCGCGCCTCTTTTCCCTATTGGATGCTCGCTTGCGACGTCGTCAGTTGCCTTCTTTTTTTGAACATCAGCCCAGTACGGTGCAACAGCTGCATGGTTACGGGACGGGGCTATCGCTAGACCCTGGAATTTGGTTGTCCTGCCTCTTTGTCCTTTCTGTGTCTAGAAGGATGTAAGGCGATTCCGTCTCAAAGCTGGGCCCTTGCTAGAGAGACGGGCCGATCGGGCGCAGGGTTTCCTCCTGCTCTTCATATTCCCCGTACTAGGCCTTCTTCACCCTCCCCCCGTTCCTCCTGTCCTTGCCGAACTCCCCCCTCTGATTCCCCATCTCTGGGGTCTGCGATACTCCGGGGCTCTCCCGTCTTCCGTCTCCCCCCTCCTCACATCTTGGTGGTCTCCAAACCAGGTGGTGAGACACCCGGTGGTGACCCCGATTCCCCCAAAAAATAGTTCTGGGTCACCACCGGGTTTGGGGACACGCGGTCGCCACGAGGTTTTGCGTCTCCTGGGCCAGCCAGCGCTCGAAAGACGTTACCCAAATCGCCCAAAACTCACCACCGGGTGTTCTCACCACCACGTTTGGGGACCACCAATTCACATCGGATCCGGCGGCGCTGACGGGCACTCTCCCGCGCCTGCTGCCGGCGTCTGGGCCCCACCCCCTCCTGTCGGAGGGAGGAGAATCGACACCAACACCACCAGGGGGGCCACCTCCAGCGAGGAGGTCCACGATTCAGGAGGGGAAAAAACACACAGACACAATTAATCTTCGATTCGCCAGAAAATATTGGAAAATATGGGAAGTGGGGGGGAAGACAGAAACCCGGAAAGTATGGGAAAATATGGGGACTATTTTGATTTGTGTGTATTTATTTGTGTGTCCTGGGGCCCCTTCAACGATGCCTCCCTGAGCTGGAAGCTGGGAACGTCTCGAGCGAGAGGGGGGGACCACACCACCAGGGAGGCCCCTCCTTGCTCCTCGCATCTCCTCGCCCTGGTGGTGCTGGTGTCGCCTTTCGCTTCTCCTACTCCTGTATACTGTATTTGAATAGGGGATCAACTACAGAATTGATTTGCCCCAAAATTGATGTTCCCGCTGAGTCTACGGAACGTGCGTAGAATGCCCCGTAAATCTACGAACGTTCAACACGGTTCTTGCATGTTCGGCGGGAAAATCAATTTTGGAGTACATCAATTCTGTAGTTGATCCCCTGTTCGATGTATACACGTTTTCTTTACATTTCACCGCCGTGATCCCCTCGGAGAGAGAAAGGGAGCGAAGCCCAAACGGCAATAACATAATGTTTCCGAGTTCCGCGCAGAGTTCTCGGATCGGCGCTGGGCCCCCCCTGGCGGCGCCTCCTGCGCCGCCCCTGGCGCGCTCCGCGCGCCTCGCAGGGGGGGTCAGCGCCGATCCGAGAAATCCGCGCGGACCTCCGAGAACTTATGAGTATGCTTAAGTCGGGCGTGTCCCTCTACAGGGGGAGAATTCAAAAACAGTCAGAACATAGTCTGGGGACGATTTTTTTTAACTATGTTTGAATGTTTTGGGGGTATTTTTCGGTATTTTTGATTTTTCGCCCAAAATCCCCCTGTAGGGGGACACGCCCGACTTGAGAGTATGCAGTTTGTGTTCCTCTCCTACAGCGAGGAAGGTCACGATGTCTCTCCGAGCGTGAGCTTGGAGATGCCTCGAGCGGGGCACGTCAAGACAGGGGGACCGCACGGCCAGGAGGACCCCCCTTATTTCTACTTGCAGTGGTGGTGGCGGCGACCTCTGATGCTCCCACGTGAGAGCGTTGGCTCCGACGCCTTGCAACTTCGGCGGGCGGTCGGCGACTCGATGCGTCGCGGCGGCTTGCTCACGTGGTCCCGGGGCATGCTGGCTCGGGGCTCTTGGAGACGCTGTTGCCCCCGCGCAGGCCTGAGGTGGAAGGTGGACGTTGGCGCATCACCCAGTTTTTTTTGCATGTTTCGCATATTTTTGGTTTCGGCGGGAGGAGCATCTCCATATGCAGAGCTTATTATTTTATTTAGGCCTCAAAGCTGCTTCTCGTCGCCACGGGTGGATCCCTGACGAATTCATGAGCAAAACGCATCCCTGGAGATTTCTGGGGGTCTTCCGCCATATTTTATCATCGAGGTCCCGGGACGAGCATCGAGGATCGAGGCTTCCGGCTTTGTGGGCCTCTAGTGGGCTCTTCGCCGTCACGGCTGGCTCTCCTTCGAATTCTTGTCTAAACGCAGCTTGGGGGAAGTCCGGGGTCGTTTGTCTGCGATTGAGAAGGAGCTGGAATTCTTTCCGAGTTTTCCGGCTCCAGGGCCCTTCAGGCCACGGGGCCATCACACAGCTACCCAGGATGCAAAGCTGGTGCCGGGGAAAGCCTTGGGGGTCCCGAAACCATTGTCACCGGGACTTTCGGAGGACGCGTATATTAAGGGCGCGAGAAAGATGGGGGGCAGCGCCGCCTGCAGAAATGGGGCCCGTCAGGGCCCCCCACAGGAGCTCTTTAGGGCCCCCACCAAGGGGGCCTTGAGGGCCCGAAAGGGGCACCTTTCTCACCCCCATTTCCGGCCCCCCCTCAGCAACTCGCGCCCGAGATTTCTTCCCACTGCCAAATCCATCAACCGCCGTGTTGGGGATGCCGTCCGTGGTCGGCGTGGGGGTCGGGGAGGCGGTGCGCCGATTCCGGCCAGGCTTGGGCTGCAGGAGCGGCCCCAGAATCTCGGGTTCCCCGCTCTCGCCTCACGGCGCCGTCGTCTAGAATCTGTTCCCGCTCGCGGGTATGTTTGAGGCCAGGGGCCCTGGTAGAGTGCAGGATGCCGATGAAGGCGTGCCGTGGGGGAGGGGGGCGTCACGCAGCAGATCGATACTTGCATTCGGTCTCAGGCTTGCTCGTGGGCGGCGTCGCCAGGGGTATTCCTTGACGTCCTGTCTATTCTGTCCCCAGCGGCAGGAAACAAAAGACAATGCTTTAAGATGTCCCTCCGTTTTTTTAGTGCGTTCGTGTGTTACTTCACGCGCCCTGCTGATTCAAACGCTGAAGGGCCTTCACTTTCGCCTTGCCTTTCGAGGGGGGGGTCGGGCAGAAGCCCACTGGACTTTTGAGCGTCTTTCTACTTTACCTTCAGGGAGCACTTTGGGATTTAAGTCGCAAGCTGGAATATATACATTACCGGTGGCGGGTTGTTTTTCTATCCCACGACTTTTTAAGGGTCAGGGACGACGTCGGGGTGGTGTGGTGTATACCTTTCCCCCGTTGTCCAAGGGAAACAACGAAACATGTATACACCAGGATCCCGTATACACCAGAATCCGCGTTCCTGTGCGAATTTCAACGCAGGGTCGGGAAACGCGTCGGTGTATAGAGTTCGTTTCCCTTTGAAGGTCCACATCGGTCTTGGGAGGGGCTCGATGCTCCGCCGGCTCATCCGCGGGCTTTCCCTTGGCGCACTCGTGCACCGGAGCGCAGCCGAGGCCAACAGGTGGCTCCGCTCCTTGCCCGAGGCTCCTTCCGGCAGCACTGTTGTGGACGTCGATTAATGGAGAGGAAGCATGCTGCCAAATAATTTCCAGATGTCTAAAAGATGTTTCAAACATGTTCTACATATGTTTGAAACATGTTTGGAACATGTTCTACACGTTTTAAGCACATCTTTGAATCAATGATAGGACTGTTAGATTGTCCATTGTCATGGCATCCACACCAGTACTGTGACTGCGTTCCGTCTCTGCCGGCCTGCGCGTGCGCGCCCACTCCGGTCACCTCGCTCGCGCCCCCCTCTCCCCGCAGCCGTTTCTTCCCCCGAGGACGCTGCTTCCAGCGACGCAGGCTTCCAGCCCATTGCCCTCCGCCGCGCTCCCCGCAAACCGCGCGCCATGCCCCGCAGGCCGATTGTTGGCGGCAACTGGAAGTGCAATCCGGACCTCAGGGGAGGAGCTTTCCCGCCGCCGGGGACCTGGTCGGACGGGGCCGATGAGGATAAGTCCGCCCCAGGGCGTTCCAGAACGCCTTCCGAGCGTTCGAGGGCCGCGCGGCGCCCGAGACATCCGTCCGAGCCGCCGGACATCTCGGAGCTTCTCGGCGTATCCTCGCCCGAGCTTGTCCTCGTCTTGGCTTCGTCTTACGTTTCCCCGCCGCTGGGGACTCGGAGGTCCCCAGACTGTGTGGCGGCAGAGCGCGCGGTGACCTCGGAATCCCAAGGGGCCTCACCGCACGGCCCATCACCGCACGGTCTTGGGAGCCCGAAGGGCCCCGGTCGCCCGCGACGTCCTCGGAGACAGACCGGAGTTCCGAGACCGTGCCGTGGTCAGGGAGCCAGAGACGGGGTAACAGCAGACTGGGTAACAGGAAACGGCCGGTTCGAGGCATCAAGTGGACCTTTTGTCGCAGTGCCGTTTTTTTGTGCATTTCGCGCTCAATGCAGCACCTTCCACATGCTGGCTGCGTTGCACAGTTTCGGCTGTTGCACTGCAACTTTTGTTTTGGGCCCTCTGTTACCCTGTCTGTGGGGCTTGTTTGCAGTTTTTCCGCAACTAGTTGCCAACAAATTGCCGTGCAGTTCTTTTGCGTTGCAGAAAAATGCAGTGTTTTTTTTCTGGTCGTTGAAGTTTTTCCACCTGGGTCCCATGGTGGGTCTGTTACCCCGTTTAGGCGTTACCCGGTTCAGTGCTCCCCGAGGTGGCCCTGGATCCCTATAACGGCTCACCACACGGTGTGGGATCACCACACTGTTGGGGTCTCCCGAGGGCCGCTGGTCCCAGGGCGGCCGGGAAGTTTATACCCCTGCGGTGGCACGTCGCCCCACCTGGGACAGGCGTCCCCGCCGGCGGAGAAGTTTACTATACGGTGGGGGCGTTGGTTAAGGAATGGTCCCAGGAGGCGCCAGACCCTGGAGGATCCTTTATCCAATGAGGGCGGTGGTGATATCCATGGCCGATCCACGACTGGAGTTCCACTGGCTTCAGACCCTGGATTCCTGATCTAAGGGTTCCTTATCCAATGCCCACACCGCACACCGTTTTTCGCCCGCTGGAGGCAGAGATGCCCACACCGTTACCCTTCCTTGTTTCCGCCTTTTGGGGGGCTTCCCGTGGTGGCCTGGCGGCGTCGTCGCCGCGTCGGGGCTCGCTCCGGAGGCATTCTGGTGAGAACGCGCCCCTGGAGAGGTCCGGTGAGTAGCGGTATAGGTATAGTTGTATAGTTTCGTTCCCGCAGGACTCGGTGTCGAAGTTGGACGAGCTCATCACGAACATCAACGACTGCGATACCAGCGCTGTGGTCGTTTGTCTTTCCGGCGTGCCAGGGGGCTTGGGAACAAACGGAGAGGCCCGCCCCATATGCATCACATAATCAACATCTTGGGGTCCCAGAAATTGGCACCAGCACCACTCTTGACGGGCGCCTTCTCCTGGGGCAGGATCCTCCTCCATGTCTCTCGTGGTGGCATCATCGAGGCCACCCATCACTACCCGTCGGTCGTTGAAAGTAGGCGTAGGTATTTTTGGATCTTTGGATCCCAAGCTACTCTAGGCGCCTTCCTCCTTCAATGATCGAGTGGTTTCACCTTTTCCTTCCTCTTCAGGGGGCGGGCGGAAGCCCAATCCACTTCCAACGCCTTCCTCCTACATGTTTCTACCCACTCCTTCCGACCGACGGGTACCCACCAAAGCACTGCAGCCCAACCCTAAGGCCCCAGGTTTCAATTCCCAGCGGGGTCGGCATCTCGGAATATCTGGACAAAGACACAGCTGCAACCCGTACGTCCCCCAACCCGACATTTGGGAACTCGGATTGGGTTGGGGCGGTTTGGCATCACCGAGCGCGCCCGTCTGCCCGCAAAGTGCCCACTCGTTGGACCGTAAAGCCCCCGCGGCGGACCCAGGCCACGTGCGAGCAGTTCTGTTTTGCGCGAGCAGTGGGACGCGCTTGTCCCCGGCAGGTAGTCAACCCAGGGGGGGCCTGACGATTCCACTCCCCTTCGCAGGGCTCGTGGTCGCCCCTCCCGCGGTGGAGGCGGTCGCCGAGGCTGCTGCCGGCGCCGCGCACGGCGGCCCGCGCAGGCAGAGGGTGCGCAGGGCCGCCGTGCGCGGGTGCGCTGGCGTGTGAGCTCCGTGGCTCGGCGGCGCTCACAAAGGGCATGGCGCAGGGGGGAGCTCGAAGGAATCTCGGAGGAATCTCGGGGGGTCTCGAAGGAATCTCGGGGGGATCTCGAAGGAATCTCGAAGGACTCTCGGGGGGATCTCGAAGGAATCTCGAAGTGCATGGCGCAGGGGGGGGGGAGCTCGAAGGAAATTCGGGGGGATCTCCGATGTGGTGTTGAATCTCGATACGAATCTCCAATTATGCCCAACACTGTTGTTCCCAGACGCCTCCGGGGGATCCCCGAAGGTCGACACATGCAAGGATCCGTCCAGGGAAAGCCCCCTCAGACCTCCGAGGGCCTGCTCCATGAGATTGCCCAGGGTGCAGGGTTCGGCGGCGCGCTCAGGGGCTGGTCTTTTTAAGGATGCGAAGACGAGCAGCCACGGCATGCACATCAGGTGTCCGAGCGTCGCGCGGATTTCTCGCATCCGCGCCGGGTCCCCCCCCCTGGCGGGGCCTCCGGCGCCGCCCCCGGCATGGTCCGCACTCCAGGGAGGGCCGGCCGTCCAGCGCCGTTGGGAGACCTCGGCGCGGACCTCCGAGGAAGGTTGTGCTCATGCCGTGTGTTTGCTTGTCCGAGGTGGCAGGGGCCCTCTTGCAGGGGCCCGCAGAAGAAGGCAGGGGCCTCAGAAGATCAGGAGGGGAAGAAACACACAGACACAATTAATCGTCGATCCCCAGGAAAATATGGGAAAATATGGGAAGTGGTGGGGAAGACAAAAACTAAAAAAATATATAGGAAAATATGGGGAAATGTTTTATTTGTGTGTATTTATTTGTGTGTTTGTGGGCCTCTTCAGAAGACCCCCACCTGGGCTTCCCGGAAGGCTTCTGCGAGTCGGGAATTGGAAGCGCACCACCACCACCCACCACCACGCGGGGTGGGGAATCGGGAGGAGCCGCTGTGCGGGATGCGGGCGTGCGGGATGCGGGTGTGCACGATGCTCCGCGAGAGCGCTTGCAACGATGTGCACCACCACCACCCCTGACCTCCCTCTGCCTCCATCCTCCGGGTGGTGGTGGTGGTGCGCTTCCTTCTCCCCAGAGAAGGCGGGAGAGTTTCAGAGCTGGCCTGAAGTCGGGCCTGTTCCCCTGCAGGGGGAATGTTCACAAAATAATGAACCATAGTCTGGGGACGACTTTTTTTTGCCAACGTTTGATTATTTTTGGTGCATTGTTCTGTTTTTTTTTTTTTTTTTTTTTTTTTTTTTTTTTTTTTTTTTTTTTTTTTTTTTTTTTTTTTTTTTTTTTTTTTTTTTTTTTTTTTCAATTTTTCGTCCAAGATCGGCCTGTAGGGGGACAGGCCCGACTCAAAGCTGGCCCCTGCCTCCTCAGAAGCAGCCGTGCCCTCTCCCTCGCTCCTCCGCCCCCCTGGCGCGCGCCGTCGAGCTTCGGGCGGCGGACCGTTCCCCTCGCGCGCCTTGTCGGTCTGGCTCGCCCTTCGTCGCCGCGCTCATTGGCCCACTCGGCGAGGCGATCCTCTCGGGCTGGGAGGATCGGGCTGGGAGAACATTTTTGAGCATGGTTTGAATGTTTTCGAGCATTTGTTTGACGTTTGTGATTCTTCAAAAATCCACCTGTAGGAGGAAATGCCCGACCTCAGAGTAGGGTGTCTCGGGAGCAACGATGCCAGGGGTGATAGGCATAGGGGGGGGGCGCATGGACCCCCAATCGCCCATGGATCGTCGATAGGGGCCCAAGAGACCCAACCTGCCCAGGAACGTGCGGATTCGCTCTCGGGGGCCTCTCGCCGATCCATCGGCGATATGTCGTCGATTCCAGGTCGATGTGTCCCCCCTGTGCCGGTCTCCCCCCGTGGTTGCCCTTACGTGTCGACTGCAGAACTGATCTACCCCAAACTTGATTTTCTCGTCGGGCCCTGCGTGGAATGTTCGCCGATCTACGAACATGCCACGCATGTCTCGTGGACTCGACGAGCACATGAATGTTGGGGTAGACCAATACTGTATAGTCGATCCTCTGCTCGATGCAGTGGGGCGGCGCTCGGGCTCGGGCGTGCCGCCGCCCGACAGTCGGCCCCCCCACCCATGGGCCATCGGTGGTGGTGGTGGTCCGCAAGCATTCAGAGCGTGAATTACCTACCCCGCTTTCGCTTCCAGGCAAAACCAAGTCATACCACGCGCCTCCTCGTCAAGCGGCCTGACCACTACAGGCCGTAGTTTGGCATCGCTTGGTATCTCTTGGAAGCGAGGGTGGTCAAAAGCGAGGTAGGTTTGTTTGCCCCCTAAGCATAGCAGCTGACATAAAAACCCTGAGGTCCGGGCGTCGCATTTTTTCTTCGAGCCGTGAGATTTCGTCTGGTTTCGGGCCCCATGCCCCCCGCAGATCGGCCTGGCTCGGAACATGCCGCAGACAGATGGGGGGGTCCGGGGCTCCGGTTGTGACTGCTTCGCGATGCATCCGATTTTTTGGCAGCGTCAGGTCTTAGGGAAGCTGTTTGCACGAACTACGCGGGGGGGCTTCCCAGAAGTTCTCCCCGCTTGCCAAGGCGCCTCCGTCTCTCCAGCCTCCGTGGGAGGAGGAGGAGGAGGAGGAGGAGGAGGAGGAGGAGGAGGAGGAGGAGGAGGAGGAGGGAGGAGGAGGGGAGGAGGAGGGGAGGCGCAGGGAGGAGGAGGGGGGGAGGGAGGAGGATGGACATCCTCACGCGCCCGACGCCAGTGGACACCCGTCCCAAAGGTGGACGGGTGCTGGGGTCGCGGCAGCAGCAGCAGGAGGAGGAGGAGTGGGAGGAGGCGCCCCGTGCCCTTCCAGGGAGGCCCCTTGCCCTCGAAGAAAAGCGCCCAGCAGCCTTCCTGCGCCGGGGTTCCCCCCTGCGCGCCGCCGCCACGGGGGCCGAGGCCACGCTTGACTCCTCCTCCTGCACGGCAGGGTCCGTGTCGCGTCAGACGCGGCGGCGACCCCGGCGCGGGCGTCCGAGGTGGAGCGCAGCCAGCGGCCCAGAATCTGCCGACACGGCGCGGTTCGCGCGCCATCGGAAGGCCAGGGCGACTCGGAGCGCTCTCTGCGGGCAGGGGGCGATCTGCGCGCCCCGGGGGGGGGGGGGGGGGGGGCGGCACGTCTGGCTCCTCCTGCGCGGCAGGCTCGTGTCGTGTCGACGCGGCGACCCCGGCATGAAGTCGGGCGTGTCTCTTCACGGGAGGAGCGTTCAGGAACAGTAAGCCACCAGTGTGGTGGCGGCTTTTCGTGGTCTTCGGGCTACGTTTGATTATTTGTGATCCTATCTGTCCTCCAGAGTCCGCCCGCAGGAGGACATGCCCGACCTGAGCCCAGCACGGGCATTCAAGGTTGAGTGCGGCCAGTGGCTCAGAATTTGCCGACATGGAACGATTTGCGCTATCGGAGAACCGCGATCGTTCAAGGTTGAACGATCCGAGCGGTGCAAGAGACCAGCGCGCAAGTCGTCACGACACGAACCTGCCGTACGTTTGATTATTCTTGTGCCCCCTGGCCCCTCTGGGATGGCCAACCGGCCACGGCTCCAGCGGCTGCGACGTCTATGTGTGCCCCTCCCCGCTGCACGTGTACTATTGCAGCGACAAGTTCAAGAACGGCGCGATGGTCACCCCGCAGAACTGCAATTTCAAGGCTCACTCGTTTTCCTCGTTCCGATGATTCCGAGGCGGGGGTGTATCCATCACCACCGCCTCCAGGATCGATCTTAGGGGACGTCGGCAGGCGGTGAATATGGACATACTTGGGCCTCAGGGGGCCCAAAGATTTCATATATCGATCTCCAGCGCCCCCTGGGGTCCCAGGACATCGGTTGCACAGGTGGTGGATATGGATAATTGACCACCGCGCAATGATGTAGTGAGTTCCGCACCCGAACTCCTGGGGTGCAAGCACAAGTAAAGGACCACCCGATCCCATGGGTGGACATTCGGGCCATAAGTAGCATGTTCGGATCCAGTGCCGCAAGCAGCGAGGTACCTGCCGCGTGTTTGGATGTCCTCCTTGTGCTCCTCTCTCCCTTCTCAGAGGCCTCGAGCAGGCTCAGATTGATGCCTCAAGTTTTTACTAACACGAGCGTGTCGCTGGAGATTGTTGGCTTCCCAGAGCTAGCAGTCAGTCCCCTCTCCCTCCCTCCCTCCTGCTCCTACCCTAACTCACACGGGAGGTGGCCTGGGGCACGGGGTGCGTCAGGCGCCCCTTGTGTGGACCCACAGGCCAGCCCAGGATGTTCTAATCTTGCCCGCGAGCACCTCTCTCACCTCGCCTGCTCCCGAGAGACACCAGATGCGTTCTTCACAGGTATCGTACTCACCAACTTGAATTTTAGATCTCGGTTGGCTTGCGACGGCGCTGTGCAGGTGTTCGTGTCTCCCGTGGTCCTATGGGTTGCGTGCCAGTGTCCGCCGCCTGCCCGTGACCGAAGTTGGTTTCGGATGACCCGCGCAGGCTCTGCGAGCTCCCTGACACGCTCTGTATCCCCTGCGCCATCCCCGCTTCCCCCTCTTCTCATCATGTTCCCGCTGTCTCCTCTCAGGAGGGGGAACGCATACAGACACAATGAGTCGTCGATTCCCCAGAAAACATCGGAGACTGTGGGAAGTGGGGGGGAAGACGAACACAGAGAAAATACGGGAAACTATGGGGAATCCTGTTATTTGTGTGTGTGTGTGTGTTTACTTGTATGTCCCAGGGCCCCTTCACCTTGTCCCGCGCAAAGACGATCATGGTTGTTTTCTCTCCCCCTCTCCTCCTTCACTCTGGTCCTGGCGACCTCCGCCCTCGCCGCGTCGCAGATGTCGGGGAGCTGCACGGGCGGCGCCTCGGAGTGACCCGGAGCGGCTGTTCCGGAGTTCGGAGTGGACTGCGGACAGGGGCCTGGTGCCTGGCGCGCGATCTGCTAGGACAGTCACATTACGGTAGGTTCGTGTCGTGTCGACCGGCGGCGACCCCAGCGTGGGCGTTCAAGGTTGAACGCCGCCGGCGACCCAGAATCGGTCGATGTTGAAGGATCGCACGTCTCGGAAAGGGCCGATCGTTCAAGGTTGAACGATCCCCGAGGTGACAGAAACCATCGCTGGGGTCGACACCACGCGAACCTGCCGTATGCATACAACTTGCCAGCCTCGAACTTATCCCTATCCCTAAGATTGGCACGCCCAAAGGCGATGGCAATCTCAGGGATCCGCCCTCAAAAATCAAGGGAACCCCTAAGATTGGCATCGTGATGAGGAGATGCCCAGCATAGGGATAGGGATATGTTCCAGGCTGGTAAACAACGGGGAAGAGCAGGAGGAGGAGGAGGAGGAGAACATCTAGGAAGCGCAACGGTCCGGTCGCCGCTAGTGTCGGCGTCAGTGTCGCCGTTCCTGTCGCCGTTCGTGTCGACGCTATGGTCGATTAGTGCAGCTGTTAGTGCGGCCTTTCGTGTTGCCGTTCGCGCTGTGGCTTCGCCAATCGGGTCGCCACTCATTCAGGGCGAGGAGGCTGCAGGTTCGAGCAGAGCGCGCGGGCATCGACACAAACCCCTAATCACGAAGTCCATCGTGCAGGGCAAAGAACGCCGTGCTTTTTGGATTCGTGACTGAGGTCGTGGCTAGGCCGCTTCTGAAATAGCATAGCCGTTCGCGTCGCCGTTCGTGTTGTCACCGCCGTGCTTAAGTGCCGCCGTTACTGTCGCCGTTCGTGTCGGCGTTTAGTGTCGTCATTTGTGTCGCCATTGGTTTCGCTGCAAGTGTTGCCATTCGTGTCGCCATTGATGGCGCCCTTCGTGTCGCTAGTGGACCTCGGGCAGTCGTCTCGGGACCTGCTTGTGGCAAGGGGCCCGGGTGAGCCCGCAGAGACTTCCCAGAACAGTCACAGAGCTAAGGGCTTTCTTGAGGCTTTCTTGCGGCCCCCACGAGGGCCCTTGGCAGCTCTGTCAGGAGCTCAGGAGGACCCGAAGAGGACCCCTCAGAGGCTTCCAAGACAGTGTCTGAAGTATGTACCACATGGTCTGCCCGGTACATACTCCTGGGGGCCACATTGGGGCCCTCTCGGGATCCTTCGGCGCGTCCCCTTGTATGGAGCGCGTCGGTTGGGGGCGGGGTGCTGCCTGGAATGCTCCGTTGCGCCTTCCAGGGATGACACCTCCCTCTTGCTCGGTTCCCCCTCGTCGCTTTAAGCGCAAGGCGGGGTGAGCCATGGTATGTGGGGTGGCGGGGCACTGTCCCTGAAACAAGCCGCGCTCACGCGCCATGGTCGTGTGTTCTTTGCAAGTTGCTCCAGGCGAGTGTCGTGTCGTCGTGTGTCTCTTCTGCTCGTCGGATTGGGTCGCACGTCTGTATCGGTTTGAGGCATTCAGTGCCTCGCTTCTCCCCCCGCGAGGGACGAAGTGGCGTCTCGGGCCTCGCCCCCCGAAGGATTCGCTGTGGCAGTGGTGGTGGGGCCTCGGCGGAAGTGGCAGCACCTGCTAGTCGTGTCGGCACTCGCTCGCGGAGGGCGCTGCCGCGTTGCCCGCCATGGCTGCGCAGGGCTCTGCCGAGCGGTTGGGGCTAACGCTGCACACACCGCTGTCGCGGCCAGGGGTATTTGCCGACGAGAAGAACAACAGCATAAGCATACATACACTTTCTGTGCTCCGCGCGGATTTCTTGGATCCGCGCTGGGCCCTCCCAGCGGCGCCTCCGGCGCCGTCCCTGGCGCGCCCCGCGCGCCAGGGGGGAGCGCCACAAGTTTATGTTTATGAAGTTGTTTCTTCTTCTAATTTGGTTGCTTGCGGGGAACCCCACCACCGTGAAGGCGCAACCGTGCAGTGGGAGGGATGTCGAGTTAAATGCCCGTTCCAGTTCAGTGCCCTGCAAGATATCGCACAGGGTCTGTACTACTGGCCATACTATCCACCTCCCTCGCCCCTTCCTCTCTGGATTGCGACGGATGGCCCGAAGAAGACGAAGGCGATTAGGACGTTGAGTTCAAGTTCCGTTCCAGTGCAGTGCCCTGTCTGAACTTGCGCGGATCTCGAATACCTTGCCTTTGTCCGCAGATATTCCTCCGCGAGTTCCTGCTCATCTTCCTCTACCTCCTCATCCTTTCCTTCCGCGAGAAAAAACGAAACGAGGCAGATGAGGAGAATGAGGACGTCGACGAATGGCGGCAGGAGGGGGTTGAATGTATGACCTGTTGCAGTTAGAAGTGGAGGAGGAGGAGGAGGAGGAGGAGGAGGAGGAGGAGGTGAAGGAGGAGGAGGAGGAGGAGGGGGAGGAGGGTTGAGTTGAAGTTCCGTTCCACTCCAGTGGCCTGTCTGAACTCGCGCGGGCCCCTCTGGGGCCTTCTACTGTTTTTTCGCAGGCCTGTTGGGCGCCGGCTGGGGGCTCGTCGGGTGTTTTTCGGGGAAGTCTTGGGCGCGATGATTTCGCCTTTGCGGGCATCTTGGGTCTGTCGTGGGGGCCTCCTGGGGGGCCTCTTGGGAGTTCGTTGGGGGCCCCCAAGGTTAGTTCGGGTTTCTTTGGGTCCCTCTTCGGGCCTTCTTGAGGGCTTACTGGGCCGTCCTAGGCGGCCTCTTCGGGCCTTCTAAGTCGTCTTGGTGTGATCTTTGGGGCCTCTTGGGCCGTAAATGGGGCTCCAAGAAGACCGAACTTGCAGATATGGTGAACACCCCCTCGTACCCGAGAAGCACCAATTCGTTTTGCTCCGTGCGGGCCTCTTGGGCCGCCTACAGGCCATCTTGGGCCGTCCTGGGGCCCTTTGAAGGCCGAGTCGGGGCTCCGGGCTGATGGGGTCGTGCTTGGAGTGCCCTGGGGCGTCTTGCGCAGCCGTACCGGAGCGGCATGTGGCTGCCGTGGAGCCGCCCTGAAGCCGAAACGGACCCAGGAAAAGAAAGCCAGGGGGGGCGGTCTCCCCCGTGGCATAACTGACTATTCCGTTCCGCCCTGTCCTGCTGCTTTCCCGTCCTCTTCCCGGATTCGCGTGTGTCCCATCCTCATGGAGATGATCCTTCTCGTCCTTGTTCTTCGCCCTCGCTCCTTCGGCATAGGAGCATCCTGACACGGCCCAGCGGTGCCGCTGGCACGGGATCGAATGGGGAGACGCCTCTGTGCTCCCTGTCTGGGGCAGGCTCGGGAGCCGAGCGCGGGCCCGTTCGGCGCTCGGGTCGGCCGAGTCCCTTCGGGCAGTGCTCAGGAGGGGAGGAAAAACACAGACACAGTATGACAAATATGGGGAATCCTGGGATTTGTGTGCATTTGTTTGTGTGCCCCAGGGCCCCTTGATATGCCCCGGATGGCCCGAGTGCTGACCTGATTCGTCGTGGCTTCGAGGCGGCAATTCCACGGCCCACGGTCGGGCCAGTGCTCGGGCGGTCCCCGTGGCACCGAGCTCTGGGAGGCCCCCAGAGCTCTCACATTCGGGGGCGGCCCAGAGGGGGGAGCTCCCAGAAGGCTCGGAAGTCCGCGCGAAGGCCTCGGATCGGCGGCCCAGAGGGGGGCCCCAGAGGGGGGAGCGCCGATCCGAGGAGTCCGCGCAGACCGCCGATCATGACGGCGGACGGGAGCTTTCGGAGGCAGCGTGTGGCGCGCCGCCGGGTCTGGCCGCGCCACCACGCTCCCGATCTTATCCATAAGGACCTTGTTATTCTCGAGTTCGTCTTCTAGTTCTGCCGTTTTTCCCCACGATCCGGCAGACCACTGATGAAGCAGCACATACGCACTTGGACGCAAATAATACGCTTCTTACCTACTACACTGAGAAGTGTTCCAGCAGATGCGGCCGCGCCACCGCGCTCCCGCGCGGCGTTGCGGCCCCGTCCCCGCCCCCCGGGCGCCGACGCCTCGGGCCGTTCCCGGCGGCCCGCCCCGCGGGGCGGGGCGGCGCGCTCTCCGCGCGCGGAGCGCCGCGGGTCCCCGGGGGCCGCGGCTCCGCGTCGCGGAGCGTCGCGGAGGTCGCGGAGCGTCGCGGGTCCCTGGAGCGTCGCGGGTCTCCGTCGCGGAGCGTCGCGCGTCCGCTCGCGGAGCGTCGCGTCGCTGCCCAGCGGTTCCCGACCACGCCTCCCGTCCTCGGGGCCGGCCACGAGGGGGAGATGATGGCTATAGGGCCGGATCGCATGGCCGGGTCGGCGAGACATCTCCGGATGCGAATGTCATGATTCATGGCCTTCCTTCTTGTCTCGATGCGTCGCACGTGCCTCCCCCCTGGACCGCGCACGTGCCTCGGGTCCCGGCTTGCGCACCCCCTGGGACGCCTCCCTATTGGACGCCCCCACACGTGAAATAGTAAATCACGGACGCTTCGGCACGCCTTGGATTGAAGGAGTATCAGCGAATAGCGCCTAACAGCGCCGAAACAGAGCTCAGCAGCGCCCAGTAGCGGCCGATAGAGACCGCTAGCGCCCGATAGCGCCATGTGAGGGAGATGCATCATGCCCGCTTTACGCGCGATCGGGCGCTGTATGGGGCGCCGTGGGGACGACCAAAAGCGCTCGTAGGGTGCTTTGTAACTCCAGCGCCTCCCCAATGGGGTCCGAGTATAACGGGTCGGAGGATCGCGCCGTATCGCCGATGCATCGGGGATGCAACCCACTGTCTCCACGCCGACGTCGCCGATGCATCGCCGCCAGCGTCGCCGATGCATCGGCGATGCATCGGCGGGACATCGGCGATGCGGCGCGATTCTCCGATCCCATCTACTCGGACCCCATTTGGGAGGCCAGCGCCTGTCGTCCTCGCGGGTCTTGGGTTGCGAGGCCATCGCGACCCGAGCGTTCCCGCTGTGGCGGCTGGTTGCCACCGCGAGCGCGGAGGAGTGCTCGTGCTGTGCGTCCCGACGGCCAGCTTTGCCTCCTCCGGCTCCCTCGGGCTCGGATCGGCCCACACCTCGAGAATTTGCCCCACCCCACGATAATGTGCTCCGTGGTCGTTGTGTAGTCCGTCACTCTCGATGCGCATCGTGACGCTTCTCCTCGTGGTTTTCCTTCCCCTCTTCAGCGTCGTCCTGTTCCTCCTCAACCTTCTGCTCCCTCTCCTGCCCTCTCCTTCTGTAATCTAAAGGGCTGCGGCGCCTTCACGGGCGAGATGGCCGTGGAGCAGATGAAGGACATGGGCCTCAAGTGCGTGCTGATGGGCCACTCGGAGCGCCGCGGTGAGTTTGGCATCTTCCCGATGGACGACAACTCCACCCTGGCGACGAAGCTCAAGTATGCGCTCGACGCAGGCCTGCAGGTGGTGTTCTGCATTGGCGAGCCGCTGTCCATCCGGGAGAAGGGCCTGGACGCCGTCGTCGCCGAGATGGACGTGCAGCTCACGCAGATCTACGGCCTTCTCGACGCCGCGAAGGTGGTGATCGCCTACGAGCCCGTCTGGGCCATCGGCACCGGCGTCACCGCCAGCCCCCAGGATGCGCAGGACACGCACGCCGGCATCCGCAAGCTGATCGCCGAGAAGGCGTCCCCAGAGGTCGCCGAGGGCATCCGCATCCAGTATGGCGGCTCCGCGAACGCCAAGAACGCCCCGGAGCTCTCGGCGATGCCGGACATCGACGGCTTCCTGGTCGGCGGCGCCTCGCTCAAGCCCGAGTTCAAGGAGATCGTGGCCGCGATCAGCAAGGCCAAGGCCGCCTGAGTGGCGCGCGTCCGAGGGGTGCCCGCTCTTTTGGGGGCGGACGCCGACGTCCGGCCACGCGCAGAAGGGGCGCAGGGGGAGGGGGGAAGGCGTCGTGGAAGCACCCCTGCTTCTGAGACGGCGCGGGCCTTGGCTGTAGATGCAAGGCCAGCGCCTGCTCAGAAGCAGCCTCCTTCTGCGAAGCCTCCCCCCCACCCCCTATCCTTACAAATCGGGCCTGCTCCTCCACAGGAGGAAGATTCAAAGACAGTAAAAAATAGTCTGGGGACGATCTTTGCAGTTTTGTTGTTGTTGGTGGTGTTGGTGTTGGTGTTGGTGTTGGTGTTGTTGGTGTTGTTGTTGTTGTTGTTGTTGTTGGTGGTGGTGGTGGTGGTGGTGGTGGTGGTGGTGGTGGTGGTGTTGTTGTTGTTGTTGTTGTTGCTGTTGTTGTTGTTGTTGCTGTTGCTGCTGTTGTTGTTGTTGTTGTTGTTGTTGTTGTTGTTGTTGTTGTTGTTGTTGTTGTTGTTGTTGAACATTATTCCTTCTAAAGAATTATTATTGTTGGGACCCCTGGTGCGCGACCTCTGCGCCGCGCCTAGGCCGCAGCTACATTTTCATCATTTTTTCGCGAAAGCTTCAGAAAAGTGGATGAGCTCCGGATCCGGTTTTTTGTTGACGCTCGTTTTCCCTTGCAAAAAACAATAGAAAATGAAAATTCTTGTTTTTACTTGATCAAATTGCAAGAATCCCTTGCAAAAAATAAGGTAAAGTGGACATTCGTGCGCGCAAGACGAAATCCTTCCAAAACCTTAGGTTTCGTAACGATTTTAACATAAAAACATCAAAAACCCAATGGTTTTCTCAGAAAAAATTGTCAAAATGTCCTTCCGCGCGCTCTTGCGGATTCCTAGGAAACCCACCAGATTTTAAACATTTCTGTTAAAAGGGCCTTTGCGAGGAACCTTTTCAGGTGCTTCGACCTTCTCAACAACGGTTGCGCGCCTGCGAGGGCCACCATCCCTTGCAAAAAATGAGACGAAGTGCACATGCGCGCGGCCGCCGCGCGCGCATGTCGAAATCCTGCCAAACACAATGGGTTTTCAATAATTTCAAGATGCGATGTTCAGAAAACATATGAAAACGCACTACTTTCTCATCCGAAAAATCTCGAAATCCATTCGCGGTCTCTTGATGAATCTTTAAAACCCAAGATGGCCCCAACAGGCGCGCAAGATGGCCCCAAGAGGCGTCCATGAGGCCCAAAGAGGCGCCCAAGATGGTCCCAAGAGGCTTCAAGAGGACTCCAAGAGGCCCCCAAGAGGTTCCAGAGAGGCTCCAAGGTGGCTCCAAGAGACCCCCAAGATGGCCCCAGGAGGCGTTCTAGAGGCCCCAAGAGTCCGCCGTGAGGAGAACTTACCGTGCATGCGATCGTTTACAACATGGTGGACCGTGCGTATGTCACGAACCTTGTATACATGTGTTTCTCTCCCTCCGTCTGGCTGTGCACGCGCGCGTTGGGCACTGAGAGTTAGGATCATAGCGCCATGAGTCTATGAGCAATGCATGCGTCATCCTTGGGACTGTATAACATCAGTGTAACACATGTACTTCTGTAATCGCATCCCCACGAATTTGCCCCAAAAATGTGACCAACTATCTTGGCACTGCGTACCATCTCACGTGTACCGTGTACCACATCATATGTAACAGATGTGATCAACCTCTGTGGGTGTGTACCCCACGCCAGTGTAGTAGCCAGGGTCGTCCGCACGCCACGAAGTGAAGTGTCCCAACGTCATAGGGCGGGAAGCTGGGTGTGGGTGGTCTCGAAGAGTCGTTTGGATATTTGGTAGAGCTTGAACGGCCCCCCCACGAAGTGGGGGTATTGGCTGGTGTCGCAAGAAAACCCTGGCACTGGGGAGAACACTGAGCGTTCGGGTAAAATGATTGTTGTTGTTGTTGTTGTTGTTGTTTGCGCATTTTATTTGTTTCGCCTGTATTTCTTGCGTATGTTTGGTGACTGTCTTGCGTATTTTGATGTTTTTTCGCCCGAGCTCGGCCTGAGCTGCACCTGCCCGCCCCTGCGCGCCGCCGGGACGCGCGCGCCCGACGCCTGCCGGGGCCGGGGCAGCCCTGGGCCCCGGGATCTCGGCGCGCCCAGACCCCGTCGCGCTGCGAGGCAGACCTCGGCATCGCTCGGACGTTTTTTTTGTGGCTTTGTTTTTGTTGTTGTCTTTTGTGGTATTGTTGTTTTGGGTTGCGCTTCTTTTGTTACGTTTTTTTGTATTTCCTTTGTTTGTTGCGTTTCTTTTGGTGCCCCTTTTTTGTGTCTGTGTTGCTTTCTTTGTTTGTTTCCTTTCGGCGAGGACCATCGAGGAGCGTCCTGGATCAGCTGGCCCCCAAAAAGGCACGCACGGGACCGAACGAAAGGCACGGGGACGGGGCGTCCGAGCGACGGCGCGCAGGCCGTCGGCCGTCTTCGGCCGCTTTCGGCCCCTGGGCCCCCCCAAAAGGCGGCCCCAAGGAAGGGCCCAGGAGGAAATAGGGGAACGAAAAGTGACATAAGCATAAAAACTCGGAGGTCCGCGCGGATTTCTCGGATCGGCGCTGGGGCCCCCCCGGCGGCGCCTCCGGCGCCGCCCCTGGCGCGCTCCGCGCGCCAGGGGGGGGGGGTCCAGCGCCGACCCGAGAAACCCGCGCGGACCTCCGAGTTTTTATGCTCATGCCCCTTTTTCTTGTTCCCCCTGGGAAAGGAGCCGGCCCCAGGGGAAGATGCCGAGGCCTCCCAGAGGCCCGCGCGGCGGCAGCGCGCCGCCGCGCCGCGGGGGCTCGCGGTGCACACGCCCTCCGGGGCTTCGGGCCAGGCCGGGCGGGCCCCCGGACCCGCGAGGGCCCCTATCGCGCCCCGCTCTGCGCGCGCCGCCGGGGTGCGGCGCTTCCCTCGGGCCGCGCGAGAGGGGGGGATATAGGGAGAGGGGGGGGTCGCGACATCCCCAGACCCCCTCGAGTAATGAAAAAATCACGACGGGCGGTTTTTCCTTGATTTTCGGCCTCCGGAGGCCCTCACCGGGCCTCGGGAGCGTCAAAAAACGACTCGGGATGCAAAGCCGGTCATGGGGAAAGGGTCGGGACCTCTGGGGGTCGACGTAATGAAAAAATCATTACGTCGGGGGTCTGGGGGGCTCGCGACATCTGCTGCGTGCGGCTGGTGTCGGCCCGCCGCCAGGAAAACACCCCTCGATGCATGGCGCCTCCTGGCGCTGGGAGGCGCTGGGAAAATCAGCTACGTGAGCTGATGCTGTGCTATCCCCCCCTTTCGTTCCCTCCGATTCTCTCTCGGTGCCGTGGCAGGGCCGGCGTCCTCCCGAGTTCGGGGCTCCGGTGCCCAGATTCTTCCGGGCGCGGGGCGGCGCGGGCGGCTGGGGAGCCGAAGGGCTCTCCCGTGCCCTCCAGGAGCGGCCCGCCCCCCCCCACCCCCAGCGGCGGGCCCCGGCACGACGAGCGTCGCGCCCTTTGGGGTCTGCAGGTTTTGCGCGGGCGACGTCCTCTTCCTCCTCCTCTCCTCCTCCTCCTCCTCCTCCTCCTCCTCCTCCTCCTCCTCCTCCTCCTCCTTCTCTTCCTCCTCTTTCTCTCCTCCCCCCTCTCCTCGGTGTCCTTCTCCTTCCCCTCTTCTGGGCCTCCCTTCTGGCTCCTCCCCCCTGCCTCGCTCCTCCTCCCTCCTCCTTTCTCCCTCCCGCTGGCTGCTCCGTTTGCCCCGCTCCCTCCTGGGATCCTTGGTATCCTCCCAATGCGTGTTGCCTATGCTATCCCGCTCGTCCTCCTTGTCCCCTCATCCTGATCATTCTCGTGTTCTTTCCGCTTCCTCTCCTCCCTCTCATCCTGTTCCCCTTTCTCTCTCTGCCCCATCGCCCCATACGTCTCCTCCTCGTCCTCCTCCTCCTTCTCCTCTTCCTCCTCCTTCCCGTCCCTTCCCTTCCTCGTCCTCGTCTTCCTTTCTGTCCTCCCATCCTTCCAAGCTTGCATATCGGCAGCCTCGTCGCAGCGTTTCGCCGCCTCTCCTGCTCCTCGTCTTCCTTCACTGCCTCTTAAGCAGGGCTTGCTGGAGGAGAAGGAGGAGGAGGAGGAGGAGGAGGGAAAGGAGGAGGAGGAGGAGGAGGAGGAGGAGCAGGAGGAGAGAAATGAGGAGGATGAGGAGAAGGAGGAGGAGAGGAGGAGGTGGAGGAGGAGGAGGACGAGGCGGAGGCGGAGGAGGAGGAGAAGGATGGATGAGCAGGAGGAGGAGTAGATGGGAGAGGAGGAAGAGGAGGAGGAGAGATGTAAGAGCATGGCGGCGCAGGAGGAGAAGAAGGAGGAAAATAGGTTAGGTGCGCTCGTGTCATACCTGACGTCCTACTCCTCCCTCCCATCCTTTACCATGGCGTGGATCTCCTCTCTATTCGCACACTCGGATGTCGTGGCATTGCGTAGCATTACATGGCATAGCATGGTGTTGAAGATCAACGCGTAACATGACATAGTATGGCGTGACAACACCCGGAAGTGGTGGGAGGGGGGCTTCCGCGGCCCTAAAAATTAACGAATCGGCATTGAATGTGGAATCACTTCCGATGTTTTTTTTCGGGAAGCCATTTTCTAGATTTTGGGGCCTGTTTGGAAGAAGCGAAAACCATGCCGTGGCATGGCACTGGAAATAATGACGCCAGCGCTGCAGCGGGAGCACGATTCGGGACGATCGGAAGCGCGGAAATGAGGCTAGCGATGCAGCGGGAACACGATTCGGAACGAGCGGAAGCGCGGAGCACGATTCGGAACGAGCGGAAGCCCGAAAACGATGCCAGCGTTTCAGCGGGAGCAACATGTAAAACAATAACCCAAGCGAAAACCGTTGTCCAGGGAATCTTGCGTGTAAAGAAATAGTGCGCGGAGGGGGGTTGGATATCTCCGGATGTTCTCAGGGGAGAGAAGAGAAAGTATTCAAAGTGCGTCATTCGATGAAGATGATGAGGAAGAGGAAGATGGGGACGTCGCAGTAGGAGCACAGGGATGAGAAGGAACATGAAGGATGAAGGGCACGAGGAGGGGGCGGAGGAGGATGAGGAGGATGTGGCTGCGGACGAAGAGAAGGACTGCTAGTACTAGTACTAGTACTAGTAGTAGTAGTAGTAGTAGTAGTAGTAGTAGTAGTAGTAGTCGTCGTAGTCGTAGTCGTAGTCGTAGTAGTAGTAGTAGTAGTAGTAGTAGTAGTAGTCGTAGTAGTAGTAGACGTAGTAGTAGTCGTAGTAGTAGTAGTAGTAGTAGTAGTAGTAGTAGTAGTAGTAGTAGTAGTAGTAGTAGTAGTAGTAGTAGTAGTAGTAGTAGTAGTAGTAGTAGTAGTAGTAGTAGTAGTAGTAGTAGTAGTAGTAGTAGTAGTAGTAGTAGTAGTAGTAGTAGTAGTAGTAGTAGTAGTA
>CAUYUJ010014198.1:382753-390253 GCA_963575745.1 Prorocentrum cordatum
GTAGTAGTGGTCGTCGTCGTCGTCGTCGTCGCCGTAGTAGTCGCACTCGAAGTAGGTGTCGTAGTAGAAGTAGAAGTAGAAGTAGAAGTAGTAGTAGTAATAATTGTAGTCGTTATTAGGTGTAGCCGTAGTCGTAGTAGAAACAAAAGTAGTAGTGGTAGTGGTTGTAGTAGTAGCCGTAGGAGGAGGAGGTGGAGGAGAAGGTGGAGGAAAAGCAGGAGAGGTACTAGTTGTAGGGTTGACCTTCTTCTGTTTGCTCTCATGGCTTGGTGAAAGGAAGGGGGGGGGGTTCTGCGCGGCGGACGCGCGGTCGAACACAACAAGCACACAACAATGCCAACAGTATACAGCATGTATGCGTAGCGTATATGAAACGCAGAATCAACGCTCCAGGAGCATATACGAGACGTATTGAAACGCGTATGGAAACGCTGCAGAAACGTGCACGACACGCATACGAGACGATATTTCGAAATTGCATACAACGCGTACGGGAAAACGACAATGACGTGCATGGGGAACATGCTTGACACGTGCTCTAGGTGTACACGAAACGTACATGATATGATTGATTAACGTACATGAAACGTTCACGCAGCGTTTCCGATACATGGGCGAAGTGTGCACGGACACAGTTTTTGAAACGTGCGCAACACATGTTTGGCACACGTGCGACACGTTTCGAAACATGCCGGGACCAACCACGGCACGTCTTAGAATCGTTCCCGACACCGATACGAAATGGTTTTGAAACGCATACGAAACATGCCTGGAACGTGCATGCACATGGCACGTGTGTCAATTTTTTTGACGTCTACAGTACTTCAGGGTAGACGGACCGTGTATATATGTGTAAATATCTATAGGTTCACACACACATATCTATATATATATATATCGTATACGAAACTTATACGACACGTGTACAGAAAGTACGCTGCACGTAAATCATACGTGCACGGGGCCGTTCTGAAACGTAGATGATACGTATACGAAACACATGCGAAACGTATGCGGATCCCATACGAGTGGTGTACGCAACGTCTCTGGAACATATACGAAGCGCAAGCGACACGCATGCGATGCGTATAGTGAACGGATGCAATACGTATACGACATGCCGATGGCACGTCTAGTAACCGCTCACACATAATGTAGACATCACGAATCTGAAATGGATTTGGCGTATGCGAAACGCACGCGAACCGTACATTGAATGTGGCTAAGCACGCTGGCCCTCCACATCTGCATCCAGAAAGCGGCCTCTGGATGTGCCACATGTGAATCTAGCCACGTGTGTGTGTGTGTGTGTTTTAATTCGATGGTCTCTAATATCAATTTTTGGTTGCACAGAAGCTTATCCTACCCTCTCGCGCTTCACTATTCCCTGAAGACGTTCTTCCTTGATCGGAGTCGACCGCAGCCTGGACCAAGTGTGGAATCAAGGATCGAGAAGAAGGAAGAGGAGGAAGGGCAGGAGGTGGAGTAGGAGAAGGACGGATCGAGGATCGCGCATCGAAAAAGCATAGGAGGAGGGATCCAGGACCGAGGATCGATGAGAAGGGAGCGGAGGCATCGAGGATCAAGTCGGAGGGGGAGGAGCACGGACCGATGATCGAGGGGGGGAGGATGCGGAGGAGGAGGAGGAGGAAGGGTGGGGTTCGAAAAACAGGGAGGAGGGGGAGGAGGGATCGAGAGCCGAGGATTGAGGAGTGGGAGACGAAGGATGAGGCACCTATAAAGATGAGAAAGGAATGAGGGATCGAGGACGGGGGATGAGAATGAGGGGTCGAGGATCGAGGAAGGGCAAATTCGATGGACTGTTGGCCTAGGAGGAGGAGGAGAAGGAGGAGGAGGAGGAGGAGGAGGTTTCCGGTGTGTGGTTTCGTTCTGTGGTGTCGTGGTTCATGTGGCTCAGTTTATCGTGTTTTGAGCCTTGCTTATTTGACCCCTTTCGCGCTGCACTTCGCGTTTCTTGTTGGACCCGTCTATGTGCCCTCTTCCGCGTTGCATTGTGCGCTCGCGTGGGGCGTGTTCAGTTGTTTCCTTGCGCGTTGGACTTCGCGTGCCCCGTTGGGCCTGTCGAGTCGGCCCCCTCCGTGTTGCATTCCGCGTTCTTTTGGGCCTGCCTGTGAGACCCCTCCCGTGTTGCACTTCGTGTTTTTTTCCTTGGGGTCTGCCTGCTTGACCCCTTGCGCGTTGCACGCCGCGCTTCTTGTCGGGCATGTCCGGCGTGCCCCCCTCCGCGCCGCACCTCGCGCTCTTCCGGGGGGCCTGCCTGCTCGATCCCTCCCGCGTTGCGCTCCGCGTGTCTGCTGGGCATGGCTATCTTGCCCCCCTCCGCGCTGCACTTCGGTGCTCCTTCGGGGCCCGCCTGCTTGGCCCCCTTCGAGCGTGCTCCTCTGCTTGGGGCATAATGGGCATCATAGCACCCGGCCCTCCCTTCCCCCCCCCCCCTCCCTATATCGTAACGCCCCTCCCCCCCGGTGCGCTCCGGGCACTGCCGCCGTGCGCGCCGTGCGCGCGGCGGGGGGGAGGCGTTACATTACACCCCCCCCTGGCCCCTCCCTCCCCCCAATAATGCCCATGATCGCCGAAAATGAAGAAACGCGCTCTTCCGCGTGCACTTCGCGTTCTTTGTTTGGGCCACCTACCGGGCCCTTTCAGCGTTGCACTTCGCGTTTTCTCGGGCCCGCTTATTTGACCCCTTCCGCGTTGCATTTCGCGTTCTTTCTTGGGGATACCCCGGCAGAAAGTCGTACGATACGTTTTCGTCGTACTTGTCGTAATCGTTGTAATCCTCGCAGTCGCCAGTGCAGTCGTTAACGTCGTCTTCCTTGCTGTCGTCGTTGTGCTCGTCCTTGCCGCAGCCGTCTTTCAACGAGGCTTGACGATCGAGGTTCGAGGTGGGTATTCTCGCATTTGATTATAGTTCTGGACGCGTGCTATTCTGGTGGGTCACGGCTATCCCAGCATTGGTTCTTGGGGGTTGGGATTTCCAGTTTCCATTCTGGGCGTTGGAATTCCTTTTTGGTGTCTCGGCTTCCCCGGCGCTGGTTCGTAGGATACGTTTTCTTCGTGCTCGTCGTAGTCGTCGTACTCTTGGGGGTGACGGCGATCTCGGCGCTGGCTTTTGGGAGATGTGTGTTTCTGTGCTTTTGGGGGCGTTTGAGCGGCATTGGGGGACAACGGAAAGTCCGAGAGAGGGAAGGCAACAAATCTTGCCCCCCCCCCCCCCCCACGAAAAGTCGTCGCGTCGTCGTCGTCGTCGTCGTCGTCGTCGTCGTCGTCGTCGTCGTTCTCGTCGTCCTCGTCCCAGCCGTCGTCCAACGAGGCTCGGTGATCGAGGTTCCAGGTGGGTTTTCTTTGTCTTTCCATTCCTATTCTTCACGCGAGCTATTGTTCTGGGGGGTCTCAGCTGCCCCGGCGCTGGCTCAGATTTGAGTTTTTACCAGATACGGTGTTCCCCCCGCAAGGGATGCACCACAATGTTTGTTTAAGCCTTCGCCAGATTGGGCAACATGCAAGATTTTTATTTAATATGTTTGATGTAACTAGGGGCCGTTTTCCAAATCTTCAGAGGAGAAATTGTTCCCCACATGTTTCGTGGGTTTCTGGTGTTCTTCCCTGCCGCGTCGCACCCGCGTCTCTCTCACCTCTCCTCCTCCTCTTCCTTTCTGCCTTCACCCGCGTGCAACACATGCACGTCACGTACATGAAACACCACGCAACACATGCGCGACAATAAGAGGTGCGGCACTTTCTCGACACCAGAGGTGGGGCGCAGGGGGTGGTCCCTCAACGTGGCCTCTAGTCGTGCCAGGGTCGGAAAGTGTGGCAGGCGTGGCACTTTGTCGCCACTAGGGGGGTGCGCAGGGGGGTGTCCCTGCGCGCGGCCTCTATGCGTGCCAGGGTCGGGAACCGTGGCAGGCGTTGCACTTTCTCGACGCCAGAGGGGGTGCGCAGGGGGTGGTCCCTCGGCGCCTGCTCTATGCGTGCCAGGGTCGGAAAGCGTGGCGGGCGTTGCATTTTTTCTACGCCAGAGGGGGTGCGCAGAGAGTGGTCCCTCAGCGCGGCCTCTATGCGAGCCAGGGTCGGAAAATGTGGCACGTGTGGTATTTTCCCCACACCAGAAGGGGTGCGCAGAGAGTGGTCCCTCAGCGCGGCCCCTATTCGTGCCAGGGTCGGAAAGCGTGGCAGGCGTGGCACTCTGTCGCCGCCAGAGGGGGTGCGCGGGGGGTGGTCCCTCAGCGCGGCCTCTATGCGAGCCAGGGTCGGACAGCGTGGCAGGCGTTGCATTTTCTCGATACCAGAGGGGTGCGCAGGGGGTGGTCCCTCAGCGCGGCCCCTATGCGTGCCAGGGTCGGATAATGTGGCAGGCGTGGCACTTTGTCGCCACCAGAGGGGTGCGCGGGGGCTGGTCCCTCAGCGCGGCCTCTATGCGTGCCAGTGTCGGAGCGTTGCAGTTTATCGACACCAGAAGGGGTGCACAGGCGGGTGGTCCTTCAGCGCGGCCTATGCGTGCCAGGGTCGGACAGCGTGGCAGGCGTTGGATTTTCTCGACACCAGAGGGGGTGCGCAGGGGGTGGTCCCTCAGCGCGGCCCCCATGCGTGCCAGGGTCGGAAAGTGTGGCACGTGTGGCATTTTCTCGGCACCAGAGGGGTGCGCGGGGAGTGGTCCCTGAGCGCGGCGCCTATGCGTGCCAAAGTCGGGCAGCCTGGCAGGCGTGGCATCTTGTCGCCACCAAAGGGGGTGCGCGGGGGGTGGTCCCTCAGCGCAGCGCCTATGCGTGCAAGGGTGGGTCAGCGTGGCAGGCGTTGCACTTTCTCGCCATCAGAGGGGGTGGGGTGGGGGTGGTCCCTCAGCGCGGCCCCTATGCGTGCCAGGTTCGGAAAGCGCGGCAAGCGTAACATTGTTTCGACACCCGAGGGGTGCGCAGGGGGGGGTGGGTGGTCCGCCACGGTGCGTGACAGGGCCGGACAGCGTGGCATGCATGGCTGCCAGAACTGTAGACACCGTGGCCCAAACTGGCTCGAATGGTGCAGGTGCTGTCTTGCCGCCCTCCCCACGCTCCAAAACAGGCCAAGAGGCCCCCAAGACCGCCCCAATATCGCCCAAGACGCCTCCAAGATAGCCCAAGAGGTCCAGAAGACGGCTCCAAGAGAGCCCAGATTGGAGACTCGACCGGACATTTCGAACCCTCGGCCTCAGAAGCTCCCAGGAGGTCCCCATAGGCCCCTAAGAAGCTCCCCACGAAGCCCCAAGAGGCTCCCAAGAGACCCCCAGGAAGCTCCAAGAGGCCCTCACGAGGCTCCCAAGCGGCCCCCAACAGCCTCCCAAGAGGCCCCAGAACTACCCCCAAGAGGCCCCCCCCAAGAACTCCGTGTATCCCTTCACCGCCGGGGGTGGGGGGGGGGCGTCCCGGGGGGGTTACCAGGGTGAGACCCAGGACGGGTGGCGGGGGATGCTCCCGGGTCAGATACGACGCTTCCCTCGCTGCGATGTCGGAGCCCAGAAAAACTCCAGGCGCGCCAACATTGAATCACGAAGGGAAGCCCCTTTCCTTTCATCCCTTCTCCGCTGGGAAAAGGAGGGACCCGGGGAGGGCAGGTCCCGAAACGCTCAAGGCCTCGATCCTCGAACCTCGAAACCTCCACGACCACTCCTCCTCCTTCTTTAACCGAAACCCGCTCAAAATTGTTCCCCGCACTCTTCCTGGGGTCCATCCGATGCAGTTTTTCACCTCGGGTCCGTTTCTTACGGCCCCCGGAACCTCATCATTCTCCCCCGCCTGCTCCCTCAATTGCCTCCTCCACCCTTCCTCCCTCTCCACCTCCTCCTCCCCCCCCCGCATTTCCATATTCGTGGCCTCCAGGGTCGGCGGCACAGGCCGTAAGGCCTTCGCAATAACACAAGTAATAATCCTCAAACGCACCCATTTCTTTGGGGAGAAACTGCATCTTAAGAGTGAAAACTGTGACAGAAACGGTTCACCGAAACGTTAGCAAAACGGTTCACCGAAACGGGGATCTGCGGACAGAAGCAGTCTGGGGATCCGAAGTACGTTCGGAATCGGTTAGAACATTGTTCGGAGTTGGTTGGAAAATGTATGTTTCGTACCAGACCCCCACCAAGCGAGACGAACACGGTAAACCAGGGGCGCCGTAGTCGTAAAACAAACATGCGCCAGAAACCATGAAAATTAGGAAGACATCAGAAACGGTACAGTGCCGTTTTTAATTCATGCTCCGCGTGCGGATCATGTATTAAGCATGCAGGGAGTTAGTACTAAAAGCAACGATGAGTTCGTGCATTACTTTATTCTATTCATATATTAGTCATTTGTTAAAAATCTCATGGTTTTGAACATCCCATGCAATAAAAACTGCCCTGTAGCAAAAACTGACTCGTCGGCCCCGGGCGGAACTCCCGAGTGCAGGGGCCGCCGCCGGGCCGACGGCCTGGACAGTCGGCAGACTGCTGATAGATTTCGGGAACAAGATCCCATGGCCCCCTTAAAGGTCGGCATGCCCGCCCGCCCCCCCCCCCCCTCCCCCCAAAGCGGAGGTCGCGCCTGTGTTGCAGCCGCCCCCGGGCTCCAAGGCACCACTGCCGGGCTTTCTTGCCGCCGCCGCCGTCGTCGACCTCGACGCCGTCGACGATAGAGCATCGGGGATCGAGGATCGAGGTGGTCGAGGGTCGAGGCATTCGAGGATCGAGGATGCTTCTGGCCTTTCTTCGGGCGTCACACGAGGATTCCCCAGCGCCACGGCCGGATACTTCTGAGCGGATTTTGAAGTCATGTTGCCGTCATCGTCTCCGCCGACGCCACCGCCGTCGTCGTGGTGGAGGTCGTCGTGCGTGACATCGATCGTTCGAGTTTCGAGATTGTTGTGGCTTTCTTAAATGGACCTCTTGGAGCACCCACGTGCACGGCTCGATGCCCTGTGGAGTTTTGATCAAAACGCGCTTTTTGAGAGGTCCTGGGGCAGATTTTTCCCAACCGTCCTGTGGTGTTTGGCCCTCGTTTTGAACAGAGAGCGCCCCACGTCCTCCTCCCTCACTCCTCATGTCCTTTTGGCGCCTCCCCCACATGTTTCGTGGCCCCATAATGGGCTCCGTCTAAGGCTCCAGTGGCGACGCCCGCATGCTCGGGCCCCGCCCATTGCGGCGCACTCCTCACACGTTTCGTGTCCCCATAATGGAGCGCAACCTACGGCACCAGTGGCGACGTTCGCATGCGACCCTCCTGCCCAATACGGCGCACCCCTCACACGTTTCGTGACCCCAAATGGAGCTCCACCTAAGACCCCAGTAGCCACGTTCGCACGCGCCCCCCCCCCCCCGCTAGTTGCGGTGCATCCCTTACACGGTTCGTGGCTCTACGGGGAGCTCCACTTCCGTCCCAAGCGGCGACGCTCGCATGCGCTTCCCCCGCCCAATACGGCGCACAATTCGCACGTTTCGTGGACCTGCACGGAGCTCCACTTAAGGCCCCA
>CAUYUJ010014198.1:392753-411537 GCA_963575745.1 Prorocentrum cordatum
GGAGGAGGAGGAGGAGGAGGAGGAGGAGGAGGAGGAGGCCACCGTTGGGCCGCCGAGCTTCGCTTCCCCACGCCGGGCGCGTGCCGTTCGCCGCCCGCTGGGCCTCCGCGCCGAGCGCGCGGCTCTCGCGAGGGGGCCATCGCCGCCGTCGCCCCATGGGGAGGAGGGCTCGGTGCTCGGAGAAGGGGAGCACAGCCCTCCGATCGGAGGGCACCAACTATACACCAACACCGATCCTGGCCCAGGACCACCCTGGGCCCAGGATCGGTGTCTATGCCTTCTTGCGCAGGGCAGGAGGGCGTGTACACCGATCCTGGGCCCAGGGTGATCCTGGCCAGGATCGGTGTTGGTGTATAGTTGGTGCCTTCCTATCCGAGGCAGGAATTTACTTTTTTGGTCTGCGGGTCGAGAGCGAGCCTCTTCCGTTCAAGAGCTAGGCGGGCCGCGCAGAGCACCAATTGGGGAGACAGGGCGCGGGCGGGCGGGGCCTCAGGCGGCCGGAGGAGGCAGGAACTTACGCGTGGCCACCGCCTGGAGGATCAATTTTCGGGGACCTCGGCAGGCGGTGGATATGGATATCTTCTGGCCCCCGGGGGCCAAGACATGTCCATATGCACCGCCCGCTGGGGCACCACGACGTCGGTTCCCAGGCGGTGGACATGGACAACTTCCCGCCTCGCAAACCCTGGCCCCCAGACTCCCAGACCCCCTCGAGTCATGGAGAAATCACGACGGGCGTTTTGTTAGTTGTTGCTATTTTCGGCCTCTGGGGGCCCTCACTGGGCCTCGGGACCGTTCAACAAAACGACTCACGATAACAAAAGCCGGCTCCGGGGAGTGGGTCGAGGCTTCTGGGGGTCGACCGTATGAACAAACCATGACGTCGGGGGTCTGGGATCGAGGACGCGCGTGGCATGGAGCAACTCTGGCGCGTGGCGTGGAGACGGGTGGCGCTCCCCTGCAGAGTCGGCGTGCCACGCCGCCACATGCGGCGGCAACGGCCCCACGTCTCGGGGAGAGCGCGTGGCTCCGGCGCCCGCGCGCCAGACCCACGGATCCGTGCAGGCGGGGTCGGAGGATCGAGCCGCATCGCCGCTGTGTCGGCGGTGCGGCTCGGCGTGGACCGCTGTGGAGCCTGAAGTTCTCCACGCCAGAGGCGGCGATGCAGCGCCGACGTCTCCGATGCGTCGCCGAGGCATCGGCGGTGCATTTGGCGATGCGGCGCGATCCGCCGACCCCATCTGCTCGGACCCCATCTGGGAGGCCTCCAAACGACAGCTCGGCTCGAACAGACCCTCGACCCTCGGAGTCGCCTCCGGGGGGGGCTGAGGGGGGCCGGCGACGCGGGCGAGGACGAGGAGGACGAGCTCTTCGCCACAAACGGACACGTTCGACGACGACGACGACGACGACGGCGGCGGCCACGACCACGACCACGACCACGACCACGACCACGACCACGACGACGACGACGACGACGCCGACGACGACGACGACCACGACGGCGGCGGCGGCGGCGACGACGACGAGTTGGCCGCGGGGCCCGCGGCGCGCGAGGTGGCGCCCATGGCGGCCACGGGGGTCGTGATGCAGCCGCCCGCCGGCTACGTGCCCCCCGCGGGGGCGAAGAAGCCGCAGGTGGGCGCCCGCTCTGCCCTCGGGGGGGGGAGGGGGGGGCGGAGTGATCAAGCAGCGGCGAAGCGTCCTGGCGTGCCTGTAGGCCTAGCAAACAATGTTCGAAGAACCTTGTACGGCGTACACGAAATATCCTTAGAGCATTTCTGGCTGGGACTGTCTTGTCTTAGCACATCGGGAGTATGTTCTGACAGCATTGTTTTTGTTCTTAGAGCATTTTTGGGTTCTAAGAACATTTCGTTGTAGGCCTCTAGGGATGCCCGGACGGTCGGTCCCTGCTCAAAGTTAGGGGAACGAAAAACGACATAAACTTACAAACTCGGAGGTCCGCGCGGATTTCTCGGATCCGCGCTGGACCCCCCTGGCGGCGCCTCCGGCGCCGCCCCTTGCGCGCTCCGCGCGCCAGGGAGGGTGGGTGTCCAGCGCGGATCCGAGAAATCCGCGCGGACCTTCGAGTTTGCAAGTTTCTGTAATTCTTCGTTCCCCGAGGAGTGGGCACGGAGGCAACGGGGACGAAGTCCAACAGCAGTTCTCGGTCATCTCGAACAGGACACGCAGTCGGCGTCGTGACGGACCATGTACATTTCGAGCCAAAGAAGCGCCCGTGCAACAGCGGCCGCTGTCGGTTTTGGACTGGATTTGCTGTTGGGCAACGTCCCCATGTTTCCGCACTGGGCGTCCAAAAGCTCGTCCCGCTCAGAGGTTCCTTCCAGCATGCCCGGCAGCAGCTCCTGTCCGTGTTTGGATCATCGGGGGGCGTGCAGGCGGGTGGGGGTGAGGGCTGGGGGGGAGGGTCAGCACCATGGCCGAGGCCATGAAATTTCCAAGACTTCATGTCTCTCTTGGAGCCGTCTTGGGCCATCTTAGATGCTCTCACCGCTCGCGGGGCGCCCCGTCCAGGTCCAAGGGAGGGGGTAGGAGGAGGGGTCAAGACAGCCCCTACATAGCAAGTCGTCTAGCTCACTCCCAACCGCCCTCCCAACACATAAGTAACACCCGAGCGTGAGCATGCTCAGCGGTCGTCTTTGGATGGGCAGCTACTGGCAACCCAAACCGACCCCATGTGGGCGACGCTGGGGCGAGGTGCGCCACGCGTGCCAGGCGCGCCACGCGCGCCAGGCACCCCTGGGGCCCTGAGCGAGCCAGGCACGCCTGGTGCGCCAGATGCGCCGCGTGCTCCGCGTGCGTCAGGTGCCGTATACTCCAGCCTCGCCAGGTGCGCCACGTTCGGGGCACGTGCAGAGTGTGTCAGGTGCCCCTGCGCACGTGACAGCACACATTGGGAAACAGGCCCCCACCATCCTTGCGAAACCAATGCCCATCATTGTGTTTGGTGGGCCTGCGCACAGCAGGCCATACGACACCACCTCCGCCGTTCCTGTCAAAAACCACTTGACAGTGATCTCGGGGTGACCTCGCATAACCAGATTTAGCCGCGAGGTGCATTTTGTATTGCTTTCTGTTAGGGATGGTAGCCCTGCGCACATCAGGCAATATGCTGACACCCCCGCCGTCCCGGTTAAAAACAACACAAAGTGCTCGCGGGCCTCACGAGCGTGACTCAAGATTTTGCCTCAAAGTTTACTTTGTATTGTTTTGGTGGCAGGGATGGTGGGGGGGGGGGGGGGCGCATCGGGTTGGCCGCGCATGCTCCAAATTTGGAGGCAGAGTGCGTTTTGTTTTTTTTGACAGGGATGGCGGTGGGGGATCCGCATGGAGTCCTCGTGGTTCTTGCTTGGCTGCCTGTCGCCTGGGGGAGGGGGTGTGTATTCTGCGCCCAGAGGGGTGGTGAGCTTCCCAAGACTTCAGTCCCCCTAGTCTTCTTTCCATGCGTTCCTTTGTCCCTCTCGTCCGCACACATGCCTCGGACCCCGGTGCCGTCCCCTCCTTCCGTTTTTCCTCCTCCTCCTCGCTTCTGGCAAGAAGCGGAAGCTAGCTGCTAGCGAGGGCAGCGGGCGCTGGTAGGGGAGTGAGGTTCATGGTTGACGCCCTTGGACCACTCGCTGGGACTGGCTCTCTCGACAGATGGGGTTCAGCTTCAGGTAGCGCTGTCGGGGCCGCACCCGCTGGCGCATCTGCCACTACTGCTGCTCCCCCCTCCCCATCCTCACCTCTGGCTCATCAGGATGAACCCCCGCACGACTGGAGATAGGGTCCAGCCAGCAAGTCTTGGCATTGCAGCCAGTTCTAGAGACGCACCTTGAAAGATCGGCTACCAGTTGAGCCATGGAGAGTGCTTAGCAATTCCTTCCAAGCACTTGACCCCACTGTGCAGAGCCACACTCTGTACGCGACAGAAGATGTCCAATCCATCTGTGGAGTATGCAGTAAACGCGGGTATCTTTCGCACGGTCTCCTCGCAGTGGGATCGGATGACACCTGCAAACGCAGGATGGAAACGGACCACCGTGCTGGCAAGTGGTCTTGGGCACAGCGAAGGCTGGAGGGGGTTGGCACGGAGGGTTGGCTGGATTGTTGAGGGTTGGCTGTGGGGGTTATCGCTACAGTGGAGGTTTTCACCATCGTGACATCTACACGAAACTTCGCGCGATTTGAAGCGATTGTGCCGAACATCTGTCCCAAATTCCCCTCGAAGTCCTAGATCATGCTCCGATTCGTCCTCCTACTGCGACCTCCTACTTGCTCGCTGTCCTCATCTTGCTACGTACTCCTCATTCTCCTGGAGCTCTTTTTCCCTCCTCATCCTATTCTTTTTCTGTTCTCCCTCACCAGTCCGCGGGATCGAGACATCGAGCTTAACGGCGCCCATGCGCATTGGGCTGGCACGCATGAGGCCCCACAGTTTCGATTCCGCAAAGGGAGCATCACGCGCGGGGTTTCGGACACACACACACGTCTCGCACGAGTTGCACAGATCAGCTGTTGTCATAATTTATGCTGGCAGCTCGCTCTTGCGGCTGCCCGCGTCACTGCCCCTCCCCTTTTTTGTCGGCCCACGGGCTGGCGGAGGAGGAGCGCCACTTAAGGCGGACCCTGGTGCTCGCGGGGGCGAGACGAGCGCGGCCCTCCTCACAGGGTGGGGGGCTGCGACGTGTGAGGATAGGGGCTGCCCGCGTCACTGCCCCTCCCCTTTCTTTCGGGCCCAAGGGCTGACGGAGGAGGAGCGCCACTCAAGGCGCACCCCGGTGCCCGGGGGGGCGAGACGAGCGCGGCCCTCCTCACAGGGTGGGGGGCCGCGGCCGGCGCGCCCGCGGCGCACGCAGTGCACGCCCCGAGGACGCACGCGCCTGCTCCCGCCGTTGCCCTCTCCTCCGTCCCGGCCTCCCCCTCGTGTCTGCTGCCCCCGTGCTCCCTGCCTCCCTCGCCTCGTGCTCTTGCTCCTCCTCCTCGCCCTCCCCCCTCTTGCCCCCCTCCTTCCCTCCTCCTCCCTTCTCCCTCCTCCTTCTCCCTTCTCCTCCCTCCCTTTTTTTTGCCCCTCCCTCCCTCCTCCCTCCTCCCTCCTCCCTCCTCGCTCCTCCCTCCTCCCCCCTCCTCTCGTGCTCTCGCTGTTCCCCCCCCCCTCGGCCGGCGCGGCCCTCGCGCGGCCTGGGCGCCGCGGCCCGCGGCCGGCTTAGCAGGCCTCCCCGCCGCGGCCCCGGCGGGCCTCCCCTCGTCTCCTCCCTCCCTCCGCCGGCTTTCCTCCCTCGTCTCCTCCTCCCTCCTTGCCTCCCCTCTCCCTCCTCGTCCTCCTCTTCCTCCTCCTCCTCCTCCCTCCTCCTCCTTGTCCTCCTCCTCCTCCTCCTCCTCCTCCTCTCGCTCCCGCCCTCCTCCTCCTCTCTTCCTCCCCCTCCTCGTCTTGTTCTGCCTCCTCATCCTCCTCTTCCCGTCCGCTCTCCCTTCCCCCCCCCATCCCCGCCGTCTCTCTCCAGGCTGGCGGCGGGGGCTCCAAGAACGGCGCGGGCGCCTCGGATCCCGCGAGTACGATTCCCCACCCTCGCGTCGTCGCCACCGTGGTGGTCGAACTTGGGACCACTGGGGGATTGATGATGCTTTTGTCGTTTTTTTGGCTCTTCTGGGCGCTCTGGCAGGATCTCTCGTGGCCGCGGCTGGATGAATTCCTGAAACATCGTCAGAGCGGACCCAGTGAGAGGTCGATGGGGTTGATTGCGGAACGTCCTGGTCAAGAGCACCAGTCGTTCAGCATCGGATGTGGCCGGAAAATGCGGATGATGAGGAGGAGGACGAAGATGAGAGAATGACGATGTCGATGTCGACGACGGCGACGACGACGCCGACGACGACGACGACGACGACGACGACGACGGCGGCGGCGGCGGCGGCGGCGGCGAGGGGGCAGTGTGGACAATCTGACCCCGCCTACTGGAGGATGCGGAGGTGGAGGAGGAGGAGGTGGGGGAGGAGTGAGGAGTACAAGGAAGGATGAGGAGGGAGGAGAAGGAGGAGGAGGGAGGAGGAGGGAGGAGGAAGGAGGAGGAGGAGGAGGAGGGAGGAGGGAGGAGGGAGGGGAGAGGATAAGTGGAATTGCTTGGAGAAGGCTGTGGGGAAGGAGCAGGATGAGAAGGACTATGAGAGATGAGCGGGAGAAGGCAGGAGGGGGAGTGACACCGACCCACGATCGGGATCGACTGCTCTATATATGGTCCCAGGCTCCGGGCCCACGGGCCCCCCCCCTCCCCCCCAGATGGTATGGTCCCAGGATTCCTCGGGCGCCCCCCCCCCCAGATGGTATGGTCCCAGAGACGACGACGACGACGCGACGACGACGACGACGACGACGACGACGACCACGACGACGACGACGGCTGCGGCGGTGACGACGCCGGCGGCGGCGGCGACGACGACGACGATGACGACGATGACGACGGCGACGACGACGATGACGACGACGACGACGACGACGAGGACGACGAGGACGACAAGGACGACGACGACGACGACGACGACGACGACGACCTCTGAACCACCACCGCACCACACCACATCCACAGGGGGGGGGGGAGGGGGGCACCGCAGCGCAGCACCACGCCACGCCCACCTCTGAACCACCACAGCACCACACCACATCCACAGGGGGGGGGGGAACCGCAGCGCAGCACCACGCCACGCCCACAGGGGGGGGCGGGGGGACCATCGCGCGGGGGGGGGGGGGGCCCAATGGCATCAGCATTGGGGGGGGCGGGGGGGCCCAAGCCCTGGACCATAGATGCAGGCATGGGCTTCGGCATCGGTACCTCGGCAGTGTCTGCTCGGAGCGGCTTCACACCTCACCCCCCAGGGACGGCCCTGGAGAGGCATGGTGGTGCTGTTCAGACTCCCGCTGCGAGCCGCATACAGTGCCGTGCTCCGCGTGCGGATCATGTATTCAAAATGCAGGGGTTTTGTATTAAAAACAACGATGAGTTTATGCATGCATTTATTCATAAGTTAATCATGTATTTAAAACAAATCCCATATAAAAAAACATGTATTAAAACCTGCCCTGTATGCCTCGGCCCGCGGCAGTGTGGAGCAGCACCCCCCTGCTGCCCGGCGCGCCGAGGCAGGCCCAGCCCGCGGGGCGGGCCACGGCGGGCCGCGACCGCCGTGAAGCCTTCGCCCCGCGTGCGAGGGCCTGCTCGTCCCAGCCCCGTGCATGGAGTCGGGCTCGTCCCCTTACAGGGGGAATGTTCAAAAAATAATCCCAACATAGTCTGGGGACTATGTTTTGAGTATGTGTTGGCCATTTGGGAGCATCTTTGGGGTATTTGTTTTACTCTTCGTCGAAACTCCCCCTGTCGGGGGACACGCCCGACGGAACGCTCGCCCCGGCCCCGTGCCTCGGGCGGCAGCGAGCTGCGGAGCCTCCGACGCGCGGCGGCGGTCCCGGTCGCGGCGCCCGCGGGGCGCCGGGTGGCATCGTGGCCGTCCGGCGCGCCGTGCGCGGGCGCGGGCGCCGTGCGCGGGCGCGCCTCGCGGCGCAGAGCGCGCCCCGGCCTCGTCGGGGGCGGCGTGGCCGGGGCCCCGAGAGCTCCTCGCTGCCGTGGCCTCCCCGTTGGCCTCGATGCCGTGGACTCGGTCGCCCCGTCGGCCTCCTCGTGCGCCCCGTGCGCCCCCCGCCCTTGTCGGGAGAGATCTCCTCGATGCCGTGGCCTCCCCGTGGCCTCGTTGTCGGGAGAGATCTCCCCGATGCGCGTGGCCGGGGCCACGAGAGCTCCTCGATGCCGTGGCCTCCCCGTTCGTTTGTCTTTTTCCAGGAGGTCTCTTCGGTGTCATGCCCCCCTCTTCATTCTTATCTGCCTTATACCATAGCATTATTAGCAAGATGTGTATGTACGATTGTGTATTTCTCCATCATTAATATGATCAGTAGTGTTGTCAGTATTGATCTTCTTCGAATAAATCTTATTATTATTATTATTATTATCATTATTAACATTATTATTTCTAATGCTAATGCCTCTTCCTGGCTCCCCGCGTGGCCGTGGTCAGCGAGGTACAGGATGAGACAAGGTCCTTCTGGAGAGAATCCACAGACCCCCTGCGCGTACTTCTCCAGGAGCCCTCTGGAACGGCCGCGGTGCCCGACACATCATCCAGACCCGCCAGCTTCCAATCAAGCAGTGGCGAAGCGTCCTGGCTCGCCTATAGCCCTACCAAACAATGTTCTCAGAACCTTTTGTGGTTGGCACGAAATGTTCTAAGAACAGTTCTGGCTGGGAGTGTCTTTTTTAAACACATCGGGTATATGTTCTAAGACCATTACGTTTGTTCTTAGAACATTTTTGAGTTCTAGGAGCATTTCGTGGTAGGACTCTAGGAATGCTGGGACGGTCGGTCCCTGCTCAAGTGGTGGTGGAAAGCATGGCAGGTGCGCGTCGTGTCGGCTGGCGGCGACCCCGCCGCCTGCGTGCAACGCTGAACGCCGCCGGCGACCCAGCATCGGTCGATGCTGAACGATCTGACGTTCCGGAGCGCGTCGATCGCTCGAGGCTGAACGATGCGCGCGGCTTCAGGGAGCCAGCGCCGGGTTGGTCACCGCACGAGCCTGCCGTGGGCTCACCCCCAGCCCGACCTCGTCCCCATCCTGGCTTCGGCGTGCGCGGGGGGCGAGGCGCGGCGGGGCGGCGGCCCGGCCGGCGGCGCGGGGCCGCCCCCGCGAGTCCGCCCCCCCCCTCCCTCCCACCGAGCGCGTTTCGCTACTCGCAGAGTGCCTGCTCGCAAACGTCCGAATCGGAACAGCAACAGGTCTTCCTGTACGGCATGGATCGTGGATCCCCCGCGGTGGATCCAGGCCATCTGCGAGTAGTGATGTTTATGCCCGCGGTGGATCCTCTTTCTCTCTTTCCAATCTCGCGAAAATGACAACACGTACGGAGCCGACAAATGCACGGGGAATGGGCGTCCGAGCGACGGCAAGTTTATAGGTCCTCGCAGTTCTGCCTCTGCAGGGTGCGCTGCCTAGCACGCGCTGGCGTCTGGTAATCGATGAGAAGCACAGATGCAGCGTCGGCCCGTGTTGATTTTGTGCGTCGGTGAGCGTTGATCGGCGCCGGTCGGCGTCGATTCGCTAGGGCCACCCAGATGACATGGGAGGGTTCCATGATTTGCCACAGCAGGCGGGAGGAGTTTGTTTGTTGATCCTCTGGCGCGCAGCGGTCTTTGCCCAGGCCTCCCCCGCCTGGGGAACGACAACGATCGTGCGTATCCGGGAGGCCTGGGCCCCCCTCACATGCTGGTGCCTGCGCGCATTTCATGGCGGTAGCAGCGCACCCCTGCCCCGACGTGCCCCACCCCGCCTAAGCGTTCCTGATAGCCAGGGCCCAACACCGTTCCCGCCCTGGGGAACGACCGCTACCGGGAAAAGGAAAGACTGACCTCGAGTTCTTCCTGCCGCTGCCGCTGTAGATATTTGGCCCCAGAGGTTGCTGCTTTTGTGGAGCTCCTCCTCCTGGTCCCCTCCTCCTCCTCCTCCTCCTTCTTCTCTTTCTTTTCCTCCTCTTCCTCTTCCTCCTCCTCCTCCTCCTCTTCCTCCTCCTCCTCCTAGGTTTGGGGGTCGAACAGCCGCACCCCGGCTCGTCCTTCGGCGCAATCTGACCAGACTTCCGACTGGAATCCAGCCGCGGCGACGAGAAGCCTTCTGGAGGCCTTCTGGGCGCCCAAGGCGCGCGATCCTCGATGCATTCACTCCTCGATCATCGATCCAACAGATGAGTTTCCAACCCGATCTTCGATCTTCCTCCTCCTCCTCCTCCTCCTCCTCCTCACTCCTCGATCATCGATCCAACAGACGAGCTTCCAATCTTTGATGCATTCACTCCTCGATCCAACAGGCGCCCGATCCTCGATGCATTCACTCCTCGATCAGGAGAGGAAAAACACACAGACACAATGAATCGTCGATTCGCAGGAAAAGATGGGAAAATATGGGAAGTGGGGGGGAAGACAGAAACCCGGAAAATATGGGAAAATATGGGGAATCTTTTTACTTGTGTGTATTTATTTGTGTGTCCTGGGGCCCCATTCACAGATGAGTTTCCAATTCTTGAGCCCCCTGGCGATTGCAGGCGTGACCGTGGAGTGGGGGCGGTGGGCGGAGGGGGGGGCCGCGTCACGATTCGCGCCGGCGCCGTCTGGGAGTGCGCAGGCATGTCCAATTCCCAGGCGGCGCCGGCGAGAACCGAGATGTCACCAACAGGGGGGAGGAGGGGTCTGGCGGGGCCAGCAGCGGGCGTCATCGCCAGTGATTAATCTTCGAGAACACAAGAACCCCTAACCCTGATAATATGATGAAGATGTGGCCTCACTGAGGTCCCCGTTTTTGTATAGTAGGGGTGACATCTATATATATATATATATATATATATATTTATGGATGGTCGGTTTGGTTCGATACATCTGCAGCAAAAGACCCCTATCCCTAAAACCTTTGACCCTCCTAATTTGGGTCCCCTCCCAAAGGCTTAGGGGCTCCTTTTTTGGTTGCCCGATGAAGGAGTGAGCCCACGATGCCCGAGATCCCCGAGCCTCGAAGTCGAAGGCTCCTCTGCCTCCCGGTCCTCGCTCCGGCAGACATGGGGACCAGACGTCGGCGGCGAGCCCCCCGGGGGGGAAGGGCAGAGAGGGCGGGCCTGCACAGAAGAGGCTCGGGAGGCCTCCTGCCTGCCCAGGGAGTGCCCCGGTGGAGCCTTTCGGGAGCCTTGAGACGGGGGTCAATGCAAACGGGGGTCAGCCAGGGCGCCGGATCCTGCAGGATCCTGCGAAGACCCCCTCTGGCTGACCCGGGTTAGCGAGCCGCTCGTGGCCGCGAGGCGGCCGCGCGTATTGGCTGACCCGGATTTGCGAGGATTTGCGTTGCATTTTTTTTTTTTTTTTTTTTTCCTGCGTTGCAGTTTTTGGTTTCTTGCTGACCCGGGTCTGGATTGACCCGGGTCAGAGGATCCCCGAGCCTATGCTTCACCGAAGACTGCGCGACGCCTTCGCAGAGGGCCGGAGGGGGCCTCTCCCAGGCGGCGAGCGCATCGGGGGCCCCCCGGCGGGGTGGTGACCACACCGTGCGGCGAGTCGGTGGGGGATCCGGGGTCACCGCGCGGTTTTGGGGCTCGGGTCGTTCTCCGAGGACGTCTCGGGCGGCTGGGGCATGCGAGGTCCCAGAACCGCGCGTTGACGGACCGTGCGGTGAGGTCCTGGGGGATTTCGAGGTCACCGCACGGTCTGTCACCGCACCGTTTCGGGACTCCAAAGAGCGGGAGCCTTCGGACGGGGGTCAATGCTAATGGGCGTTAGCCAGAGCGCCCGATCTTGCAGGATCTTGCAGGGCCAGGGTCGCATTGACCCGGGCTTGGGTGCAGGATCCTGCTGCAGGATCCTTCGCATGGACCCAGTATTGGGTGCAGGATCTTGCAGGATCTTGCAGGCTTCGGCAAGGCCTGACTGACCGGGGTCTGGATTGACCCGGGTCAGCAGATCCAGGAGGCGAGCGAGGGGGGGAAGTGAGAAGGAGGAGGCCTTCTCAGAAGGTTCGGAAGACCCCCAGCCTTCTGAGAAGTGTTTCAAGCCTTCCCCGAAGACAACCCAGAACTTCTCAGACGGCGCGAGGGCTTCGGAGAAGTCCCGCCGCCTTCTGAGCAAGCTTGCTCCTTCGCATTACCCCCCCTCGGTCGCCGCCGCTCTCAGGAGCTCCGCCGCCTTTTGAGAAGGCCTGCCCGTTCTTCCTCCTCCTCCTCCTCCTGCTCCTCCTCCTCCTCCTCGGAGGAGGAGGAGGAGTCCATGGTTGGAGTTTCACCGGCTTCCAGACCTCGGGGCCCTCATCTCATGGTTCCTTAGCCTAACTTTGCCAATGCTCAGCCACGCGCAGCGGGGGTGGGGGGAGGGGGGAGGGCTTCTTAGAAGCACCCCTGCTTCTTGGAAGGCGCGGGCCTTGTCTGTAGATGTAGGGCCGCCGCCTCCTAAGAAGCAGCCTCCTTCTAAGGAGCCCTCCCCCTCCCTCCACCCGCTTGTGCGCGCCGCCCAAATGCCCTCACCGTTTATGAGGCGCTTCCTTTTCGCCTGGGCGAAGCCCAGACTTCTTGCGAAACCTCAGCGGGTCTGGACCCTCGTCAGGGTGAGAGGCCCGCTGGCCATGCCCATGAGGTTTGACGCTTGAAGGCATCGACTCTTGTCAGGTGTTCCTTGCGCTGGACTGCCTGCGCTGGACCCGCCACTCTTAACGAGCGCGGCCTCCAATTCAGTCTTCACCGACAAGTCGCGCAATGCCCTCCCGCCCTCATAGCAGGTGCCTCCCTTGGGTTCAGGGTGGGGGGGGACTGCCTTCCCATAACTGCTGCTTGCTGTACGTCTGCGGCCAGGCGGATTGACAAATTGAGGTGCCAAGCCGATCAAAAGCTTGGCACCGACAGACGAGCAGATCGACCAGCCCAGCCGGGAGGATGCTGGGCGCCTGGCGCTGTGGGCGGGGTCCCTTCCCTTCGCCCTTGCTCCTTCGGCGTGTGCAGCTGGAGCCTACCGGGAAAGAGGACGGCGGCTCCGCGGGACAGCGGATGTGCCGCGCGAGGGCGTTGGGAGGCTGCTGGGCCCGCCGCGTCAGTGGGCGTCGAGGCACCCAGCGCGGCCGCGCCTCGGAGCGCGGCGCCGCGGGGAGGCGCCCTCGCCGCGGGACCCGCGCGGCGGCCCGCCCGCGGGGGGGGGCCCGCCCGCCGCGGCGAGGGGGCCCCGCGCGTCGCGGCGCCGAGGTCCGGCTGTTCGTGGGCGGGCTGCCGCCCGAGGCGGGGGCCGCCCTGCCTCCCTCGATGATTCAGGGGGGAGAGAAACAGTCACAGACACAAGCAATCGTCGACTCCCAGGAAAATGTGGGAGAATATGGGAAGTGGGGGGAAGACCCACACCCAGAACAGATGAGGAGAATGTGGGGGATCCTGTCATTTGTGTGTATCTGTTTGCGTGTCCTGGGGCCCCCTCAATGATCCCGGGAGCACGCGAGGCGTTCCAGAAAGGGCCGTGCCGCCGAGGTTCCTAAGAAGCTGCCATCGCCTCCGCGGCGGAGGGCGGCGGGCGGTCGGCGGAGGGCGGCGGAAGCGGAACGGGGCCGCCGCCGCCGACGGGAGCAGGCGGAAGCTCGGCGGAAGCTGGCAGAAGCAAGAGTCCACCCTCAAAGAGATGGCAACATTTTTGGGTTCAGGGTTTCCTGGATCGGCCATGTGTTAGCGCTAACGTGTGATTGTCCGCCGAGGCCCTTCCATGCGACGCAGGCGCCTCGACGAGGGCCGACACCGACTGCGCGCTATCGGCGGAGCCGAACGGGGTCAACACACGCTGCGGCTAACACACGTCCTGAGGATCATCAACCCCCTGGCGGCGGCGACGACGACGACGACGACGACAACGGCGACGACGACGACGACGACGACGACGACGACGACGGCGGCGGCGGCGACGGCGGCGGCGGCGGCGGCGGCGGCGGCGCGACGACGACGACGACGACGACGACGACGACGCCAGCGACGGCGACAACGACGACGGCGGCGACGGCGGCGGCGGCGACGGCGGCGAAGGGCCCCGCGGGCTCTCTGTGGGCGGGATGCCGCCCGCGGCGGGGGCTGGCCTGCCCCCGTCCGAGATCCGGGCGTCCCGTTTGTTGTTTCGCTGCGGCGTGCGGACGGCCTGCGTGCACCGAGCCGCGTTGGCGTGTCCCCCGATGCGTCGTCTGTCCTCGGCCCCGGATTTTTTTTACCGTACATGCACACTGTTCATTCCTAAGTATTCGGAAGTTCTTTGGTTTACTTGGGGGCCGAGATCCTTTCATGTCTGATTGTTCTATCACGGGCCCCAGGGCCTCTTCCTGGCCACTGGGGGGCCAGGAACAAGTAGAAACGAGCACAATTAGAAATCAGCACGATTAGAAATGAACGACGTGTAGTTTTGCCGAAGCGGTGCGCCGTACCGTGTTGAAGTGGGGCCTGAGGGGGGGGGTCCAAGCATGGTGCGTTGCATGTGCGCCGTTCCCGTGCCACCGCTACGGGCAATTCCTCCGCGCACGGTCGTTTGTGACCACTTGCAGCAGCTTCACGGCTTGAGGGCGGGTGGTTTTCAAAGTGTGGCTCTTGCCTTAGCGCCGCGCATATTCGTTTTAGAAAGATGCAGGAGCTTTACGGATTGAGGGCGGATGGTTTTCAAGATGTGGTTCTCGCCTCAGCGCCGCGCACATTCGATGTAACATCTGCAAGTGTTTCACGGATTGAGGGTGGGTCGTTTTCAAAGTTTGGTTCTCGCGTCAGCGCCGCGCACATTCGTTGTAAACAAGTGCAAGGGTTTTTAAGTCCGAGGGTGGCTCCTTTTCAACATGTGGTTCTCGCCCGAGCGCCGCGCGCAAGAGTTTCACTGGTTCTCATGGTTAACGTAATTAGCAGAAACTGCGTTCTCGAGTTCTCGAACGATTCAGGATTGTCAGGGTGCAACAGTTACGTTGATTCGCTGTGTTGTACTCCCAGGAATGGCGCTCTGGCACGATTCCGGATCGCCAAGGCGTAACAGTTTGGTTAATTCGTGGCGTTGCAATCCTGAGAATTATGTTTTGGCTTGCTTCAAAATAGAAGCACGGTTGTCCCCCTACGAGGCAATTCTTTCAATGGAAATGGCCCCTTGTAGAAGATTGTGAAGAGGGATCTTGGAGGGAGGGTGTATTTCAACATTGTTGATGAGTCTTGGGTTTACGCTGGTCCTACTGCTCCTGCTCCTCCTCCTCCTCCTCCTCCTCGTCCACCTCCTCTTCCCTCTCGGCCCGACCGGATGGGCGCGTCTTTACCTGCAGCAGGGCCAGATGGACGCTCGCTCTCGCGCTCGCCCCCTCCCTCCTCGGCGCCCGTCTCCTCCACGGCCTCCAATCATCCATGGCCCAGTGTGCGCGGGCGGGCTTCTCATCGGAGCGCGCGGGGCTCCTGCGCTCGTCTCGTCTCGTCTGTCTGGACGTCTCGTCGCATCCCCCTCGAAAGACATTATCTGGCACGATCTCTTCCGTCAGCGGCCTCAGAACTCCCGACACATGGGGTGTTTTTTGCGTCCCAGATCACATTGTCCCTTGTGGGGCCGAGGTGAAGGGCAAAACGCCGCGCTTGCAAAGGCAAACAGATCCTCGGAGGTTTGCGTCGTCGAGGGGGCAAGAAGATCCGAACCAGACCAAGGCGGAGAGGTTTCCGCAAGGTTGGTTTGCCAGAGCGCCATCCAGGACAGGTCAGGGGTTTAGTTTTGGAGCCCCTGGTCTTCTCCCCACCGTGAAGACAAAAGGCCCGGAAGGCAGTCGTGTCTCGAGGTTGGCTGTTTTCCGTCCGTCGGGGCCCCCTCGAGGGCCCCAGGGCCATCAAACGACGGCGCGGGACGCCACGCTGGTCCGGGGGGGGAATCCTGGGGCTCCTCCCCTCGCGCTCCTCTCTGATGCTTCTCTTCTCATTTCTCCTGTTCCCCGTGCTCCATCTCTTTTTTTGCTTCAGCGGCTAGGCAGAGTGACTGCGCTCGCGGATGAAGCACATGCCAGTCTCTTGCATCGTCCTTTTGCTTGGGGGTGGGTTGGGCGAGAGAAGGGGGCAGCGGTGAAGGGGGGGAGAAGGGGTGGGGAGCAGCCGGAGGAGGGAGGAGGGGCCGCTGGAGCCCAGTCGGAGGAGGAGGAGGAGGAGGAGGAGGAGGAGGAGGATCGCACGCCACTGAGGGGAAAGGGCGGAAGAGTTTCGACGGTCCAAAAAGCCCAGGGGGGACCTTCGGAGTGGACCTGTTTGTCACCCTGGCAGGAAAGACACCAACCTGCCAGGGGCCATCGACAGGTGGAGGAGGAGGAGGAGAAGGAGGAGCAGGAGGAGAAGGAGGAAGCGGAGGGACGAGGATGCAGCGGAGGAAGGGCAGGTGGAGGAGGTTTGGAGCAGCGGGCGTCGTCGTCGTCGCCGTCGTCGGAGGAGGAGTCAGCGGGGCTGTTGCAGTCTGGGGGGGGAGGCGCGGTTGGCAGGTTGGTCCAGGCCTCCTAAGCGGGGCTCTGGGGTCACAGCGCAACGCGCCGATGTATCGGATGCAGCACGATCCAGGATCCCGAGGTTCTCCGTATCGACGTCGTTGGTGCATCAGCGATGCAGCGCCAGCTTTGAGCCCGTGTTGCTCCAGCCTCATCTAGGACGCCTCCAGCCCCATGTAAGGTCCCGATGTTTTCCGTATCGACGTCGCTGATGCAACAGCGATGCAGCGCGAGTTTTGAGCCTGTTTTGCTCCAGCTCCATCTAGGACGCCTCCAGCCCCATGTAGGATCGCGATGCTCTCCGTATCGACGTCTCCGATGCGTCAGCGATGCGCTTTGAGCCCGTGTTGCTCCAGCCCCATCTAGGATGTCTCGAGCCCTATCCAGGATCCCGGTGTTCTCCGTGTCGACGTCGCTGATGCATCAGCGGCCGTCCAGCTCACCGAAGTTGCGCTGAGGAAGCCCAGGACGCAATGAAGGACACCTCCGCACTTTGGGGGGAGGTCCCCCCCGCAATCCTGCCACTGCCATGGCGGCCGGTATGTTGTCCGTTGCTTTCCAGGGCGCGATGCCCTGGGAGGTTCAATGGTCAGGGAAAGTGCTCCCTGTCCCGTTGCCTCTGCTTTGTCAGGCCGAGCCACGGAGGCGAAGGCTTTCTGTGCCAGCTAGGTGACCGAAGTGCTGTGCACGACGCAGGGGAGAAAAGACATAATCGGTGAACTTGGGCACGCGTGCGGGCAGCGAGAGCTGTGCACGAGGTTGTCGGCAGGCAGGCGTGCAGTGGTGCGGCAGGATGGCAGCCATCGAGGCAGGGGCGAGAAGGACGAGCAGCGGGCACTCACTCAGCTGGGGCGCACCGACGATGCATCAGCAATGGCTGATGTCCTGCCTCCTCCCCCTCCTCCTCCTCCTTCTCCTCCTCCTGCTCCTCCTCCTCCTCCTCCTCACAGGCGGAGGACTCAGACATCAAGGAGTACTTCAGCAAGTTCGGTGAGCTTACGGAGTCCCAAGTCATTCGCGACCGGGCCACCGGAAAGTCGCGGAACTTCGGCTTTGTAGGTCCGCCGTTTGTGTTTCTTTTGCGGTTTGCTCTGCATGCTCCCCTCGGGGCCCCGAGACAAGTCAGCCACGCGCAGGGGGGGTGGGGGGAGGGGGGAGGGCTTCTTAGAAGCACCACTGCTTCGTAGAATGCGTGGCCCTTATCTATAGATGTAAGGCCGGTGCCTTCTAAGAAGCAGCCTCCTTCTAAGAAGCCCTCCCCCCTCTCTCCACCCGCTTCTGCGCGCCGCCAAACAAGGATTCTGCAAGCCAGGATTTTGCCAAACTCGGCGGAAGAAGCCCAACCATGCACAGGTTTCTACCCACGGTTGCAGCTGCCTCTCGGGTCACCAGCGTCTTGGTGGAGCAGAGTCGCTGGTTACGCGGCCCTAATCCTCATGCTCCTGATCATCCGGGGCGGGAATTTCTACATGACCACCGCCTGGAGGATCCATGTTCGGGGGCCCTGGCATGACGAACGATCAACACGCACCCATACCCATAGGGGAGACGGAATGAGCTATGGGTGCGTGTTGTCGGATAGGGGTCCCCGCTCGAACGGGAGCCTCCTCAGGGGTCCGACAACCCGCACCCATACCCATAGCCAGTCCTCCTCCCTCCGACCTCCCTATGGGTATGGGTGTGTGTTGTTCGTTCGTCATGGCAGGCGGTGGATATGGACATGCTCGGGCCCTGGGGGGCGGCCGGATATATCCGCATCCACCGCCCAGTGCGCCACCAGGACGTCGGTTCACAGTCGGTGGATGCGGGTAAATCCCCGCCTCGCAGATCAGGCTCTTCCTTCAAGTCGGGCCTGTCCCCTTACAGGGGGATGTTCGACGAAAAATAAGCAATACCCCGAAAAATAGCCAAAACATATTCCAAACATAGTCTGGGGATTATTTTTGTTAGTATTGTTTGACCTTTTTGGGGTAATTTTGTTTTTTTTTTTTCAAAAGTTTTTCGTCGAAAAGGCCCCGTAGGGGGACGGTTCCGACATAACTCTTCCTCCCCCGCTCATCCTTCTGCGAGCTCCCCGCAGCCTTGCAGCGGCGCGAGGGCGGCGAGGCACGCCGCACGGAGCAGCAGCCATCGCAGTGGACGCAGGCGCAGTCGCCTCGGATAGGGCAGCAACCCTTGGCCACATCCTCACCACTAGCACAGCGCAGGTCTGCTTCTATGCATCTCGGCATGCGACGTGCGCTTAGGGAGCGCTTCACCCCTGGATCGACTTCGTCGAACCCGCTATCGTTGACCCAGTTGCTGCGGTGGTGGGAAAGAGAAGCCACATACATGACATAATGTCGGTCACTGGGTCTCCAGTGCTGCCGCAGTTCTGACCCATTCCATGGTTTCTTGAGGACAGGTCCATGGTTTCTTGACCAGTGCTGGTTCGTGTGGTGCGGGGGTTGTCTGTCCGCCATGTGGAGACGAGAGATGAGTTCGATAGCAAATCGTAGGAACCTTGTATACCCTCTCAATTCCGTATTCAGCGTCGACTATCAGCGCTCATGAGCGTCCAGTAACCGATAATATAGCGCCAACGTAGCGTTGACCAGCGTCGATTAAGTGTCTGGTCGCGCCGATGTGCAAGAGCCAGTGGGATGTCTTGGGAGGCTCTCTAAGTGGCCGCAGGAGGTCACGGAGGAGGCATGGGGGATGAGGACAGGAGGAGGAGGAGAA
>CAUYUJ010014198.1:411637-414137 GCA_963575745.1 Prorocentrum cordatum
GGAGGGAGGAGGGGGAGGAGGAGAAGAGGAAAGGAGGAGGAGGAGGAACAAGGGGAGGAGCAGGAGCAGGAGGAAGAGGAGGAGGAGGAGGAAGAGGAGGAGGAGGAGGAGGAATAATGGGAGGAGGAGGATGAGGAGGGGGAGTCGGAGGAGGAAGAGGGGGAATCTGATGATGGTGCTGATGATGATGCTGCTGCTGATGATGATGCTGATGATGATGATGATGATGATGATGATAATGTTGTTGATTATGATGATGGTGATGATGATGATGATGATGACGATGGTGATGATGATGCTGATGATGATTCTGATGATGATGATGATGATGATGATGATGATGATGATGATGATGATGATGATGATGATTACACTGATGATGCTGCTGATGATAATGCTGCCGATGACGATGCTGATGCTGATGCTGATGATGAGGTTGATGATGATGACGATGATGATGCTGATGATGATGAGGAGGAGGAGGAGGATGATGATGGTGATGCTGATGAAAGAGTGATGTGATGATGATGATTATATGGAAGAGATGGAGATGGATGAGGATGCTGATGATGATGCTGCATGCTGCTAGAGATGATGATGATGATGATGATGATGATGATGATGATGCTGATGATGATGATGCTGATGATGACGAGGAAGAAGGAGGGGAAGAGGTAGGATGGATGGAGGAGGAGGAGGAGGAGGATGAGAAGAGGAGGAGTTGGAGTATGAGCAGGAGTAGTAGAATAGAGAGGAGGCCGAGGAGAGGAGAAAGAGGAGAGGGAAGGAGGATCAGAAGAATTGATTAGAGGAGGAGGGGGGGTCGGAGGAGGAAGAGGAGGAGGAGGGTGAGTCGTCGTCGTCGGAGGAGGAGGAGGATGAGGAGGAGGAGGAGGACGAGGATCAGGATGAGGAGGGTGAGTCGGAGGAGGAGGAAGAGGAGGAATCAGATGATGATGCGGAGGAGGAGGAGGAGGAGGAGGAGGAGGAGGAGGAGGAAGAGGAAGAGGAGGATGGGGTGGAGGAGGAGGAGGAGCTGGGTCAGAGCAGGAGGAAGAAGAGGAGGAGGAGGAGGACGAGGAGGAGGAGGAGGAGGGTGTATCGTCGTCGGAGGAGGATGAGGAGGAGGAGGACGAGGAGCAGGATGAGGAGGGTGAGTCGGAGGAGGAGGAAGAGGAGGAATCAGATGATGGCGGACGAGGAGGAGGAAGAGGAAGAGGAGGATGGGGTGGAGGAGGAGGAACTGGAGTCAGAGCAGGAGGAGGAAGAGGAGGAGGAGGAGGACGAGGAGGAGGAGGAGGAGGAGGGAGAAGAAGGAAGCCATACAGAGGCGATTGAGGACGCAGCTGGCGCGCGGCGCGCCGGCAGTCCTCGACGGGGGGCGTTGGTCGCGGAAGCGCGCCCGGGATCGGTGGCGAGTGCTGGGGGGGGGGGTCTGCTCAGAAGGCTCGGGCGGCCTCGGGCCTGCCCAGAAGTCTTCTAAGCCTCCTTCCCTCCTCCCTCCTGCTCTCCTCTCCCTGCCCGCCTTCCCCCCCTTCCCTCCTCCAGCCTCCTCCCCCTGCCCCCGAGAGGTGCGGAGGGGCGGGTCTCTGCTCAGAAGGCTCGGGCGGCCTCGGGCCTTGCGAGGAGTCTTTTGACTACCGTCGGCCCACATAGTGAGGATGGGCAAACATCCCAAGGGTGCCCTTGCATCCTTGCCTCCTCGGTCCATCCTTAGCGACTTTCGCTGGCCAGCCTCGTTCGAAAAACGTTACCGTGGCCGTCCAAGGCCCGTGCATCCTTTCCGCGCATCCTTATGATACGGGGTGACTGTAAGCCTTCCCGAAGACGCAGTAAACTTGTCAGAAGTCCACTGGGAGGAGAACGAGGACGAGGAGCAGAAGAAGGAGAATGGAGGAGGACGAGAGACGAGGACGGGAGACGAGGCGGAGGAGAAATGATGTCGAATATGAAAAACGGTACAATCATAAACTTTCGGCGCTCCGTACAGATTTCTTGGATCCTTGCTGTGGCCCCCTCCGGCGGCGCCTCCAGCGCGGCCCTTGGCGCGCTCCGCGCGCCAGGGAGGGGGTCTGGCCCGGATCCAAGAAATCCGCGCGGAGCGCCAAAATGTTACGTCTGAAGGCACAGAACATTTCTCAGAAGTCCAGGGTCTTCTGAGAAGACCAGTGGCCTGCCCCTGCTCACTTCCACCCGGGCGTGCCGCCGACAGGAGGATTCAGTGTTTGGAAGGTTCCTTCTTTGACGAGGGCGGCGGTGATGTACATGGCAAATCCCCGATTGCAGTTTCACTGGCTTCCAGACCTTGGGTTCCCTATCTAATGGTTCCTTGGCCGATGCCCGCACCGTCTGTGATGTCGCTTCCTTCTCGCCTGGGCGAAGCCCAGACTTCTTGCGAAACCTCAGCGGGTCGGGTCCCTGGTCAGGGCGAGAGGCCCACCGGCATTGCCGATGAGGTTTTTCTCACTTGAAGGCATGGGCTCTCCTCAGATGTTCCTTG
>CAUYUJ010014198.1:426637-428560 GCA_963575745.1 Prorocentrum cordatum
CCTGGTCTCGGAGGAGGAGGGCACGGAGGAGGGGAGGGGGGGAGGGGAGGGGAGGGGAGGAGGGAGGGAGAGGGAGGGAAAGGAGGAGGAAAAGGAGGAGGGGGGGAGGGGAGGGGAGGAGGGAGGGAGGAAAGGGAGGGAAAGGAAGAGGTGATGATGATGATGATGATGATGATGATGATATGATGATGATGATGATGATGATGATGATGATTGATGATGATGATGATGATGATGATGATGATGCTGATGATGATGATGATGATGATGATGATGATGATGAGGAGGAGGAGGAGGAGGGAGGAGGAGGAGGAGGAGGAGGAGGAGGAGCGCGAAGTTGCAGGGGAGGGAGGGGGGAGGAGGACCGGGACAGGATGGTGAGCGGCAGGTGGGAGGCAGGGAGGAGTGGGAGGGGGAGGGAGGCGAGGAGGGGGACGGAGGGTTGGCAGTCGAGGAGGAGGGGGAGGAGGAGGCTCCGTAGCCATGTTGGCCAAAGGCTCCTCCACCCTCTGCGTCTTCGCCCGCGCCCAGGGCCAGGGCGCGAGAGCGCGGGGTCGCGCCTCGCGCCTCTCCCCGCTGAAGGGGCAGCGGGACTCGACGCGCAGAGGGCGTGCTTTCTCGCCCGCCCTCATCTTTCCACCTCTCTCCTCCCTCCTCCGCCTCCTCCTCATCCTCTCCTCCTCCCCCTACTCCTCCTCCTACTCCTCCTCCTCCTCCTCCTCGTCCTGGGGTCCTCTGGCACCTCAGCGCCCTGCCGCGGGCCTCCGCCAGCGCCGGCGCCCCGTGGACCTCAGCCTCTGGCGGCCCGGCGGGCTTCCTTTTTCCTCTCCGTCGCCCTTCTTTCTCCGTTTTTTTTTTTCTTCTCTTTTTCTTCCTTTTTTTTTTTTTTTTTCTGTTTTTTTTTTCTCTTTTTTCTTTTTTTTTTCTCTTTTTTTTTCTTTTCTTTTTTTTTTTCTTCTTTTCTTTTTTTCGCTCTGCGTCGCCTGCTGCGGTGCCTCGCCGGGCGCCGCACGCCGAGGGCGCCGCTGCCTCTTCACGGGGCGTGAGAACGACCACAGCCACTGCTTTTCTTTTGTTGCCGCCTTCCAGCCCGCAGAAACAAAGCAGCGGTTGTGGTCACGTTCGTCGAGCTTGGCACCAGGGAAGTGACCACAGCCACTGCTTCCTTTTCGGCCGGCTGGAGGGCGGCGCAAACAAGAAGCAGTGGCTGTGGTCATTTTCCCGTCCAGCACTCTTGCAGTGTTCAGTATCGTTTAACCGATCCCCATCCCCATCCTCCTCCCCTTCGAGACCCCCACCATACCAAACAAAAAAGTCAAATGGACACCCCAGTTGGGGATACACCCCTCGAAACCCTGAGACAACGACCTATATCCCCATCTAGGGGGTAAATCGGCCAGCGGGGCCCCGAAAAGTCAAATTGACACCCCAGTTGGGGATACACCCCTCGAAACCCGAAGAGAAGGACCTACATCCCCATCTAGGGGGGCACATCGGCCAGCGGGGCCCAGGCCACGCCGCTGGGGATGGGGATCGGTGAAACGATACTCAAGTGTGCGCGTCCTCGGCCTAGCGTCCTAGCCCGTCTGTAGGCCTCCCAAACTCTTGCAGTGTGCGCGTCCTCGGGCCGCGGTGGTCCCAGCCGCAGTGCCGGCCCCCGCAGCTTGCCACGCGTTGGGGTCTGATTGGCTCTGGAGCGCGCGCGCGGGCAGAAGTGGACCGCGCGCGCGCTGCGGGGAGCAAAGGGGGGATTCATCTCCGTGCCCACGGCGTCGCGGATTCTCGGTGTGGGGCACGAGAGGGCCGAGGCGCAGTGGAGATGGACACAGCTCTGGCCTCTCGGGTCCAGAGTTTTACCCGTGTCCACTGCGCCGCTGGTTTCTGGGAAGGGATCCCGAAACTCCCAAACACAGTGGATGTGGA
>CAUYUJ010014199.1:0-37500 GCA_963575745.1 Prorocentrum cordatum
GGCGGCCATCGCTGCCATCGACGAGTACGGCATCTTCCAGGCAAGCCAGGCCGCCTGCTTTGTGTGCTGTAATTGTTGTTGTTTTGCTTGTCGTGTGTGCAACAACGGACGGGTACGACTTTTCAATACTTGCTAGACGTTTCCAGCTGGAGGATATTTCCCCGACTGTACCTTATTTGCAGGACTCACAGGATTACGGACAGAGACCAGATTCTGCTGTTGAGAGGGCGTCTCGGAAGAGGCAACTTCAGGATACCGAGCAAATTGTGCGTGACCTTCCACTGGACGGGAGATTGAATACTGCCGACTCCACACCAGATAGTGATAGTCATTGTGCTGTCCCATCTTCATTTGTGAATATGAATACAGGGCTCATGAATATGATGCAGACTCCTTCCAACGCAGCTGTGGCGGGAAATACGATCAACGGAGGGCGTGTGGGAGGGGCTCCAGCAGGTCAGGTCAGTCCTGGAGGTCAAGGATCTGGAGGCGCTCCTGTTGTTCCTAGAGGCCCAGCTCCACAAGGCGCTCTAGGGGGACCCCCAGGGATGCCCACGGAGGCACAACAAGCGGCGGCCCAAGCGGCTGTTGTCCCTGAAGGTGCTGGAGAGCGTCAGGGTATGCAGGGTGTTAGCGACGACGCCCAACGAAATGTCAAACATCGTGTCAACGGTCCTCAGGAGGCACTCTTGGGGGAACTCGAGGAGAAGCGAAAGAAACTCAGTGTGGTCTCGGACGAGGCCCCATCCTGGTTCAAGGCCTTCGCGGAGCTCAACGTACTCGAGAGCAAAGTTAGGCAACAAGAAAACGTCGAAATTAGGGCCGATATTCAGAGCATCTCGAACCGTCAGGAGGCCTCCGACATCAGGATGAGCAACTTGGAACGACAAATGCAGGATCTCAAGAAGAACCCCAGTGTGATATCAGGTGCTGCCTCGACCACGGCACCTTCCTATGGAGGAGGCCCACCAGGACTCTCGGGACCATCCAGCTTCAACCCCAGCTATGTGGAGCTCACAGGCTGGACTGACTGGAGCGGGACAGCGGTTACACGTTCGGCCAGTATGATGAGAGACACGGACGCTGCACAATTTATCACTAATTTGAAGACGGCCATCGCTGCAGAGGATGAAGCTAGGATCGATTACGAGGGCACATTACGCATGAATGGAAGTAGAATGATGTTGAGTACGATCAAAATCAAATTCATTGTAGGAACCGACTCTTCGACACTATACAACGTGAAGCGTGCTTTTGATGATGCTTTAACTCCGAATCCCCAGAGGAATGCGGCTCAGGTTTCGAGGTCACCTCCAGACTATGACAGCATGTTCCAGGGCATGTTACAACGACCCAGTCGGGTCCGCGTACGTATAGAAGCTCCACCATGGAAGCGTGATCATATCGGAGCTGTGGGACGCTTCTACGGGACATACCGCGAGTGCACCAACAGTGAGGCTATGGAGATCAGGGGGGAGACAGGATCGGGACCCAACGGACGGAGCACAATGTGGACCAAACCGCAGGATCCTCAGCACCGACCTGTGGAACTGGCATCCTTTCGTATCAATACGGGGTGGACAGTGGACCGCGAGATCTGGGAGGGTGTACTTATGCGCAGCGGTGTGACGACTACATACGACACATTTGTTGCGAGTCTTGCCGGCAGGGTGTGACGGTGCAGAGGTGCCAGTCGGGCTGGTGGCCCCACAGCCCAGCATAGGCTAGGCACCCAGAATCTTATGAAACAAGGGGCTACAGCAGATCGGGGATTTGCTTGCATGAGGGCACTTCTTTCTCACGGCTGTGAAGTGTTCTGTTTACAGGAGTGTGAACACTTACCGTCCAATTCAATTCAGCTGCTTGGCTGGCACCTAGTTTACTCAAGTGACAGGAAGGCTTCCATAGCTTTGAGGGGGAAGTCTTGTCACAACATAGTTCGTTCTTGGAATAATCATGCTCGTCTTGCTATTGTGTGCTTGCGTCATCCGTGTATCTTTCTTGTCTCTGCGTACTTTCCGAACAGATCGGAGAATCGTTCATTGGAGGTGGCTTTTGAGATGCTGAAAACAATCGAAACAACATATCGGAGGTGGAAGGAGGAGTGCAGATACACATGTGAGCTTGTGATTGCAGGGGATTTTAATGTTGAGCTTGCGCCCGACATCACCTGTTCAGGAGGCACGGTGACTGGAGGCGCTGTGCAGATTCTCGACGGGAGGGGATATGGGAATGATACGGAGGATAGACGGTGGGAGGAGGACATGTGGCGATCTCAGCTGCAGGAGTGGCTATGTCGGATGCGCTTGCTGGCAGTCAATTCTCTCGGCTCGCCGTACTCTCGGCAGCCGACCTTCGTGCATCGTGCGAACAATGCTCGACGCAAGTCTGGGGCGAAGACTATTGCGCCAAAAGTGCTTGACTATCTCATGGTCCCACAATCCTGGGAGGGTGACTTGGTTGAATGCCGAACGGATTGGATCCCAGAGACCCCGACTACCAACTTCTCGGATCACGCCTGTGTCTACGCCGAGTTCCAGATGCAGAACCCTCAGGTCACGAAATATCAAGGCCCCCCTAGCCACCACACAAGCCACAAAGAGTTCCAATCGTATCGGGAGGAGGCCCAATTCCAGGTCCTGGCGGACGTGCAGATCCCGACGGTGCCCCCACAACGTATTGCTGGAACGATCGCTGGACATGCGTTACCACTCCTCACGGTGAGGGCCCCCAGGTACTCCAGAGGGCTCCCACCAAGTAGGACTCCTCAACATGCCGACCTGGAGGTACAACTCAGAGAGGCACGTGCTAGGAAGGACAGAGCGTTGGCTCGAGACCTTCGACGTCGCATCAGACCGCTGGCGCGGGAATATCGCCGACGGAAGGTGGAGTGGGAGGCACTACCATCTAGGAAGGGGAGGAGGACACGTGTGACGGAGTTGAGGGTGACGGACACTGGGGGAGGGGATGTGGGTCCTACGACTATGATGACGGAGGACAGGGAACTATGGGCGGAGGAGGTGGAGCGATATGCTGTGCAGAGTATGACTTGTGATGACTCCAGAGCCCGCAATCGGGAGCTTGTGTCCACACTGCGTCGCCATGCATCTCAATCAACAGCCTCTTCGGACAACACACTTACGATCACATACTCTACTATTCTGCAGGCGCGGAGCAGACTCCGAACAGGACGGGCCTGTGGGCCCGACGGCATCTCGGTTGAACTTCTCAAGGCTCTTTCGTGGAGGTCAGTGCGTTCTATTGGTAAGGTTTTCTCTGATATATTCAACGGGCTTCGCCCGACGCCAAGGGAATGGCAGGAAGTATACCTAACACTTATGCCGAAAACGAGTAAACTGGAAACATTGCGACAAACAAGGAACCTGCTTGTTGGAAATACCTTGGCCAAGTGGTATCTCACGTGCGTGACGATTTTACTGGAAAGATGTGTGGAACCCTTCATGAGTGATATGGCGATCTACGGTTTTACCAGCGGACGGCGCTGCTGGGAGATTTCATCGGCCATGAAATGTATTGCACAGCATGCTTCCACATGGGGGCGAGATCAAACGGCGTGGCTCCTCAGCTGTGACATCGAGCGGGCGTTCGATGCTGTGACGCTGCCGACAGTCTCGAGAGCGATGACGGCCCTGGGGATCAGTGCACGGTTACAGTATGCGTTATTGGAGCCTCTCTCATCTACCTCATGCACGGTGCTGTTTGAAGGAGTGACAATCCCAAATGTGCAATGGGACAGGTCGCTCCGTACTGGGGGTACCGAATCACCTATCGCGTTTACTATTGTCACTATTGCTATGTGGCGGGATGTGATTGCTCGCCTGGACCAGCGCGGTGTCGGAGTCGAGATGCCATGCCATGACGATCACTGCCGGTACGCACGGTGGAATCATGCTCTCTGGGCCGACAATATTTTTCTGGCCGCCAAGTCAGCATCGGAGGCGCAGGTAGCAGCCACTGCCTTCACTACTGCTCTCAGGGATTGGGGGATGGAGTGGAAGGAGGAGAGTTTAGAAATGATGGTGTGTGGTACTCAGTACACTGATACGGTCACGGTTCAGATTGGCTCGCGGATTGTACCTTTCAAGCGTGTTGAGAGTTTGAATGTGCTGGGATATCAGATTCCCAGAAGTTTCACTGCTATCCACACGGATGTGCAGGAGCGCGTCCAGCAGGCCCGACGGGCGTTCTTTGCGCAGGTGCAGTATTTTACGTGCAGGGCGTTGCCTCTGGTGAAGAAGTTTCGTCGATATCAATCGACTGTGCAGAGCCGCCTTTTATATGCAGCAGAGGCCATCACGATTGACAGTGAGTGTGTGAGGGTTATCCATGCGTTCGAGGGTATGTGTCTTCTGAGAATGTCGGGGAGGAGGAAGCCAGGAGATGTGGGGTGGGAGGTATGGCGGCCAGCTGCACTGACACGTGTCAGGACAATCTTCTGCGATGGGGGTTTCCCATCGGCTGTGCAGATGTTGTGCTGGAAGAGCTCGGGCATGATGCGCTCCACGAGGCAATATTTACTATCTTTGGAGGAGGACAGGACGGCAAGGGCGGAGGTTGAGGTGGAGGGATCAACGACTCAACGTGCTAAACGTGTTCGATTTACGGAGGGACGGGGGGAGGATGTTCCTGCTACGACTATGATGGAGGTGGAGGGGAGGATTACGGATATGGAGAGACGCCTGGAGGATCTATGCACGCAGGTCGCCTGTTCTATTGCCCGCTCACAGCCGATGCCCTCTGGAGAGGGAGCAGCCCAAGCTCTCAGAGACGAGCCGCTTGCCGTCTCAAGAGGGAGGAGGGCCTTTCGCGACTCCCGACGTGCACTTATGATGTACAATGTGGGCTGGATCACGGCTCGCGATACACTAACAGAGGTTCTACGACAACACGGCAACAGGGCCTTATCTAGTTCGGGCAAACGGCTTCGTGGAGGCCCTGTGTCTGTGGGCGGACGGTCTTGGCAGTTCCCATACATTCAGTTCTTTGGGGAAAAGTGGTGGGAGTCTGTACGGGGTGATTGGGTTCAATTCTTGGAGGTATGGAAGCAACTCCTTATACAATACAACAAATCTAAGGTCTATGATTACTTTGTGGTGTCTTGGAAGGGCTCTCCTAATGGACCCCGAGGCTCCCCTGAGGCTCGAGAGAAGGCCGATACTGAGATGGTCGACACCGCGACCAACCCTCTGCACCCCAAGTATGACCCCAAAGAGTCCGCCAAGCTTGCAATACGTTATGCGATGATCCAGGAACGTGCGACTGTGTGGGATATATCGTCAGAGGGTTTTGCTGCTGAGTTCAAGGGTGACTCACTACTTATCTGCTCCTGGCTCCAGGGTAAATGGAGATGTGAGAATCGTGGCTACTGCAAGAGGACAGCTGCCATGATTGATTGTACCTTTGAGCTCGCTGCGTGTTTCAATCTGAGGCCTGCTGCCTTGGGACGTGAGATATGGAGACACGAATTCAGGGAGGACAATACACGAGCGGATGAATTGACGCATGAGGCCAGATATGGCCGCACATTCTACAGAACTCATTGTTATCTATATCCATTCGAAACTTATCTCGTACCGTTCGCTATCAGGGGAGGCTTTGATGGCGGGGTTGACCAGCAAGGATCAGGATGTGGTTTCTGGCTTCAGATCGGCTTAATCAATACTCAGTGCAATCCCAGTGAGATAGGCATCGCTTCCGCGAGAACCGTGGGCCCCTTCCCTGCTGGGCATGAGTTTGCTGTTTCTAGTGCCGTGCCCCTCGTTTGGAGGGATGTGGCCGAGGCCGCGTGGCTCCTCGAAGGAGCTACAGTCACAGAATGTGAATTGTCGGCAGCCGAAGCGCTGCTCAGCGCTGCCCGTGTGTTGCTGCGGGACCGGTCCTCGCCCAGCTGCACCCAGCTGGGAACGCGAGTCCAAACAAACAAACAAACCAGGTTGCCGCCGGCGCCAGTTCCGGGGCGCTGGAGAGCTAGTTGGCAAGAAAAATCTCGACGGACCTTTTGCTGACTTTTGGTCGGTTGAAAATTTTGTTCTCGAAATTCAACCATTCGTTGGAGCTCCAGTATTTTTTCCCGTGATATTTGATCTTTTTCCCGCTCGCCATCTTGATCTCAGCTCGATCGGGTACCTTTAACTGCCAAAAAGCACACGGGCGGGATCGGCCGTTTCGAGTCATCTTGAACGCGCTGTTGGACTGAACTCGAGATACAGGACAGCTACACAGCTGGTAAGCACACCTTATCGATTCAGAATGATCAGGCGTCCGTCTGTTGCATCTAGAGATCTGAACTCCGTCTGCTAGCCGAGCTAGGTCCGCAAACCCATTCGTATTATACCTCGTAGAGCTCTTCGGCGATGAGCTAGAGGAATTCCGGCGCGGGGTGGAGCTAGTTGATCGACCCGGCCAGAAAGGATAATGTGATAACTTTGCGGCGGTTTCGCTTAGATTTGAAAGACATTTGACCATTTATTTTTAGAAACCAGATTCTTCGCACCTGTAGTCGGTTATGCCGCGTCTGCCAGTCAAATTCTCAGGTCTGTAGCTGCAGTATTACTATCAAAACACTTGGGGGAACAGACGTTGGATAGAAACAGAAAAACGTGATTTTTGGAGTTGTTGAGGTCTTGCTCCAGACGTTTTCTTCATGTCTACCGAGGAGCGCCGTGTGAGAAAAGAGCTCTACGAGGTGCCCGGCGGTAACCTGGTTGACGGTTTACCGCCGGTTCCCAGTTGGTCGACCCGACCGGACAAGAAGATGTGGTAACTTTGGGTCGGTTTTGCGAAGATTCGAAAGATATTTGACAATTCATTTTGAGAAACAAGTTTTTTCGCACCTGTAGTGGGTTGTGCTGCATCTGCCAGTGAAATTCTCAGGTCCGTAGCTGCAGTATTACTATGAAAACTTTTGGGGGAACCCACGTTGGATAAAAACAGAACAACGTGATTTTCCGCGTTTTTCAGTTCTTGCTCCAGACGCTTTCTTCATGCCTACCAAGGAGGGCCGTGTGAGAAAAGAGCTCCACGAGGGCCCTGGCGGTAATCTGGTTGACGGTTTACTGCCGGTTCCCATCGATGAGCTAGAGCAGTTCCGGCGCAGGGTGGAGCTAGTTGGCCGACCGATCCAGAAAGGACAAAGTGGTAACTTTCGTTTGGTTTTGCGAATATTTGAAAGATATTCGACAATTCGTTTGAGACACCAGATTTTTTGCACCTGTAGTGGGTTATTTCGCGTCCGCCAGTCGAATTCTCAGGTTTGTGTGCAGTAATACTTTCAAAACACTTGGCGGAACGATCTATAGATAAACACATAAAAACGTGTTTTTTCGAGTTTTTCGGGTCTTGCTCCAGACGTTTCCTTCATGTATAGCGAGGAGAGCCGTGCGAGAAAAAAGCTCTACGAGGGCCTTGGCGGTAATCTGGTTGACAGTTTATGGCGGTTCCGTTGGGTCGGTTTTGCTCGTAGAGCTCTTCACAAAGTGATAACTTTTGGTCGGTTTTGCAGCTCGAGTTAAGTACAGAACACCGACAGCGCCTGTTTAGAGAACTCGAAGAATACAAATGATTTCGCGCACCCGGCTGGAGTGGCAGATCTAGTCTAAATCTCTAGATGCAACAGACAAGCGCGCCTGATGATTTTGAATTGGTTCCTGTGAGTACCAGCTCTGAAGCGTTTCTACAGTCCGAGATAACAGAGAAAGCCCACAGCAGTATCTGTCAGCAAATATTGTATGATACGAATAGTTTCGCGGATCTAGCACCAGTAGCAGACCAAGTTCAGACCCCCGCTGCTGAAGACAGACGCGCTGATGATTTCTAAATGCCACTGGCGAGCGCGCCTGATGATTCTAATCAGTTTCTGTAAGTATCAGCTCTGTAGCTACACTACAGCTCGAGTTAAGTACAAAAAACTGTCGATGCGTGTCAAGATGACTCGAAGCGGCCGATCCCGCCGCAACGTTTTTGGCAGTAAAAGGGGCCCGATCGAACTGAGATCAAGATGGCGAGCGGGAACAAGATCGAATATGGTGGGCAAACAACTAGAGCTCTAACGAATTGGTGAATTTCGAGAACAAAATTTTCAACTGACCAAAATTCACCAAAAGGTCAGTCGAGATTTTTCTTGCCATCTAGCTCTCCAGTGCGCCGGAATTACTCTGGAGCTGCCAGCAATTAGCTGAGGGAAGCTCTACGAGATATTCCTGTTAGCTCATCTTGCCGAAGAGCTCGACTGGGCGGTAAACCGTCAACCTGGTCACCGCCGGGAACCTCGTAGAGCTCTTTGCATGCGTAAGAGTGCTTAGATTCAAAGCAGACAGCTTGTCGGAGCATTTCTAGAAAAAACTTCGAATTTTATTTTTCGTTGTGAACTTCAAGTCGGTTGCTCCTAATTTATCGATAGTACAATTCGCTTTGGAGAGCTGAGCTGCTCTAGGAACGAATTTGATATCCCAATCTTCGGCGTAAAAATCTGCTTTCTTAAAATGAATGGTCAAATGTCTTTCAAACTGGCGCCGGCGGTGAACCGTCAACCTAGTCACCGCCGGGAACCTCGTAGAGCTCCTTACACTAGTCAGAGTGCTCAGAATCGAAGTAGAGTCATAAAATGAAGATTTTCCTAGTATCTTCATTTTGAATTCTTTCGATGTTCATATTAGCTCGGTTCCTGGAAGGGAACTCTTAATAAACTACATCGAGAGAGCTGAGCTGCTCAGGAACGAAGTTTATATGCCAATGCTCGGCGTAAAAAAACTGCTTTCTCAAAGTAAATGGTCAAATATCTTTCAAATATTGTGGTGTGGCATAGCTACAGAGCTTGTGCGCACGCATAATCGATTTCGGATCACAGGCGCGTTCGGCTGAAGCATCTAGAGCTCTAAACTCAGTCTGCTACTCGAGCTAGGTCGCAAAACTGTTCGTATTCGACCGATTTTCCTTCGAAATGAGGGTGAACTTCCTCACTTACGCACATGATCTTGAGAGCTCTTTGGCACATGAAGAAAATCATGGGGCGCCGCTTGGGTGGATCTGTTGAGCACAGCAATGGGAAGGGAATTATCAGCGGCAATAGTATCTAGACGCCTGAGATGAGTCTGCTATCAGCGCTCGGGCTGCAAAAATATTTGTCCTCTGCTAATTCTTTGGACATGAATATATGGAAAGGAAGCTCTACGAGTGTCCCGGCGGTAAGAAAGGTTGACGGTTTACCGCCGGCGCCCAGTTCGGGCGCAGAGTGGAGCTAGTGTCTCGTAGAGCTCTTCGCCAAGATGAGCTAAGAGGAATTCGGGCGCAGGGTGGAGCTAGTTGGCCGACCCGACCTTGAGAGACAATGTGACGACTTGGGATAGGTTTTTCTATGTTTCTGCAAAATTTGAAAAATCGTTTTGGCAACCGGTATTTTTCCCACCTGTAGTGGGGTATGCCGCGTCTGCCAGTCAAATTCTCAGGTCCGTAGCTGCAATATTACTATCAAAACACTTGCTGGAACCGTCGGCCGTTTCGAGTCATCTTGACACGCGTTGAGGGTTTTCTGTGCTTAACTCGAGATCTAGGCCAGCTACAGAGCTAATGCTTACAGAAACCGATTCAGAATCATGAGGAGCGTTCGTCTGTTTCATCGAGAGGTCTGAACTCGGTCTGCTACTCGAGCTAGAGCCGCGAAACTATTCGTGTTGTAGGAGTGATCTTGACAGGTGCTGTCGGTTTCCCTTAACTGAAGATTTAGAATAGCTACAGAGCTGGTGCGCATATTAAACGATCCAGCATCACCCGGCGCGTTCTTTTCTCGCATCGAGAGGTCTGAACTCGGTCTGGCACTCGAGCTAGGTCCACGAAGCGAAGATACAAAATGAAAAAACGTATTTTTCGAGTTTTTTTCTTCGCGCTCGAGAAAGCATTTTTCGTGTGCTCCGAGCAGCGTCGCGCGAGAACAGAGCTCTACGAGGCTCCAGGCGGTTACCTCGTTGACGGTTTACCGCCGGATCCCAGTTGGCCGACCCGACCTTAAGAGACAATGTGACGACTTGGGGTAGGTTTTTCAAATTTTTGTGCAAAATTTGAAAATTCGTTTTGAGAACCGGTATTTTTCGCATCTGTAGTGGGTTATGCCGCGTCTGCCAGTCAAATTCTCAGGTCCGTAGCTGCAATACTACTATCAAAACACTTGCTGGGACCGTCGGCCGTTTCAAGTCATCTTGACACGCATTGACGGTTTTCTGTACTTAACTCGAGATTTAGGACAGCTACAGAGCTGATGCTTACAGAAATCAATTCAGAATCATCAGGAGCGTTCGTCTGTTCTATCGAGAGGTCTGAACTCGGTCTGCTACTTGAGCTAGAGCCGCGAAACTATTCGTGTTGTAGGAGTGATCTTGACAGGTGCTGTCGGTTTCCCTTAACTGAAGATTTAGAAGAGCTACAGAGCTGGTGCGCATATAAAGCGATCTAGTATCACCCGCCGGGTTCTTTTCTCGCGTCGAGAGGTCTGAACTCGGTCTGGCACTCGAGCTAGGTCCACGAGACGAAGATGCAAAACAAAAACGTATTTTTCAATTTTTTCTTCACGTTTGAGAAAGCTTTTTCCGTGTGCTCCGAGCAGCGCCGCGCGAGAACAGAGCTCTACGAGGCTCCCGGCGGTTACCTGGTTGACGGTTTACCGCCGGATCCCAGTTCAGGAGCGCGCAAGGCAAGCTTTCCAGCGCCACCACGCACGTTTACAGCCCTTCAGGGGCGCGCCAGGCAAGCTTTCCAGCGCCACCACGCACGTTTTAAGCGTGCTTGAGGCTACCTGACACCCAGTCGCACGGACCCGGGCACGCCTCGCCCGGGGCGAGGACCCGGGGTTGGCGCGCCCGCGTTCCCGGCAGGCGAGATCGTACCTGCGCGCGTTCGTGGCCCTGAGCAGGGCGTTAAAAGACTCTGACCTGAGCAGGTCGTTAAACTGCTTCAGTGGGAAAGGGACTTCCAGCACTGCTCGAAATCCCTCGCATGTGGTAGCTGCATCTGGCCGCACTACATGTGCACCGCATGCGGGGCAGTCTGAGGCGAGCGCAGGGGCACGCGCGGCGCCAGAGGCAGGGTCTGGGGTGACGCTTGCGTGACGAGACGCGTGCGCGCGCGTCTCTCGCTTGGCTATCCGGGTTTTGGACAACAACAGGTTTCCCCTCCCCGACGGTCTCTTCGCTCTCCGGGTTTTCTCCGTAGCCATTTTGGCTCAAGGCGTCTGGATCAAGGCGTCTGGATCCCACGGGCGTCTAGCGTGTGGGGGGGGGGGCGCGTCGCCGCGGGCGGCGCGGCAGCCATCGCTGCCTTCATCGTCTTCTTCGGGTTCAGCGAGATCGAGGTCAGCTAGGCCGCTGCACTTGTTATTGTTATTGTGTGTGCTAGGCCGACTGCACTTGTTATTATTATTGTTACTGCTGTAATTGTCTCTTTTCCTCCCACTTGGAAAGACGGAGTGCTGGGGATCCGACTTCAGTCACGCTGACTGGGACTATCTAGCCAGACAGGTCGGGACACCTCGAAGTGACAGGAGAGCTGTTATTTGTGTGCCATCGCTCACACCAACAGTACCGTTTGTGCAGGGTGAAGGTTACGATTTCAATATCTTGCGTAACCACTTCGTTCAGGGTGAAGGTTACGATTTCAATATCTTACGCAGCCACAAAAGAAAGATGGCTGCAGCAGGTTCTTCAGTTTCAGGTGCTGCACCAGCGATGCCAGCAGGTTCTTCAGTTTCAGGTGCTCCAGGCTTGCGTGCGACGGGCCAGGACATGACTATTGATGATGGGGGTGGGGCGTTTGCTAGAGCTGTCCGTGCTCGTAATGTCAAAGGAGGAGGGGGAGGAGAAGGAGGAGCCACGGGACAAACATTGGGTGCGAATGAGGTTGCCCAGGAAGCTGGCCTTGACATTGAACAGATGTTTCGATCTATCATGACGGGACAACAGAGTATGACGGCAGACATGCAATCGTTCAGGAACTCTATTCGCACGGAATTGGACGGTCTGAAAACATCTCTGGACTCCAGGGTCTCGAAAACAGAGTCGGCGATCCAGGACCTCACCAATGAAGTTCAGAAGCTCAAGCAGGGGGACGGGCTGTCGGTAGCAAGTGGGTCCACGAAGGCGGGTACGGACAGACACGATCCTGCTTGGAATCCACGTTATGTTGAGTTCAAGGGATGGGTTTCAAGGGAGGGATGGAGGAACCGTGAGACACGTCAGCGGGGGGCTCTTTCACAGGAGGCACTGACGACGGCGATGAATGGTCTTATTGACTCTAAACAAATTGATGCTACACAGAGGGTGGCACTGGACTTGGATCGGACGGTTCAGGAGAATACTGGTAGATATTGGCCGTACACGAGGGGTAGGATCTATTTCAAGCCAGGTACATCCTCTGAGATCCTATGGGAAGCGGAACGTGTGTGGGAGAATGACTACAGGAGGGGACTCACTTCATTGCCTCCCAATGTGCGATTTCAAGTTGAATGTCAGCCATGGAAGATAGAACATGTTCGGGCGGTAGGAAGGTTTCAAGCACTATTTTCTGATATCAAGGGCAATGCGACGGCTATTCTTCGAGGTGATACGGGTCCGCCAATGACATATATGTGGTATATGCCGAATACTGAGGATACTACACAAAAGACGTTGATTGCAGAATGGGGACTGACAAAAGGATGGAACCTCTATGGCGCCAATTTGACACACGTTGAGCCAGACATTAACCAGGTGCAGTTTCTTCAGACACTACGGTGTCCTAATCATTGACGGGGCGGTAGGGCTGCGACAGAGACCGTTGTCGCAACCTGGAATGTGCAGAAAATATCCGACGGTCAAGTGCCCAACCTGGTCGCTGCATGTGAAGCCAGGTCAATTCAAATAGTGTGCCTGCAAGAGTGTGAGCATACCAGTGCAAATACTTTTAATAGATGTGGATGGGAGATTCACTACAGCTCCTGCTCCAAGGCGGCGGTTGCATGGTGCAGGGATTGGGCACCACATGTGATTGCACGACGGAGTGGGGTACGATTTGCGTGTGTCGAATTCAGGGGTGCTCTAGTTACATCAGTGTATCTACCATGCGTGATGCGTGAGGTGGACCACTTGGGGGAATACTTAGATGTACTTACAAAGTGCAGTGCTGCTATGTTTCAAACTACACAGGCTGGAGTCATACCATGGGTGGGGATGGATGCTCAGACGGAACTTGAGCCAGATATGCTGGGAATGACGGGAGGAGGTCTTATGCAGGTGGACGGGAGGAGGGAGGAGGCGAACTACCATGCTGAGAGGAGGGACATGCTTATGAGGTTCATGAGTACTTTGGGGATCTGTGCGGCAAACACATATGGAGCTCGACGTATCACACATGTACCGTACTGTTCCACACATGTGCAGCGTGTGCTTGACTATATACTCATCCCTACACGTTGGTGCGCGGATGAGGCAAGAGCTAACCGGGAAATGAGATGCCAGGTCCAGTTTGTGGAACCCATCAAAGCTACGCCAGGTATACGTGAAAAAGCCGGTGCCTATAGTGATCACGCTCTGGTCTGGGTAAATCTCAAGACTACGGAGATCAGGCGCCCAGCTTTGCCACCCCGCCCTGTGTCCATGGTTGGCTGGCAGCCGACGGATGACACGGCGAGGAACATGTTTCGTGTGCTTGCGGATGTGTCGATTGAGGGGCTTGCATCTGACACGGTAGGGACGGACCTACAGCAGGTCGGACGGGTACTCTTGGAGACGGCAAAGCTTGTGGATCACACTAAGGGGCGCCCAAACTGCAAACCTATTCAGAGGCCCAGGGAGCTCATAGAGGTGGGGTCTGCCATCAGGCGTAGGGCCCTTGGGAATACTCGTAAACAACTGCTGCGTAGGAGGAAGACCCTTAGGAGACAGCATAGGAGGAACCAACTCCTGCAGGACCACAAGGAAATCCAGTAAGACCTCACGGTGTATCCTCAAGGAGCTGGAGTGTGAGGGTGTGCTGACAATGGACAGGACTAGGTGGAGTACGGAGATCACTAGGTATGCGACGGCGTCTTACACGAACTCGGAGGAGGAAAAACGGACTTTGGAGGCCTTTCAGGAGCTCAGACACAACGACCGTGGGGTGGAGGGAAGAGTCATCACGATGGGCATGCCCATGCAGGCTCGTGCGTCTTTGAAGCCTGGCACGGCACCCGGTAGCGATGGAATCGTTGCTGAGGTAATCCGTGAGTTGCCGTGGAGGAGCCTCTTGTTTGTGCGGCGTGCTTTCCAGAGGATTTTCGAGCAGGGAGCCTCTAGCCCTGAGACGTGGAGGCAGCTCAGTATCCAACTTGTGCCGAAGATGCGGGATGCTACACGACTCTCCAACACCAGAGGGATCTGCCTGATCAGTGTGATGAGTAAATGGTACATGGCATGTGTGTTGCAGTTTATTGATGCATTTCCTGTGAACCGACGGTTGTGCACATACGGGTTTGAGAAGGATCAGAAGGTCACTCACGTCACGGCAACACTATCACATCTTACTAGACATGCAAATGTGTGGGGGAAGGCGGAGTCTATGCACGTGGGAGTCTTGGACATACACAAGGCGTTCGATAATGTCACACTGCACACTATCATCAAGGCCATGCTGGACCTTAAGTACCCTGTGTGCCTCATCAGAGCCATTGTGGAGCCCATGCTGGATAACATTGCTACCTTTGAGTTTCAGCACGTGTGCGGCGATGGGGTGAGATACAATAAATCGGTCCGAACGGGAGGTAAGGAGGGACCTATACTTTTCAATATTGTCTTGGAGGCCATCTGGGGATCTGTGATTCAGACTTGGGACACCTTAGGATACGGTGTCCGACTGGAAGGGGAGGGCACGGACGGTGCTCTTGTACACCACTTCTTGTGGGCGGACAATGTCACGCTCTGTGCTGCATCGCAACTCCAGCTACAACAGATGATCGGTATGATGACGGTAACGCTCAGACGGGCAGGGATGGACTGGAAGGAGGATTCTTTGGCATATGTACTTTTTGGCCAGACGTACACCTGTGGCGATCCGCCGCTGCTCTGCCCGCTCTCGCCAGCCATCTTTGCGATTTCTGGAGATGAGGATCTCCCAGAGCACTTGCGCTCGACTGTTGTAATGCCGAGGAAGGAGGAGGTGGAGGTACTAGGAGTGAAGCTCAGTTCGGAAATCAAAGGTTACCACGGTTTGTATCATCGACTGGAGAAAGGGAGGGAGGCCTAGTTTGCTGACATTCAGTTTTATCGCTCCAGATCGGTCTCACTCAAGGAGAAGTTTCGCAGGTACGCCGCTCGTGTGCAGTCTGTGGTGTACCACGGATGTATAGGCTGGCCGTGCAACCTACGACTGCTGGAGAGGATTAAGGTCTGGGAGGGGAGGTGTCTCAACGGCATGCGAGGGTTACACAAGAGGGAGGAGGAGACGTGGGAGGAGTTCAGGGACAGGACCACACCGAAGTCATACGAGCTATTCTTGCAGGCTGGCCACTGCAGTCTCTTAGAGAAGGTGGTCCGAGCCAATTTCGAGTTTGCGTTGGAGCTGGCCCAGTTTCATGATCGGGCCTTCGCCTCCACTGACATGCGTGGAGCACGAGCCTGGCGCCAGACGCTGCAGGCCATGTTACACTGTGCGGGGGAATGGTCACTACGGAGGGACACACTTGTATCCATGTTCACGGGAGCCAGGAGGAGGGAAGGTACGAGGAGAGTGGGAGGGAGAGCGCATGCAAGCACTGACAGCTGGCATTGTCTTATGCTGGCGGCGAGTGGTAATTTACGCTGGTTCAGCATCAAGTGGAATGCGACGGACTGGTGGAATGTAGTTGCGTGCATGACGAAAATACAGCCTCGATGGGAACCCATCTTCAGGAAACCGCCCTGTGCTCCTTGTCCTGTGGATACGTGGGACTCCCCTGAGGACTCCGACAGGCTCGCTCGTAGGATTGCCCACGGGTATAACAACGAAACTGTCTGGCAGGAAGGCTCGGAGGGCTCATTATCCGTTGAAATGACAGGAGATAGTATGTGTGTGTGTGGTGAACTGGGCCCGAGGGATCTGGGAATGCCGTGGTCGTTCGTACCGCAGGAGAGTGCATGGTCTACAAAATGATATGAATCAACTTGCTGAGGATTACGACATCAGGTGTGCCACTGTAGGGGCGGATCCGTGGAAGCATATCTACAGAGTTCAATTGTGTTGCGGATGAGCTGACTTGGGAGGCGAGGAGGGGAAGGACGGGAAGATGGATTGACTTCAGATATTTGCGACAACAGAGACATTGTATCAAACAAATCCGTGGAGGATGGGACGGTGGCGTGAGTGTTGAAGGCTCTGCTCTAGGTTGCTATGTGGAGGTCTCATTTGGGGACAACTACTGGCGACGAGTTTTCCAGGGGGCTTCTTTATTCCCTCTGGGGGCCACTGTTACAGATAGCGAGCTCACAGCTTGTGAACGCCTGCTCCAAGGTGTTCGGCAGATTATCTCTGAGATCCTCGGGCCTCCAACCCCAAAGAGGTTGAGAGGGCGTGAGGGGCCCTGGGGACTCTGCGCGGCTAGGGCGCACGCGCCCTGTGTAGCCGACCCCAACACCCAACCATGAAATATAGTTCCTCGTAGAGCTCTTCGGCATCGATGAAGAGGAATTCCTGCGCGGGGTGGAGCTAGTTGGCTGACCCGATCAAAGGAGACAAAGTGGTGACTTTGGGTGGGTCTCGCTTTAATTTGAAAGATATTTAACAATTCATTTTGAGAAAGCAGAGATTTACGCCGAGCATTGGCATATAAACTTTGTTCCCTGAGCAGCTCAGCTCTCTAGAGACAGTCTTAGTATCAGAGAATTAGGAGCAACCGACATGAAGTTGACAACCAAAAATGAAAATTCGACGTTTTTCTCGAAATGCTCCAATAAGCTGTCTGTTTATATTGTTCGCACCTGTAGTGGGTTATGCCGCGTCTGCCAGTGAAATGTTCATGTCCGTAGGTGCAGTATTACTATCAAAACACTTGGAGGAACCGACTTTGGATGAACACCGACAAATTGTGTTTTTTCGAGTTTCCGGCTCTCGCTTCAGAAGCTTCCTTCATGTGTTCCTAGGAGCGCTGTGCAAGACAAGAGCTCTACGAGGTGCCTGGCGGTAACCTGGTTGACGGTTTACCGCCGGTTCCCAGTTTTGAGAGGCCAGATTTTCTGCACCTGTAGTGGGTTATGTCGCGTCTGCCAGTCGAATTCTCAGGTCCGTAGGTGCAGTATTACTATCAAAACACTTGGAGGAACCGACGTTGGATAAAAACAGAAAAACGTGATTTTCGAGTCTTTCGTTTCTCACTCCAGAAGCTTTCTTCATGTGTTCCGAGGATCGCCGTGCAAGAAAAGAGCCCTACGAGGTTCCCGGCGGTGACCAGGTTGACGGTTTACCGCCCGTTCCCATTTCACTTTATGTAAAATTTTTGAAGTTCGTTTGCAGGAGTAAGATTTTCATTCCCAGTAGTAAGCCATGGTGCACCTGCTTGTTAATTCTTCGATCTTATTCCCGTTCGCTGTCTTGATCTCAGCTCGATCGGGTACTTTTCACTGCCAAAAAGCACACCGGCGGGATCGGCCGTGTCGGGTCATCTTGATACGCGGTGACGGTTTTCTGAACATAACTCGCGCTATAGGAGAGCTACAGAGTTGATACTTACAGAAACCGATCCAGAATCATCAGGCGCGTTTGTCTGTTGAATCCAGAGGTCTGAACTCGGTCTGCTCCTCGAGCTAGGTCCGTGAAGCTATTCGTATTGTTCGTCATGTTGAGAGGTGCTGTCGGCTTTCTGTGCTTAACTCGGGCTGTAGGGGGGCTACAGGGCTGGTAATCGCAGCAACCGATTCAGAGACAATTAGGCGCGTCCGCCTGTCGCATGCAGAGGTCTGAACTCGGTTTGCTACTCGAGCTAGGTCCGCAAAACTATTTGTATCGCTCGAGTCATCTCGACAGGAACTGTCGGTTTTCTGTACTTAACTCGAGATCTAGGGGAGCTACAGAGCAGATGCGCACAGAAACCGATGCACAATAATCCGGCGCGTTCGTCTGTTGCATCCAGAGGTCTGAACTCGGTCTGCTACTCGAGCTAGGTCCGCGAAACTATTCGTATCGTTCGAGTCATCTTATAGGTGCTGTCGGTTTTCGCACGTAACTCGGGCTGTAGGAGAGCTACATAGCTGATACGCACAGAAACTGATCGGAATCAATGCGCGTTCGTCTGTTGCATCCAGAGGTCTGAACTGGGTTTGCTACTCGGGCTAGGTCCGCAAAACTATTCGTATTCTTCGAGTCATATTGACAGATGTTGTCCATTTCCTGTATTGAGCTCGGGCTGTAGGAGAGCTACAGAGCTGGTGCGCACAGAGAGCGATCCAGAAGCATCAGGAGCGTTCGTCTGTTGCATCGAGAGGTCTGAACTCGGTCTGCTACCCGAGCTAGGTCCACAAAACTATTTGTATTCGACCGATAATTTTTCCAGATGATGGTGAATTTCTGCACAACTCGAGCGGCCGAAAAGTCAGAAGGGAAGCGTGAGGCGTGAAGCATCTCGACGCTTGGTTCGGGTCTGTTGTGAACGCAGACGGCGTGATCTGCTACTTTCTTCCTAATGGTATTTTCTACACGCTGCAGATGAGCTATAGAACTGTTCAGCACAGCAATATAATATCATTCGACGCCTGAGATCAATCTGCTATCAGCTCGGGCTGAACAACTATTCGTTCTCTGCTTTTTTTTTGGACATAATATATGGTCTGGAAGCTCTACGAGTCCCCCAGACTTGCAGGAACCGCATGTGTTCCGAGTCACGCGTTGACGGTTTTCGGTACTTCACTCGAGATTTAGGAGAGCTACAGAGCTCATACTGAGAAACCTATTCGGAATCATCAGGCGCGTTCGTGCGTTGCATCCAGAGGTCTGAACTAGGTCTCATACTCGAGCTAGGTCCGCAAAACTATTTGTATCCTTCGAGTCATTTGACAAGTCCTCTCGGTTTCCCTTATTTGAAGATTTAGAAGAGCTACAGAGCTGGTACGCATATACACCGATACCCGGCGCGTTCTTTTCTCGCATCGAGAGGTCTGAACTCGGTCTGGCACTCGAGCTAGGTCCACGAAGCGAAGATGAAAAATGAAAGAAAACGTTTTTTTTTCGAGCTTTTTTCTTCACGCTTGAGAAAGCTTTTTTCGTGTGCTCCGAGCAGCGCCGCGCGAGAACAGAGCTCTACGAGGCTCCCGGCGGTTACCTGGTTGACGGTTCACCGCCGGATCCCAGTGGGCGCTACCAAGGTAGCCGCCTCAATCCCCTCACTCTTCACTCTGAAGCTGCACCCTCGCGCGCGCGGAATACCTTGTAGAGCTCTTCGGCAAGATGAGCCGAGAGGAATTCGGGCGCAGGGTGGAGCTAGTTGACAGACCCGATGTGAAGAGACAATGTGATGACTTTGGGTCGGTTTCTCTATCTCTGTGTAAAATTTGAAAGTTTGTTTTAAGAACAGGTATTTTCCCCACCTGTAGTGGGTTATTGCGCGCGCGGCTGTGAAATTCTCAGGTCCGTAGCTGCAGTATTACTATCAAAACACTTGCTGGAACTGTCGGCCGTTTCGAGTCATCTTGACAGGCATTGTCGGTTTTTTTGTACTTAATTCGAGATTTAGGAAAGCTACAGAGCTGATACTTACAGAAACCGATTCAGAATCATCAGGCGCGTTCGTCTGTTCCATCGAGAGCTCTGAACTCGGTCTGCTGCTCGAGCTAGGTTCGCAAACCTGTTCGTATTCTTCGAGTCAATTTGACGAGTGCTGTCGGTTTTCTGTACGTAACTCACGATTCAGAATTGCTACAGCGCTGGTACGCACATAAGAGGATTCTGTATCATTCGGCGCGTCCGTCTGTTGCATCGAGCGGTCTGAACTCGGTCTGCTACCCGAGATAGCTCCGCAAAACTATTTGTATTCTTCAAGTTCTCTTTGCAGGCGCTGTCGGTCTTCTGTGCTTAAATGAAGCTGTAGCTGAGTTGCAGAGCTAGGTCCGCACAAATATTCGTATGCGACCGATTTTGTTCGAACTGATGGTGATTTTTTCCACTTGACTCGAGCTGCAGATGAGCTTGAGAGCTCTTTCGCACCGAAATCTTGAAGAAAACTCCCTTAATGTGTTCCGGGCGGCGCCGGACGAGAAAAGAGCTCTACGAGGCCCCCGGCGGTTACCTGGTTGACGGTTTACCGACAGCTCCGAGTACCTCGTAGAGCTCTTCGTCGTCGATGAGCTAAGAGGAATTCCGTCGCGGGGTGGGGTAGTTGGTCGATCCGACCAGAAGAGACAATGTGACAACTTTCGGTCGGTTTTGCCAAGATTTGAAGGATGTTTGAACAGTTATTCCTTGTAGAGCTCTTCGTACCTCGTAGAGCTCTTCGACATCGATGCGCTAGAGGAATGCCGGCGCGGGGTGGAGCTAGTTGGCCGACCCGGCCCGGGCGGACAAAGTGGTGACTTTGGGTCAGTTTTGCTAAGATTTGAAAGATATTTGACAATTCATTTTGAGAAAGCAGATTTTTACGCCCAGCATTGGCATATAAACTTTGTTCCCTCTGCAGCTTAGCTCTCTGGAGCCAGTTTTCGTACCAGTTCACTTCCGGGAACCAACTTCATGTTGACTCCGAAAAATTTCAATTTGTTGCTTTTCTAGAAAAGCTCCCAGAAGCTCTCCGCTTCGATCGTGGTCTTTCCTACGGGTTCCCGGCGGTGGCCAGGTTGACGGTTCACCGCCGGCGCCAGTTATCCCTCGTAGAGCTTTTCGTTATCGATGAGCTAGAGGAATTCCGGACCAGAAAAGAAGATGTGGTAATTTTCGGTCGGTTTCACGAAGATTTGACAGATATTTGACCATTCATTTTGAGAAACCAGATTTTTCGCACCTGTAGTGGGTTATGCCGCGTTCGCGAGTGAAATTCTCAGATCCGTAGCTGCAATATTACTATCAAAACACTTGGAGGAACCGACTTTGGAAAACAACTCGAAAACATAATTTTCTGAGTTTCTCAGCTCATCGTCCAGAAAGCTTCTTCCATGTGTTTCGAGCAGCTGCGCGCGAGAAAAGAGCTCTACGAGGCTCCCGGGGTGGAGTTCCGGCGCGGGGTGGAGCTAGTTCTTCGATCCCACCAGAAAGAACAATGTGTTAACTTTGGGTCGGTTTTACTAATATTTGGAAGACATTTGATTATTTATTTTGAGAAACCAGGTTTTTACTCCAAGTATTAGTGTCTGAACTTTCTTCTGCGAGCAGCTCAGCTCTCTTGAGACAGCTTTGCTATCCGAACATTTGGAGGGACCGATATCGCGTTGACACCGAAAAATGCAAATTCGACGTTTTTCTAGCAGTGCTCCGAGAAGCTCTAAAATTTAATCTGAGCACTCTTACGCGTGCCAGGAGCTCTACAAGGTTCCCGGCGGTGACCAGGTTGACGGTTTACCGCCGGCGCCAGTTTCGAGAAAGCAGATTTCACGCCCTGGAGAGAGTTTTGCTATCGAAAAATTAGGAGCAGCCGACGTTAAGTTCACGCCGAAAAATGCAAATTCAACGTTTCTCTAGAAATGCTCCGAGAAGTTGTCTGCTTTGAATGAAGCACTCTTACGCGCGCAAGGAGCTCTGCGAGGTTCCTGGCGGTGACCAGGTTGACGGTTCACCGCCGGCGCCAGTGCGAGATGGCGGCGCCCGCATTGCACAAGAAGCTCTTCGAGTTCCCGGCGGTAACCGGGGTTGACGGTTTACGGCCGGCTCCCAGTTGGTACCCGGCCTTGGCGGACGACGTGGAAACTTTGGGTTGGTTTCTGGAGATTGTGAGAGATTTGAACTTTCATTCTGGGGGTGCTGATTTTCATTCTCTGCTGGATGAAGCCACGTTCAATAATGCAACTCTCAGGGATGTAGGTGCAGTATGACTCGTAGAGCTTTTCGAAAAGTGTTGGCGGCGAAAATAGAAGAGTAATTCCGGCGCCCCCAAAAAATCTGGACAGGAGTATTTTTTTGCATATGTAAATTACATTTCCCGAAATTTGAACATTCGTTAGAGCTCTTATATTTTTCTTCCATATAATCTCCGCTCTAACGGGTGCCGATTACTGTCAAAAAGCATGTGGGTGGCATCGGCTGTTAGGGTCATCTTGACAGGTGCTGACAGTTTTTTTAACTTAACTCGAGCTGTAGAAGAGCTACAGAGCTGGCAGGCACATCTAATCTATCTAGAATCATCAGGCGCGTTAGTCTTCCAGATGTCCGATCTCGGTCTGCTGCCAGAACTGCCTGCAAAACTATTCGTACTCTGCTAATTCTCTTGGAGATGATGATGAGTTGCTTGATGTAACTCGAGTTGCAGATGAGCTACAGAGCTGTTTGCCACAGCAATCGAAATACAATTATCAGAAGCGCTAGTCTAAAGTATCTAGATGCCCGAGCTCTGTCTTCTACCAGAGCTGGGTCCGAAACACTGTTCGTGCTCTGCAAACTTTTTAGAGATGGTGATGGTTTTCTTGATTGAACTCGAGCTGCATCATAATCGCTAGTCTAGAGTATCTAGATGCCCGAACTCGGTCTGCTACCAGAGGTGGGTCCGAAGAACTATGCTTAGTCTGCTATTTGTTAGAGGGAAGATGGTGATTATCTTCAGATTTCTCGAGTTACAGATGAGCTACAGAGTCATTTGGCATATTATTCATAAGGAGATCATCAGCAGCGCTAGTCTCAAGTATCTAGATGCCCGAACTCGGTCTGCTACCTGAGCTGGGCCCGAAAAGATATTCGTGCTCAGCAAAATTGTTCAGAGATGGTAATGGTTTTCTTGACCGAACTCGAGCTGCAGATCAGCTACAGAGTTGTTTGTTACAGCAATCGAAAGGAAATCGTTAGAACGGCTAGTCTAAAGTATCTAGGTGCCCGAACTCGGTGTGCTCCCAGAGTTGGACTGAAACAACTGTTCGTACACTATTAATCTTTCTAGAGATGGTGTCTTTCTTGATCCTTCCCTCCTTCTCTTCCTGCTGCTCCTTCTCCTTCCTCTTTCTCTTCCTTGCTCTCCTCCAGTCCTCCTCCATGAAACCGCGCTCTCGCGCGCGCGGCATGCGAGATTGCCGCGCCCGCATTGCGCGAGGAAGCTTTACGAGGTCCCGGTGGTAGCCGAGGTTGACGGTTTACCGCCGGCCCGCAGTTTTGATCAAAACACCAGGAGGAACCGACGTCGTATTAACTCAAGAATATATTTTGCGAGTTTTTAAGCTCACATTGTTATCTGGGCACTGATTTGGTGTGTTGAGAGCTCTACGAGGGCCCTGGCGGTAACCTGGTTGACGGCTTACCGCCGGCTCCCAGTTGGCCGACCCGGCCAGAACGGAGAATGTGTCAACATGGGGTCGGTTTTTCGAAGATTGTGAAAGATTTCCGATTTTTTTTTGTGTTGAGAATCCAGATTTTTGCGCCGTGCAGTCAATCATGGCGCGCTCGATGGTGCAATTTTCAGGGCTCTAGCTGTCGTAGAGCTCTCGCAAGTTAGGAGGAACCGTCGGCCATCCGGATCAATGTCGCAACGTAGAGTCGGTAGTTCAAAGATTAAGAGAGTTTCGAAGCATGTTTCTGAGATTCCAGATTCTCATTGCCTGCAGTCGATTATGGCGCGTTGAATCTTGCAATTCTCAGGGCTGTAGGTGCAGTATTTCGATCAAAAGATGTCTGGGGACCAACGTCGAATAACAAATAAATTTTGCGAGCGCTTGTTATCGCTTGTGTTTGTGTGTGTTCAGAGCTCTACGAGGGTCCCGGCGATAGCCTGGTTGACGGTTTGCAGCCGGCTCCCAGTCTCTCACTATGTTCGCCCAGCCGCCCCCGGGTCGTCACGCGCGGGACGGTCCGCCAACTGGGGGCCGGCGGTTAACCATCAACCAGATTACCGCCCGATCTTTCGTAGAGCTCTTAACACGCAAATAATTGCTGAGATTGCGAGGAGAAAGCTTTCTGGAATATCAGCTGGATTTTTTCTTTCCCTCTCCGGATTTATGCACAGCCGGTTCCCTCGCAATTTTCGACAGTGATATTGCAGCTGCGGACCTGAGAATGTGACAGACAGACGCAAGCTAACCCACTTCACGTGAGAAAAATATGGGTTCCAATACGAATTGTCAAATCTTTCGCAATCTCCCAAAAGCCAAGCCCCAGGTCGTCACATTGTCCGCCGGGGCCAGGTGGGCAGTTGGGACTTCAATATCAGCTGAAAACTCGCAGAATGATTTGTTTTTCGGGTTCGGTGCGAAGTCAGTTCCGCCAAGTGTTTTAGCAGAAATGCCGCGGATACCGACCTCAGAATTTTCTGGCAGACGCAGCATAACCCACTACAGATGCAAACAATACTGGTTCTCAACCTGCTCAAGTTTAATACAGAAACCAGCTATCATGCACACAACTCTACGCCGATATTCTTGTGATATCTCTGATATACCTCCTGCCAGTGCAGATATATGCTTCTGAGAACTAGAGCTGTTTAGCTTACTTTCTGCTTCAGTGAAGTTCACAAAGCCATTTTTTATGCATCCCGACGGCCGACGGTTCGTCTACGTCTGTTGATGATATTGCAGCTGCGGACCTAAGAATTTGACAGACAGACGCGGCACAACCCACTCCACGTTATAAATATCGGGGTTCCCAACGTGAATGGTTAAATCTCTAACATTCTTCCAAAAATCCGACCCCAGGTCATCGCATTGTCCTCGCGGGCCGGGTGGGTCAACTAGGTCCACCCCGCGCAGGAGTTGCTCTAGCTCATCAATGTCGAGGAGCTCTACGAGGTACTCGCTTCACCCTGCGCAGGAATTCTTCTAGCTCGTCGATGCCGACGAGCTCTACGAGGCACTAGCTCCGCCCCGTGCCGGAATACCTCGTTGAGCTCTTCGACGTCGAGGAGCTAGAGGAATTCCGGCGCAGGCTGGAGCTTGTTGACCCACCCTTCCCGGGCGGGCAATGTGATGACGCGGGGTCGGTTTTTTGGGTGATTGTGAGAGATTTGAGCATTCGTTTTGAGAACCTGTCTGTCGAATTCTCAGGTCCGCAGCTGCAACATTGCTGCCAAAAGACGTCGCGCGGCCGCGGCGATCACGGCCGCGGCCACCGCGGCCGCGAGGCCACGGCCGCGGCCGCCATGGCCACGGTCAACGCGCCCACGGCCAAGTGTTTTGACAGTACAGCTATAGCTAACGGCCGCGGCCAGCACGGCCATGGCCACGCGGCCGCGGCGGGGGGGGGGCGAGAGAGGGGGGAAGAGGGGTGGGGTGGGGGGGGAAAGGGGGGCAGGGGGGGGGGAGGGGAGAAGTGGGGGGGGGGGGGGGGGGGCTGGGGGGAAGGGAGGGAATGGGGGGGGGGGGATGTGGAGGGGGGGGAGGGGAGGGGACAGGGGGTGGGGAGGGAGGGGGGGGGGGGGGGGGCGAGGATGGGCGGGGGGGGGAAATTGGGAGGGGGGGGGGGCAAGCTAGGTGCGCTCGCGTCATATCTGACGTCCTACCCCTCCCTCCCATCCCTTACCATGGCGCTGATTTTCTCTATCCGCGGACGCGTGTCGTAGCGGACTTGTGGCTCCGCGCGCGCGTGCGTAGTGGGTGGTGGTGCGCGTGCGTGCGTGCGTGCGTGCGTGCGTGCGTGTGTGGTTGGTGGTGGTGGTGGTGGTGGTGGTGGTGGTGGTGGTGGTTGTGGTGGTGGTGGTGGTGCTGGTGGTGGTGGTGGTGGTGGTGCTGGTGGTGGTGGTGGTGGTGGTGGTGGTGGCGGTGGTGGTGGCGCGGCGCGGTGGTGGCGGGCGGATGGGCGCGCGAGAAAGCGGCCCGCGCTGGGGCGAGAACGCAATCCTGAACGACGTAGGCCAAACACCGATCCGAAAATAAGGCCCACGCTGCAGCGGGAGCACGATTCGGAACGATTCGGGAGCAGAAATGAGGCCGGCGCCTCAGCGAGAGCAGCATTTTGAAAAACAAAAAACACAAGCGAAAACCCGTTTCCCGGGAATCCTGTGTGTAAAAAACAATACGCGGGGGGGTGTCGGATATCTTCGGGACGCCATCAGGGGAAGTGGGGGAGTATTTTCATATTGTGTAATTGTGCAGTGACATTTGGTAACCCGCATCCACCTGCTGTGTGGTCCGTGCCTGGAGATGGGCGGCGTGGCCTTGGGCGCGGCAGCCCTGGTGTGCAAGCGAGGACTGTGGCGCTTTCGGGCGGAATGGCCGCCCCAGGTGAATCCCGCGGATCGTCGCCGCGGGCGGTTTTGATGCGCTTGCTCGTGCGCGCGCCATCCACCCCGGCAGGTGGCGCGCGCGCCCCCGCCTCTCGGGCGCGCCGTTCACTTCGGGTGGCGCGCCTCTCTCTTGCTGCCGCTGATGATCGCCCCGGCGTTTCGCTCGGTTTGTTCGTGCGCTGGTTAGGTGCTTCTGGCCCCCATCTGGGAGGGGCACCCCATCCGCGCCAAGTGGTGCGCCTGTCGTTTTTCCGCGGGTTCGTTCGCGCGCCTCCCGCGCGTGTTGCCGGAGGCCCCGACTCCCCGGGCCCTGTCTGGCGCGCGCGCCACCGCGCGGGCCGAGCCGCCCACTTCGGCTGGGCGCCGCCCCGCCGCGGCTGTGATGCGTGCGCCGGTCTGGGCCTGGCTCTGCTGGCTCCCGCCCCCCCGCCGCCCTGCCTGCGCGCGGCCTTTTGCGCGGCTCCCGCGCGCCGCCCCCGTGGCCGCCCAGATCCCGCGGCTCCCCGTCGACCGTCCTGGCCGCGCCCTGTGTCTTCGCCCGCTTCTTCCCCTGGGCCGCCCGCTCGGCCTGCGCTGCGAACGCGCCCCGCCTTTGCTAGCGATGCTTCGCGAAGCCCGGCGAGCCACTGCGGCCCCCGGCCCGCCGCTGCGGTTTGCTTGCGCAGCCCGCCAGGCAGCCGCGCCCGCCCCCCTCCCGGCTTGCTGGGGCCGCCGTCATCGCTGCTGCTCAGGCCTCCACCCTTCCGATTTCACGGGCTCCGAGCCTGCGCTGCAGCCGCTGTGCCCACCCATGGGTGCGTTTGTGATGCCGCCCCGTGCCGGCGCCAGGGGCTTCTGCGCTGGCTCCGCGGCCCCCGCGCCCCGCTGCGGCCTCGCCGCGTGAGTGCGCCTGCTCCCTTTCCGCCCCCCTTTCCGCGGCCGGCCTTCTTCTTTTCCTCCCCTCTTGCGTTCTGGGCAATTCGCAATGCAGTTGCCCAGCTTGCTTGGGCGCGCGCGCGCTCTGCCTTTGCCGCGCTGGTACGTTGAAAGCGTGTGTTGGGAATGCTTGGGGGGCCTGACGGAAGTGCGCGGCGGGCCTGCCTGGGGGGCACGCGGAAAACCCCAGGACATATGTTGGAGGCGTTTTTTTTTTGTCTGTTTGTGGTCCATGGGTCCTCGTGGGGCGTCTTTGGGCGTCCTCCGCTTTTGTTTTGTTCGGCTGGCTTTTCAATTTTTTGTTGTAAATGCAACCTTTTCTGTCGCAGTGGCGCGCTGGGTCCCCGCTAGAGGCTCTTGTGGGTACTGGCCAGGGTTTCGCTGGCCCCCGTCAGCCTCTTGCATAGGAGTCGATGCTTCCGCTTCGCCCGTTTCTCCGCGGCTCCTCTTAATTCGTCTTTCTTTCACGGCGTTGCTAGTAGTTTTTGTGCCAGTGCGAATGGTCTCACGGCCGGAATTGCCGCGAGAGGGTTGTTCATGGGATTGTGTATCATGGGGAGTGTGTAGAACTCACCTGCTGCATCAGTTGAGTTTGCTTTCGGATGCCCCCTTTGGGTCTCTATCGGGACCCTAATGGTGCGTCTCGGGGACCTTTGGGTGTATTGCAGACTTCCTTGCGTGACGTGAGGCCTGGGATCTTCTCGGCGCCCTTGGGTCCATCTGGTCCAAGTTGGCGAACATGTGGGATTTTACCGCCGCCTGCGCCTGTAGCGCCGAAGGGATCGGCGGAATGTCGGCCGTTTGAGCTCTCGACATGACCGTCTTTGTGTGCGGCGGTTCCGCTTTCAGATGCCATGGAAATGCGTTTGCGATTGGGTGCGTCGCCCGCTACTTCTGTGGCATTTGCCTGCCTCTTCTTTCTGCCCTCCTGTTGTCGTCTTTCTCCTCCATCCCCTTCCAGCTATTGGATGGAGGTGCGAGCTGCTTAGTTGCCTCCATGCGCCAAGGTGCATTGCTGAAGCCTTTTGCGCGAATTTGCTGTATGCGTCAGTTCTCTCCTCCCTTGCCCCTCTGCGTCTTTGACTTTCGTGAGGGTCTGTTTTCGGAGAGTGTTCTGTTGTTCGTGGTGCTCAGGGTCGAACGCTAGACCTGTTAGTGTTAGAAGGTCGCCGTCGAACGCTGCCGTCGTTAGTGTGGTATTGGGTTCTCGGTCTGGCGGCGCCGAAGGCAGCGTGACGTCAAGAAAAAAGGGGGCAAGCATTGATAGTCTTGATTCGGCACGTTCCGACAGCTAGCTCCTCTTATTGTTTGGCGTGGTGCTCGATTTTGTATGAGAATTCAGTCGGCAAAACGCCCAACTTCCTCTGTCATGTCTCCTTCGATGGCCGCCCAGGCTCGTTTGGGCTAGGCGATTTCAGGGCATGGTTGGACACAGTCTACGCTGCGTGTTTCCTCACAAGCGCCCCGCCTTCTTCCGCCCTGTCTCTGGTAATTAAAGCTTTGCGCGTCCCGCTTAGCTTTCAGCGGAAGAGGTTCGCTCTCGCCCTGCAGATCAAAAAAGTGTTTCTTCACAAGTCACCCGTTGGTGCCGCCTGGGCTGTCTTGGAGGTCTTTTGGGCGGTCTTGGGGCCCTGTTGGGTCGTTTTGTGGCCCTCTTGGAGGCCCCCTGGGCGATCTGGGGGGCCTCTTGAGCTGTCTTGGAGCGTCGGGAAGCCGACAAGGCGGGAACGCCAAAATCTTTCATTTTCTGGGGGACAATCGGTGAATTTTTCCCATTGGCGCCTTTTGGGGCGCTCTTGGAGGCCTTTTGGGGCGTTTTGAGAACCTCTTTGGCCGTCTGGAGGCTACTTTAACGTCTTGGACCGATAGTTCGGTGATTCGGAGCCTTCGAGGACGTTCTTGGGGGCTTCTATGCACACACTTGCCGCGTCTTGGGGCTTTCCTGGGCCCCAGAACCGCGCGGGAGGGAGGTGTATCAGAGTTGCGACCCACCCCCCCAGACCCACTCTGGGACCCAGCTCCCAGGACCCTTCCGAGGACCCCCCCAGGCGGAGAAGGGATCAAAGGGAACCGGTCTCTTTTCGACTCAGCTACGACGTTGCTCAATATCGCTTTGGCTGACGCGCGTAAGGAGGAGGACCCAGGGAAAGGAGACGGGGGACGACGGAGACGAGGATTCACGGAGACGACCAGGGGACGACGGAGACGAAGACGACGACGGAGACGACGAGACGAAGGAGACGACACGACGACGACGACGGCGACCAACGGAAGAACGTCTTCCACACGCCGACAGTGTCGGCGGATTTACGAAGTTTCGTGCCCGTCTTACCCGTCCAGGGCGGGCCTGCCGGAGCGAGCAGAGTATTCGCACACCATGCTATTTACAAGGTTTCGTGCCTACCCCCCACCCCCTCAGGGAGGCCCCGCCAGAGCAAGCAGGGTATTCGCACACCATACCGTTTACACGGTTTCGTGCCCGTCCCACCCATCTAGGGAGGCCCCGCCAGACAGCAGGGTTATTCGCACACCATACTATTCACGAGGTTTCGTGCCCCCCACCCCTCAGGTCTTTTTGTTGTCCGTCGATCCCGCTGAAGTCTTCACGTCCTTGTGTGGGGAACTCCGGTAGCGTAATTTTTCCCATCCGCCCCCATTCGAGCACAAAAATATGGTTCGGGCTTGGTATCCTTTGATTGTCTTTGACTACTTCGTATCGCGTGCATGCCCGTGCTCGGGTGATCTCCTGCGAGGCAGAATGTTAATTTGCGCATAGAGTATGTCCAAGGGGTTGTAAACAAATGCTTGTACAGTAAGTCTAGCAGGCGCTTGCTCTTAATTGTGCGCACGCACCCACCCTCTCACGTCTCAAGCTGTATGATGTGGTGTATCGACGCGCGCACAGACGCGTAGTGGAGTGCGCGTTAGCAAGACCCGTGAAGATTCTGAGTGAAAGTTGACACTCCCACGAGACGTCCAGAACATCGGTGCAAGCGCCCGCCAGACAGTCGCGCATCAGTGCGGGACAGGTCAGCTTGCAAGATTCACGCGGCACGTGTCGAAGCGTGTGGGACATATGGGATGCGAGATGCAAAGGGTAGATGAAGAGAGGGACTGCAAGACAACAGCGTGTGACGCTCTTCGATGGAAGCGGGCGATGTGCCATGCAAGTGCGACTGAATCATGACTGCGCGTATTGTTATTTGCAGACGTGTCTTGGTCATTATTCATGTGCTCACTTGGCTCAGGATTGGTGCGTTCGAGAGGCCCCGATCGTTTTACCCTCCGTTGAAGTTTTTACGGTCTCGCTCGACATCATGGTGGGATGGGAAGGATGGCAGCAACACAACAAGCATATTGTATTGCTGACCATACAGTTTCTTGCCGCTGTCCAGCTTCCCGCGGCAACCCTCGCCACCATGCCTGTGCAACCGCGCAGTAGAATGGAGATTTAGTTTAGGACAACGAATGGTTTGATCAGGACGGGTCGTAAACTCGACCTCGTCTTCGCCCGCGAGGCCGAGTTCACACCCCGCAGCACTTCAGCGAGTGGTCTGAGCAAGGGAGTGTCGTGATCTTGACATCTTCTCCGTCTGCGCGGTAGGGAGGAGGAGGAGGATGAGGAGGACCAGGAGGGGGAGGAGGAGGAGGAGGAGGCGGACGATGCGGAGGAAGAGGAGGAGGAGGAGGATGCGGAGTTGGAGGTGGAGGATGAGGAGGAGGCCGCGAGGAGGAGGCGGAGGAGGATGACGATCAGGATGATGACGGTACTGATGACGGTGATGATGATGATTATGATGATTATGATTATGATGCTGATGATGATGATGATGATGATGATGATGATGATGATCATGATGATGATAATGATGTTGATGATGATGATGATGATGTTGATGATGCTTGTCATGCCGATGCCGATTATGATGATGCTGGTGAAAATGATGCTGCTGATGATGCCTATGCTAATTATGATGATGAAGCTGGTGATGATGCTGCTGCTGATGCCGATTACGATGTTGCATATTATGATAGCGACTATGACGACGATGATGATGCTGATGATGAGTCTTATAATGCTGCTCATGCTTCCGCTGATGATGATGGTGACCATGATGCTGGGACGTTGGTGACGATGACGACGACGATGTTGCTGATGCTGGTGATGATGCTGATGCTCTCGATGATGATGATGATGATGATGATGATGACGATACTGCTTATGCTGATGACGATGATGCTGAGGATGTTGCTGTTGCTGATGGTGCTGATGATGTTGATGATGGTGATGATGCGAACGCTTGGTGACGGCGACGACGATGCTGCTGATGATGATACTGATTATGATGATGATGATTCCGATGCTGATGGTGATGATTATGCTGATGTTGATGCTGATGATGATGATCATGCTGCTGAGCATGATGATGATGCTGCTGCTGATGCCGACGCCGATGTCGATGATTATGATAATGATGCTGATGCTGATGATGATGCTGCCGATGCTGAGGATGGTGATGGTGCTGCTGCTGCTGACGATGCTGCTGTTGCCGCTGCTGCTGATGATGTTGCTGCTGATGACGATGCTGACGATGATGCTGATGCTGCTCATGATGATGATGATGCTGATGATGATGATGATGGTGATGACGATGCTGCTGCTGATGATGCAGGCGATGATGCTGGTGATGACGATGATGACACCGATGTGGACGACGATGACGACGACTACGATGGTAATGACGATGATTCTGATGATGATGATTCTGATTTTGATGATGATGATGATGATGATGACGATGCTGATGATGATGCTGCTGTTGTCGATGATGATGTGATGCTCGTGGTGATGATGATGACGATGACGATGACGATGATTATGATGATGATGACGACGATGACGACAATGATGATGCTGATGATGATGCTGATGATGTTGATGTCGATTCTGCTGGTGATGGTGATTATGCTGTTGTTTATGAGGAGGATGAGGAGGAGTCGGAGGAGGAGGATGAGTAGGCTAATGATTATGCGTAGAATATGGAGACGGATGGGGAGAGGAGTGATGATAAGGAGGGAGAGGAGGGAGAAGACGATGAGGCGGAGGACGACGAAGGGGATGATTAAGAGGACACGGACTATGATGATGATGATGATGATGATGATGATGATGATGATGATGATGATGAGGATGATGATGATGATGATGATGCTGCTGATGCTGATGCTGATGATGATGTTGGTGATGCTGATTATGATGATGATGCTGCTGATGACGATGCTGATTATGACGATGATGATGCTGATTCCGACGATGATGAGGATGCGAAGGACGATGATTATGATGCTGATGCTTATGGTGATGCTCGTGATGATGCTGATGATGATGATGATGAGGATGATGATGCTGATGATGACGATGCTTAGGCTGCTGATGATGCTGAACATGAAGAGGATGATCATGCTTATGCTGATGATGATGATGATGATGCTGATGACGATGCTGATGCTATTCATGATAATGCTGATGAATCTGATGATGCTGCTGATGAGGTTGATGATGATGATCACGATGCTGATGACCCTGCTGCTGATGCTGGTGCTGATGATAATGATGATAGTGATCAGGATGATAATGCTGATGCTGCGGACGATGGTGACGGTGATGTTGATGATGCTGATACTGATGATGATGGTGATGATGATGATGCTGCTGCTGCTGATGCTGATGCCAATGTTTATGATGATGCTGCTGCTGCTGATGACGATGATGCTGATTATTCGTATTTCCATTATTATTATCCTCATCATCATTACTGCTATCATTCAGTATTGTTGCCATCATGGTTCAATTTTTATTCAGTCATTATCCATTGTAACTTTGTTCTGACGATGAAGCTGACGATGATGATATTGCTTTTCATGTTGATGACGATGATGCGGATGCTGATGATGATAACGATTATCGTGATACTGTTGATAACGATGCTGATGATGGTGCAGCTGATGCTGATGCTGATGATGATGCTGATGCTGATGATGATGCTGATGATGGTAATGCTGGTGATGATGCTGATGCTGATGATGCTGATGATGATGCTTGTCGTTGTTGTGGTGGTCATGATGATGATGAAGGGTGGTGATGCTGCTGCAGTTGCTGCTGATGATGATGGTGGTGGTGATGATGCTGATGATGATGGTGATGATGATGAGGAGGAGGAGGAGGACGAGGAGGACGATGCGAAGGAGGAGGAGGATGAGGAGGATGAGGATGAGGAGGAGGAAGCTGAGGAGGCTGAGGAAGATGAGGAGGAGGAGGTAGGACGATACGGATGCTGACGATGAGGAGGAAGAGGAGGAGGATACTGAGGAGGAGGAGGATGTGGAGGAGGCGGCTGAGGAGGCTGAGGAGGCTGAGGAGGCTGAGGAGGAGGAGGAGGAGGCTGGGGAAGGAAGCGGAGGAGGAGGAGTCGGAAGGGGACGGGGAGGCGGAGGAGACAGCGGAGGATGAGGAGGAAGAGGATGAGGAGGAGGCGGAGAGTGCGGCGGATGCGGATGAGGCAGTGGAGGAGAATGAGTCGGAGCAGGAGGTGGAGTCGGAGTTCGTGAATGGGAGATGGGGGCGGGGATGAGGAGAAGGAAAGACAGAAGGAGGAAGAGGATGCGGATGAGAAGGAGCAGGGATGATGATGATGATGCTGTTGATGTTGCTGCTGATGATGATGATGCTGGTGGTGGTGATGATGATTCTGATGCGGAGGAGGATGAGGAGGAATATCAGGGATTGTGATGATGATGAAGATGATGATGCTGATGAGGGTGCTGCTGATAATGACGAGGACGGTGATGATCTGATGATAGTACCGATGATGATGACGACTATGATGATGATGGTGATGCTGCTGATCATTATGATGCTGATACTGACGATGCTGATGATGCTGATGATGATGATGATCAAGATGATGAAGCCGATGAACATGATGCAGATGATGCTGATGCTGATGCTGATGCTGATGATGATGCTGACAATGCTGCGGATGATGATGCTACGACTGGGACTGATGAGGATGTTGATGCGTATAATGATACTGCTGATGCTGATGATGCTCACGATGATGATGACGATGCTGATCATGTTGATTATGAGGCTGATGATGATGCTGATGCTGATACGTATGATGATGATGCTGATGATGATGATGATGATGATGATGATGCTGATGCTGCTGATGATGATACTGATGATGATGATGATGATGATGATGATGGTGGTGGTGGTGGTGGTGGTGGTGGTGACGACGACGACGACGACGAGGAATTTCGCTGATGCTGCTGCTGCTGATGCTTATGCTGCTGATTATGCTGCTGCTGCTGCTGCTGATGATGATGATGATGATGATGATGATGATGGTGGTGGTGGTGGTGGTGGTTGTGGTGGTGCTGATGATGATTATACTGCTGATGATGATGCTGATGCTGCTGATGATGATACTGAGGGTGCTGCTGACGATGATGATGCTGATGACGATGACGATGATGATGATGATGATGATGATGATGATGATGATGATGATGCTGCTGATGATGATGATGCTGATGCTGATGAGGATGCTGATGATGCTGCTGCGGATGATGATGGGGGAGGAGGATGAGCAGGAGGAGGATGAGGATGGCGGGAGTGGAGGCTGAGGAGGAGGAGGAGGAAGAGGAGGCGGAGAAGGAGGAGCAGGACTGGGCGGAGGAGGAGGTGGACGATGAGGAGGCGAATGAGGATGAGGACGAAGATGAGGATGATGATGATAATGATGAAGAAGAAGATGCTGAAGACGATTATGACGATTATGACGATGATGATGACGATGTTGATGATGATGATGGTGATGATGATGGTGATGATGGTGATGATGGTGATGATGATGATTATGACTATGATGATGATGATGATGATGATGGTACTGATGATGCTGCTGATGATGCTGATGTTGTTGATGCTGATGATGATGCGGATTCTGTTGCGAATGATGATGTTGCTGCTGAGGACGTCGACGATGGTACTGATGATGCTGATTATGCTGATGATGATGGTTCTGATGATGAGGATGATGGTGCTGCTGCTGATGATGACTATGATGCTGATGTTGGTGCTGATGATGCTGATGCTGCTGATGATGCTGATGATGCTTATGCTGTTGATGAAATGGCTGCTGCTGCTGATGGTCATGCTGCTGCTGCTGATGATGATGATGATGATTGATGATGATGATGATGATGATGATGATGATGATGATGATGCCACTGATGATGCTGCTGACGATGCTGCTGACGATGACGATGCTGAGGATGCTGATGATGCTGATGATGCTGATGATGCTGATGAGGATGCTGAGGATGCTGATGGTGGTGGGTGGGGGTCACTGCATAAAGGAAACAAGTCCCGAGCAAAGCGACACGCACCACGATCACGACGACGCCGACGACGACAACGACGACGACGACGACGGAGACGAGGCGCGCAGACGATCCGCACCGGATCACGGATTTGGGAAAAGGGCCCACCTTGCAGGTTCGGTTCAACAGCACATCGTTGAGCGGTGCTGCAGCCTCCCCTGAGCACAGGCCCCCCCAGAGCATCAGCTAGGCAAGTTGAGTTTGCACCCTCATGCCTTGCTGGACCCTGGGCGCGTTTCGACACCCTCTCCCCCAACCGCGTCAGGGCCACCGACAATGGAGAGTGTGGCGGTGACCGACGCGTCCCTGAGCTAAGACGCTCAAAGCGCCGCGGCTCAGAGAACCAGGAAAGCAGACAGACAGACGAACGGACGGACAAACGGACAGCCAGGCGGCTCGCAATTCCTGGCAATGCAAGTGGGTGATCACTGCATAAGGGAAACAATTCCCGAGCAGAGCAACACGCACCACGACCACGACGACGCCGACGACAACGACGATCACGACGGAGACGAGGCGCGCAGTCGATCCGCACCGAAGCACTGATTTGGGGAAGTGTCCAGCCTGTAGGTTCTGTTAAACAGCACATAGTTGAGCGGTGCTGCAGCCTCCCCTGAGCACAGGCCCCCCCAGAGCATCAGCTAGGCAAGTCGGGTTTGCACCCTCATGCCTTGCTGGACTCTGGGCGCGTTTCGGCACCCTCTCCCCCAACCTCGCCAGGGCCACCGACAAGGGAGAGGGCGGCGGTGGCCGACGTTTCCCTGAGCTAAGCAACTCAAAGCGATGCGGTTCAGAGAGCCGGGCTTACAGACTGTCAAACAGACGAACGGACGGACAAACGGACAGCCAGGCGGCGCGCAATTCCTGGCAATGCAAGTGGGTGGTCACTGCATAAGGGAAACAAGTGCCGAGCAGAGCAGCACGCACCACGACCACGACGACGCCGACGACAACGACGACGACGACGGAGACTAGTCGCGCAGACGATCCGCACCGAAACACGGATTTGGGAAAAGGGCCCACCGTGCATTCTCGGTTAAACAGCACATCGTTGAGCGGTGCTGCAGCCTCCCCTGAAAACAGTCCCCCCAAGAACATCAGCCCTGCAAGTCGGGTTTGCACTCTCATGCTTTGCTGGACCCTGGGCGCGTTTCGGCACCCTCTCCCCCAACCTCGTCAGGGCCACCGACAAGGGAGAGGGCGGCGGTGTCCGAAGCGTTCCTGAACTAAGAAGCTCCAAGCGCCGCGGCTCAGAGAACCAGGGAGACAAACAAAAACACGGACGAACGGACGGACAAACGGACAGCCAGGCGGCGTGCAATTTCTGGCAATGCAGGAACGCGCACCACGACCACGACGACGCCGACGACAACGGCGACGACGACGGAGACGAGGCGCGCAGATGACCCGCACCGAACCACGGATTTGGGAAAAGGGCCCACCTTGCAGGTTCGGCTCAACATCACATCGTTGAGCGGTGTTGCAGCCTCCCCTGAGCACACACAGGCACCCCCAGAGCATCAGCCATGCAAGTCGGGTTTGCACTCTCATGCTTTGCTGGACTCTGGGCGCGTTTCGGCACCCTCTCTCCCAACCTCGTCGGGGCCACCGACAAGGGAGAGGGCGGCGGTGGCAGGCGTTTCCCTGAGCTAAGAAATTCAAAGCGCTGCGGTTCAGTGAGCCGGGAATACAGAGTGTCAAACAGACGAACGGACGGACAACCGGACAGCCAAGCGGCGTGCAATGCCTGGCAATGCAAGTGTGTGGTCACTGCATAAGGGAGACAAGTGCCGAGCAGAGCAGTACGCACCACG
>CAUYUJ010014199.1:42500-62500 GCA_963575745.1 Prorocentrum cordatum
CAGCGGTTCTGCCTCGGGTCCTCCGCAAAATCTCAGCAGGCAGGACCCACAGCAAAACGGCGCGTCGCCATCGGATGGAGGCGGTGGCCGCTGGGGCACCCCGTGTGCTACCGGTACCGACGCACAGACAAACGAGGGTTGGTCCGGCAGTAGTGCCCCGCCAAGGGCGCCGCTGCCATCATCCGTCGACCAAGCTTACGTGATCAAATCCGACTCCTCCGACGGCGCCGTCACCGTCTCATCAGACGGAGAGATATCGCTTAAGTCCATATTTCGCCCAGCTGAAGACGCCGAGACCGAGCATCGCCCGCGCGACGGTCCCAGGGTCTGTGATCCTGGACCGCCACCGGGCCCTACTGGTGCGGAGACAGGAATTCTCAACCAACGGCTTCGCTGACTGTGTGACCGAAGCCTCTTGGCGCGAGCTGCGTGAGCAGGTGCCCATTACGGTGGCCACGATGCCAGACGTTGGCCAACAGGCTCAGACGTAGGGGCGGCCCGATCCCAGCGGGGACGAGGCTGACTTGGTCGAGGCGCCTGAAGGCGCGCTGCCCGTGCCTGCCGATCCCGAGGCGACCCCTGTCCCGATGGCGCCGCAAACAGCGCCCGCGGCGGCTATCAAGCCAAGAGTGCCCGCCGCTCAGCACGGAAAGCCGTCAGTTGATGCATCACTTCGAAGCGTCCAAGACTGATGACGCCCCTGAAGAGACCCTGCTGCCAGATTCGGGGGTTGACTTCTGGGACTGTTTCCAGTTTACCTCCCCCGCCTGGCGTACCTCCGAGAGGATCGCGTGCGGAGAATCTGAACTTTATGGCAGAGTGGAACGCTACGTGGCACCGACGCGCTGCAGGGCGGCCAGGACCCGTCCAGCATATCGACGTCTACGGCTCGGACGGCACGCTCAAACGTGTCGAACCTCTGCATCCGGGAGCTTTGCGCGGTCCAAGGTCCAGGTCAGTGCAGGAAGCCCGTATGCCGCGAGTTATCGCTCAGCTGTCCAGCTGTCCTCCCTGTAGCTCTTATCCTCTGCCCTGGTTGCTTCCCTCGTCGGAATCACAAATGCATGGCCCTTCGGGGGCAGGAGTGGGAGCTGGCAGAGGAGAAGAGACGAGAGGCGGCGATCGCGGAGGAGGACTTGGAGCAGTCATGGATGCATGAACAGGTTGTGCGCGCTGAGGGTTAGCTGCGCGCGGCCGCCCGCCTTCAGGCTGAGGCGGGCCGCGCCGCCATGGTGCGCGCCCTCGAACGTGCTGAGCAGCGGCAACAGGCGCCTGCCGCCGTGCAGGCCAAACGCATCTGCCGAGCTACGTGGGCTGGCTAACATGGTTGAGGCTTTAGCCGCGACCGAAAAGTGCGCCCAGGATCTCGAGAAAAATAAAGCTGCGGAGGGTAGGCGCGTCGTCCGGGTGGCTGGAGGGGCCCAGGCGTATCGAATTGGGCGGGAAACCGCGCGCGAGTCTTTCCACGGAGGCTTTCGGTGGAACTCTGTGGGGCCACTGAGAGCGTGATGGGGGTTTGTCGAAGTGGGCAGGGAATCGCGGGCGAACCCTGCCTGTGGGGCCGCCGGAGGAGCTCCTTATGTGGCCGCGAAACGTGTTAGGTATGTGCCGACATGGGCGGGGAACCGTGTGCGAACCTTGCCGTAAGGGGCTGTGGGTGGAGTTTCCCATGGGGCCACGAAGCGTGCGGTGTGTGTGTGTGTGTGTGTGTGTGTGGGAAATTGTCATGCACCGGTGGGAGGAGGGAAGACGCAGGGAGGGAGACAGGGAAGAGGAGAGGAAGACGCGGGGCGCTGCCGTCTGTTCAAAATGAGGACACAGACAACGTACAATCATTCGAACATGTTCGTTCCGTGCAGGAACATGGTGGACGTCAACAGGTCGCCCAGGTTAACCGACGGTACAGTTGGCAAGGACATGCGTTTATGAACCGACCCGCGTTCATGTGCACGATCCACGACACATGTCTCATCCTTTCCAGCTGTGATGTGGGGGCCCACGCCATTTGGAACAGTTTTTCTGGCGGTATTCAGCCCTCTTGGAGGCATTGTGGAAGTCATCATGAACCACATCGGGCTATGTTGTGCCATCCGAAAAGGCCGTCTTGAGCTCTTTGCGGCCATGGTGGGGCCATCTTTGGCCGTGTTGGACTGTCTAAATGGTCGCGCAATCAGCTGTCCAGGCCTAAGGGACCTAAGGTGTGTGTGTGTGTGTGTGTGCGGGTGTGGGGGTCGATAATCCAAACCGCAGGCCGCGTCGTTCTCTCCCACCCGCCCTACACTCGGGTCTCAGCACGGGCAGGCCTGCCATCGGCAACCATCGAAAACTAAGGCAGACGCCAACCAGGTGCGCGATGCCCGCAAGGTGCGCCGCGCGTGCCAGGTGCACCACGCGGGCCAGGTGCACATAATCGAGCAATCTGTTGCGTGCCCCACACTTTTTTTAAATAAAAACCAATGCAACGGGATCGCGGGTTTCCGAGCATTGTGTGTGTGTGTGTGTGTGTGTGTGTGTGTGTGTGTGTGTGGGTGCGCCCGCAATCGTTTTACATTTTTTTGGACAGGCGTAGTATGCCCCCCCCGCCGTTCTATGCAAGAAGTGAGCATTGCATGTTTTGTTCCAGTGCGCGTAGCCCCCGCTGCCGCTGGCGTTGGTGGTGCCTCTTGGGCCTCGCGGTCGCCATGCCCCCCGCCCCTGTGGCGGGTTTGGGGCTACCGTCCATCCCCGGCTCCGCAGCCCTGGCTTGCGTGGCGAACGCGCGCTACGCTGCCGCGGGGATCTCCCCCTCGTTCCGCCACTACGGCCGCTGCTCTCAGTTCAGCCCGCCTTGCAGCCTGCTCAGCCTCGTCCCTCTGCATTTTGCCAGTTGGGACGTTGTTTGGCTCCGATGCCGCTGGTCCTCGCGCCCACCCCAAAGAGTGGAAAACTCCTACAGGGTGAACAACCTATGGAACATGATTTTGGCCTCGCGGTTTTTTGTTTGGAGGCCACTGAGGGGCCTCTTGGGCCGTCTTGTAGGCTTCTTGGGCTGTCTTGTGGCCATCGTGGACGTCTTGGTGCGATCTTTGGGCGTCTCGGGTCCTGGCCTCTGGGTGTGGTCGGGACGCCGCCCCGAGCCCGTTGCCAGGCGCCGCGCCGGCTTGGCTGCCCCGGGCGCCCCGTTGCGGTCCCTGTTGCGTGGGCGTATCAATTCCGTCTCCTTCTCCCGCGGCCGTTCCTCAATTCCCCCTCGTTCCCTTTTTTGCACCCGGGCAATTTGCAATGCCGTCGCCCGCTTGCCCGAGCGCGCGTGCGGACTGCCTCTGCCGCGCTGCGACGTAAACGTATTGTGTGAACGGATAGTGGGCGGCTCTGCGCGCGGTAGGCACAATGCCGGCCCCTCCGCCGCCCCCATCAAAACCCAATGCCCAGTGATCGCAGGGCGTCCGCGCATGATCCAGATTTTGATGTAAAAGGCACTTCGTATGTTTGTTTTTTGTCAACGGATGGGGGGGGTGTTGGCGCTGTACGCAGCAGGCAGTCTGCTGGCAACACCGCCGCCTTCGCCAAGAACCAATGCAAAGTAATCGCGGGGCGTCCTTGCATGATCCAGAGTTTGGTGCAGATTGCCCTTTAGATTGTCTTCTCTAAGGGATGGTGGGGGGTGTTGGCATTGCGCACAGCAGGCAATATGCCAGCACTGTCGCCGTCCTTGTCAAAAACCAGTGCAAGGCGATCGCACGGCGTCCGCGCATGATCCAGATTTTGGTGCACATGGCATTTTGTAATGTTTGTTGGACGGATGGTGGGGGTCCTGCATGGTCCCGGGGTTGTCGCCGGTCAGCTGTGTGTGTGTGTGTATGAACAAGGAACAGTGATCAACCCTTGCCCGAGTGGGAAAGAGGTTGGAAGAACTATCTCCTCAGACCACCTACCTTTAAGGGGTGACGAGATTCCTGTATGGGGCGCCACGCATCTCCGGTGCGCCGATTCTGAAGCAGGTCGCTCACGTTGCAGTTTTGGACAATTTTGCAGTGCTGCGCCAGTTCAGAATCCGTGAGACGCCAACACTTTTGGGGATGTCCGTTGTTTCGTTCGTGTGGGTGTGAAGGGCTGTCTTCTTTTGCCGTCAACGCTGGCTGCCGCCCATTGCGCCAGTCGAGATGGAACTCTTGCGTGGTTCAGAGCTCGTTGCGTGAGAGTCTCTGCTGGTGATTTCTGATGGTTCCCAGGCCCGGTGCTCCTCCTTTTCTTAACATCGTCGTCATCGTCGTAATGCCCTTTTACGTTCCTCCCCCACCCCCCCGACCCTATGCCCGCCGTTCCTTGTCTCCTCGCCCCTCCCCTGTTGCCCCCTTGCTCATCCCGTTCCCCGCATGGAGGGTGACGATGATGATGATGGTGATGATGATGCTGATGATGATGATGATGATGATGATGACGATGCTGATGCTGATGCTGATGATGATGAGGAGGACGATTCAGATGATGATGATGATGTTGTTGATGATGCTGCTGATGATGATAATAGAACACATATGATGCTGATGCTGTTTATTATACTGATGATGATGCTGATGAAGAATAATATGATGATGATGCCGATGATCATGATGATGAAGATGAAGATGAATATGCAGATGAATCTGATCATGATGATGATGCTGCTGATGATGATTATGATGATGATGCTGATGATGATGATGATGATGATGCTGATGCTGCTGATGATGCTGATGATGACGATGATGATGACGATGATGATGTTGGTGATGGTGCTGCTGCTGATGCTGATTATGATGATGCATATGTTGCTGCTAGGTTGAGGACGAGAATGAAGGTGAAGGTGAAGATGAGAAGGACGAGGAGGAGGAGGAGGAGGAGGAGGAGGAGGAGGAGGAGGGTGGATATATTCCTGGGGAAGGGCCCCAGCATTCGGAGCAACCTCCGACTGCTCCGTCGATTGTGGTGGCCCTTGGGGAGATCGGGGTCCTCCTCTTTCCTCCGCCTCCTCCTCCTCCTCCTCCTCCATCCTTTCGTCCTGATAAATAGCTCCTCCCTGTCGCACCCCGGGACGTGTTGCTAGGGCGGGTTGGACGTTTTGAAGGGACGTCTTCCACAGTTCTGATCTTGAGTATTGGATTTTGCAACTGTTTCACGGTTGGAGGGCTGATGGTTTTCGAAATGTGGTTCTCGCTTTAGCGCCGCGCACAGTCGTCTCAAAAGGTCACAGCAGCTCCCAGGATGGATCGTGGGTGACATTCAATATGTGGCTCTTGCTGTTGCACCGCGCACATTCGTCGGTTAATCTTGCAAGAATTTCACGGATAGAGGGTGGGTGGTTTTCAACATGATGCTCTCGCCTTAGCGCCGCTCGCATTCGTTTTTGATCCTTGCAACCGTTTCAAGGATGGTGGGCGGTGCCTTTTCGAAGTGTGGCTCTCGCCTCAGCACCGGACTCATTCGTCTCGTAAGTTTTTCACGGTTCACGGATTCGTGTAGTCGAAGTCCCAGGAATGGTGTTCTTCCACGATCTAAGAATTGTCGGGACGCAACAGTAACGTTGACTCGCGGTGTTGAAGTCCCAGGAACGGCGTTCTGGCACGGTTCGTGGCTGTCAGGCCGAACAGTCCGATCTGTGGCGTTGAACTCCCAGGAACTGTGTCTTGGCAGGATTGAAGATTCTCAGACGGTTGCCTTGCAATTGGCCACTTCCCGCAATGCAAGTTTTGGAAAGGGACCTTACGAAGGCGTAGCTTGGAGGGAGGGTTTATTGCAACACCGTTGATGCGTCTTGGGTTTAAACTGGTGCTTCTCCTCCTCCTCGACGGTCGCGCGAGAACGATCACAGCTGGGCGGAGGAGGGCAGGAGCTCGACAACAACACCATGGCTGCCGCGATCGCCGTCGTTGTCATCGGTGCTTTCACGGGGTCAGTGAATTCACTAAGTCATCGTGCTGTCTGCTTGCGCCGCACGCTTCCCATGGATGTTGACGTACACTTGTGTGCAGTGCAATATAGTAATCGTGGATGGGAGAAAGTAGTGGCGAGGAGGAGAAGCAGAGGGCGGGGAAGTGGCAAGTGAACCAGTGTGGAATGAGTGTGTGTGTGTGTGTGTGTGTGTGTGTGCGTGTGTGTCAGCATGACTTTTTGCTACTAGCACCCTGCTGCTGTAGCGCTTCAGCTCCTTGCGTTGAGCTACGCTCCGCGGGATGCTTGGCCGTTGCACTTTACTGGCTAATTAGCACCAGACATGCTGCCCGCGCTGTAACTTCTGGCGTCGAACTATGCTTCGCGGGATGCTTGGCCGCTGCACTTTGGCTTTGCAGTGCCTCATCTTCTCACCACTGCCACCTGTCTGCATGGTCGTGGTCGGATTCTTTCAGCACGACGCGTTCGAGTGAGTTCGTTCGCAATTGGCACCTCCATCAGCCCACCATGTCTGAGGTTCCTCTGCGCCGCCGACTAAAAAGTGTCAGCATGACCCACCAGCAGTCCCGCGCCGACCTACACTGTTTGATCCGGCTCCGCCTTATCTGTTTTCTCGTCTCTTGCTCTGTCGCTCCGTGCCTGTATTAGCTTCTGGAGCAGCCCGCCGCTCGCTTTGACCAGCGCCTTACCGTCCCGCACACCTTGGCGCCCGCGGGGTTGAACAGTGTGCGCGTGTCTCGTCGGGCCGCCCCCCAGGTGCTACCCAGTCGCCTGCGCCCCCGAGGTGGGGCCATGCAGTGCCGGCGCTCGTCGTGCGATGGATCCGGCCCGAGGGACATCCGCACTTCCTGCAGGGAGTCCTGGCTGTTCCTTTCCTCGTGGGCTGCCATGGTGGGTCCTCTTCGGAAGCGGCCCACGCGAGCGCTCCGCCTGAACGGTGCTTGTGCCAGCGCTGATGCGTCGGTGCTTCGGCGGCCACGCCCTGGGGCGCCGTGGCTTTCCCGCGCCGCTCCATCCTCGACTCGTTCCTCCTTCGCGTTTCCGCTCTCGCTGCCCTCCCCCCGTCGGCCGCCCACGCCTGGCGCGGCCGCCGTCTGCGCTATCGGTTTTCCTGTCCTTTGGGGCTCCCTCGTTCAACGTTTCGCGCCTTTGCGGATCCATCCTTCCCGCCGTTGCGGTTTCCTGCCGCTTCTCCTTGCGCCCCCCTTCCCACCCCAGCCGACGTCGGTGCTCCTGGCTCCTAGTTGCGCCCTCCTGCCCACAACGTTCCGTTGCCGTTTGTTTCTTCGCCCTGTGCGCGCACTTTTCGTGCGTTTACTGCGCCGGCCGTTCACTGCGCCCCCAGCTTGCCTACCCCTCGTTAGGGCTCTGTTTCCTGCCGGTTCCCACCCCGGGTCTCTCCCCTGCCCCCGCTGCTATCTTCGCGATTGCCCCCTTCGCCAGTGATGTTGTCGACCTCGTAAGGGTGGGTCCAGTTTCTCCGCGCCGCGTGATCTCGGCCGACCCGCGCGCGATTTCTGATCGACCTGCTGTACGCCGCGCCTCTGTACGCGTGGCCGCGACGCCAAACATGAATGTGTGTATGTACGTAAGCTTGTATGCGTGTATGCGTATATGTTTGCTTGTTTGTTTGTTTGTTTGTGTGTGTGTGCTTGCGCTTGTAGGTATGAACGCGTGCATACATGTATGTATGTGTTTATGCATGCATGCATGCATGTATGTTTGTATGCACATTTACACATACATAGATGCACACACATACATATATTTATATTAATGTACGCATATATGTATGCATGCATGCAGGCATGTGTGCTTGTATGTGTGCATGCATGTATGTATGTGTGTATGTTTGTATGCCTGTATGTATGTATATAATTTGATGTATTTGAGTGCAATGTAATGTGATGCATTGTAATGTAATGTATTGTATTGAATGTAGTGTACTATAATTCAGTGTATTGTAAGGTAAGTACTTATGCATGTATGTATGCACGCATGCATGCATTCATGCATGCATGTATGTATGCATGCATGTATGACTGTATGTATATATATATATATATATATATATATATATATATATATATGTCTGTATGCATGTATGTTTGTACGCACGTATGTATGCCTGTATGGCTGTTTGTACGTGCGTATCTATGCATCTCTGTATGTATGTACGTACGCATGTATGTATACATATAACGGCGCACCGGGTCCGGGGGCCCGGGGCCGGGACCTCGACCGCAAATGTGCACCCCGGGGGGCCCGGAGGCTCGTCGGGGCTTGCCGGAGGCCTCCCCGGTCAGACAAGACGGCCCCAGAAACGCCCAAGACGGCCCAAGAAACTTCCAAGAGGCCTCCAAGAGGGCTCCGAGATGCTGAAGATGGCCTCCAGACGTCCAAGGACGCCCCCCAAGACGCCCCAAGAAGCCTCCAACATGCGTCCCAAGAGGGCCCCTAGACGCAAAAATTGGCCCATTCCCTTCGTAAAACGTACATTTTTCACAAAGTTGCCTTTTGGGCTTTCCGACATTACAGGACGGCCCAAGAGGCGCCCAAGACCGCCCCAAGACGGGCCAAGAAGCTCCCAAGAGTGCCCCAGGACAGCCCAAGAGGGCCCCAAGACGGCCCAAGAGGCGCCCAAGATGGCCCAAGAGGGCCCCAAGACGGGCCCAAGAGGGGGCCCAGATGGGGGACCACGAACCGCAAGCTCGAGCCTTCCGCCCCAAGAGGCCGCCAGGAGGCCCCCAGGAGGCCCCTCAAGAGGCCCCAGGAGACCCCAGACGTCCAAGGACGCCCCCAAGAGGCTCCAAGAAGCCTCCAACATGCGTCCCAAGAGGGCCCCTAGACGCAAGAATTGGCCCATTCCCTTCGTAAAACGTACATTTTTAACAAAGTCGCCTTTTGGGCTTTCCGACGTTACAGGACGGCCCAAGAGGCGCCCAAGACCGCCCCAAGACCGCCCAAGAAGTTTCCCAGAGGGCCCCAGGACAGCCCAAGAGGGCCCCAAGACGGCCCAAGAGGCGCCCAAGATGGCCCAAGAGGGCCCCAAGACGGGCCCAAGAGGGGGCCCAGAGGGGGACCACGAACCGCAAGCTCGAGCCTTCCGCCCCAAGAGGCCGCCAGGAGGCCCCCAGGAGGCCCCTCAAGAGGCCCCAGGAGACCCCAGACGTCCAAGGACGCCCCCAAGAGGCCCCAAGAAGCCTCCAACATGCGTCCCAAGAGGGCCCCTAGACGCAAAAATTGGCCCATTCCCTTCGTAAAACGTACATTTTCAACAAAGTTGTCTTTTGGGCTTTCCGACGTTACAGGACGGCCCAAGAGGCGCCCAAGACCGCCCCAAGACGGCCCAAGAAGCTTCCAAGAGGGCCCCAGGACAGCCCAAGAGGGCCCCAAGACGGCCCAAGAGGCGCCCAAGATGGCCCAAGAGGGCCCCAAGACAGGCCCAAGAGGGCGCCCCGAGGGAACCCCACGTGGGCCCAAGGAGGCCCAAGAGGGACCCAAGAGAGCCCCAAGAGAGCCCCAACATCGGTCACGCGGAAGAGCTCTCGCGTGACCGATGTTGGGCCCCTCTGTGGGCTCCTCTTGGAGCTCCGAGAGGAGCCAAAGATGGCCCCACGAGGGCCCCGACGAGACCCCAAGAGGACCCAAGCAGGCCCAAGAGGGACCCAAGAGAGCCCCAGCATAGGTCACGCGGAAGAGCCCTCGCGTGACCGATGTTGAGCCCCTCTTTGGGCTCCTCTTGGAGCTCCAAGAGGGGCCCAAGATGGCCCCACGAGGGCCCCGAGGGAGCCCCACGTGGGCCCAAGGAGGCCCAAGGAACCCCAAGATGGCCCCAACATCGGTCACGCGGAAGAGCTCTCGCGTGACCGATGTTGGGCCCCCTCTTTGGGCTCCTCTTGGTGCTCCGAGAGGAGCCCAAGATGGCCCCACGAGGGCCCCGTCGAGACCCCAAGAGGGCCCAAGGAGGCCCAATAGGGCCCCAAGAGGGCCCCAACATCGGTCACGCGAAAGAGCTCTCGCGTGACCGATGTTGGGCCCCTCTGTGGGCTCCTCTTGGAGCTCCGAGAGGAGCCCAAGGTGGCCCCACGAGGGCCCCGACGAACCCCAACAGAGCCCAAGAGGGCCCCAAGAGCGCCCCAACATCTCCTCTCCTTCCTCCTCCTCCCTCCTCTGCATCTTCCTCCTCCTCCTCCTTCTCATCCTCCTCCTTCTCCTCCTCCTCCTCCTCCTCCTCCTCCTTCTCCTCTCCAGGGGAATGAAAACCAGAGGATAGCTCACGGAGAGCCCAAGCACCCTCTTGTTGCATCCATCTTGGCTTCCAGATGGAGCCCAAGAAGGCCCCAAGGAGGCCCCTCAAGAGGCCCCAGGAGACCCCGGACGTCCAAGGACGCCCCCAAGACGCTTCGCGTCACCAATTTCTTCTCGCAACGATTCCTGGGTCTGTGACTCGACAGAACCTAAGCGCGCGCGAAGCGCGCGCGTGGTTCTAGTATGTATGTATGTGTGCATGCATGCATGCATGCATGCATTCATGCATGCACGTATGTATGTATGCATGTATGTATGCATTTATGCATGTATGCATGCATGCATGCACGTGTACATATATATATATATATATATATATATATATATATTTACACCAGCATACATATATATATAGATATACATCGGAGTAGGCCGTGGGTGGGCCCGGGCTGGTGCCCTATATATATATATATGTCTGTATGCATGTATGGTTGTACGCACGTATGTATGCCTGTATGGCTGTTTGTACGTGCGTATCTATGCATCTCTGTATGTATGTACGTACGTATGTATGTATGCATGCATGCATTCATGCATGCACGTATGTATGTATGTATGTATGTATGTATGTATGCATGCATGTATGTATGTATGCATGCATGCACGCATGCATGTATACACACATGCATATTTGTATGTATGTGTATATATATATACACGTGTATATATATATATATATATATATATATATATATATAGAAATATACAAATCGGAGTAGGCCGTGGGTGGGCCCGGGCTGGTGCCGTACCCCCCATGGGGGTATTGGGGGGATCCCAGGGCTCCCGGGACTGCCCGGGCCCGCTCCTAAACACGCCCCGACAGGCCAAGAGGGCCCTAAATATTGCCAAGACAGCCCCCAGGGGCCCCGGACACTCCGAACATGGCCTCAGGACGGCCGACGACGCCGCCAAAACGCCCCAAGAGCGCTTCCAGAGGCCCCTCCAAAGGGCCCCAGAAGCCGAAAGCCATTAATTATCCAATGGTTTTGGAGCATATTTGCGCTCTCTCGCATGTTCCGCCTCCCCACGGTCCCTCACGGCGTCAGAGGCCCCTCAGATCGCTCCAAGACGGCCGAAGAGGCTCCCAAGAAAGCCCAGCGACGGCCCAGGAGGCCCCCCAGATAATTCAAGAGGGCCTCGAGAGCGCCCCAAGAGAGCCCCAAGAGCGACCCAAGAGGGCCCGAAGAGCGCGACATTTCAAGCTCTCCGGCCTGAGAGGCTCCTAGGACGCCCCCAGAGGCCATCAAGAGGCTCCCAAGAAGCCCCGTGAGGCTCCCAAGAGGCCCCCCGGAAGCCCCCATAGATCCTCTTTCCCTGCCTCCGTCCGTCGGCCCTTCGTTCCGCGAGTGTGTAGATGCCATTGCAATTTTCCGTTCCCCCGCCGTTGCTCCTGATCGGCGTGGACTTGGTGATATCTACAACCCGCTGGATTTCACGGTGCGGACTGGAGAGGTCGCGCAAGATGCGCCGCCGTGATCCCGATGGGCCCTCGGGCCCGGGTACAATGTTGCAGAGACCAGACGGGGTTCTCCGTCCGCTCAGGAAGGCGACCAGGGAGTGTTTTTGGAGGAAGTATTGGGCGGGATCGCGATTCTCCGGTGGCATCCAGAGAATGGCGATTTCGCTTAGGACTGCCTCGTAACAAATTAACTATCCGCGGTTCCATTTCCAGCCACCGGGGAATGGTGATTTCGCTTTGGGCATCCTGACAGCCATGTTTGTGGACCCGACGCATCCGGCCAGAACGTGACGATTTCGCTTGGGACTGCCTCGCAGCCGCACGCGTCGCCCCATCTGATGTCGCCAGAAAGTTCAGATGAGATGCCGCGCGTTTCAGTACATTTCGCGCGTGTGCCAGCGCGCCGGCACTGCGGACTCCCTCTCCCCAATCCGCATACGCTTGTCCATCTCTGCCGTCTGACGTGCGATGTGCTTCTCATTACGCCTTGTCAAGATAAGCTGGATCTCACGGGCTGTCGCCTCGCCCGGCCCGTCTGAACATGGCCCCGACAGCCGTGCGCGGGGGTGGTCGCTCTTTCGGTCATTGGATTCTGGGGGCCCCCTTCAGGCGGCGATGGGGCTGCGAGGCCGATCCAAGATCGATCGAGGGCTGCGGGGTCAGGGGCGAAAGTAAGTCGACGCCCGCGGTCGGGGGGCTGCCGAAGATGGAACATCCAGATCTTTGGTCTTCAACAGACTCATGATTTTCGATGCTCCAGGGTGTGCATGTGGAGGTTCCAGGTTCGAGGGTCCAGGGTCGAGAATAGAACGAGGATCCTGGTTCCTCGATCCTGGATCTCGGATCTTCGTTCCCCGCGTCGCTGTCAGCGATGCGTTTTTCCCAGAGAGAGAGAGAGAGAGAGAGAGAGAGAGAGAGAGAGAGAGAGAGAGAGAGAGAGAGAGAGAGAGAGAGAGAGATATATATAGAGAGAGAGAGAGAGAGAGAGAGAGAGAGAGAGAGAGAGAAAGAAGAGAGAGAGAGAGAGAGAGAGAGAAAGAGAGCGCGCCTGCGCGGCGGAACATACTCCTTGGTTTAATAGTTAATTATATACCCAATAACAATAAACACGTTGTCTTTTTCCAGCGAGGAGGCCGCCGAGGGTGCGCCAACTCGGGATCACCTGCGCCGCGGCCTCAGCGGAAAGGACAGGCGGCGGGGTCCCCAGTGGCTGGAGGTCCTTGTGGGGGTCCGCGCGCGCCCTCGGCGGTTCCCACCCTGGGGGGGGGGGCCCGAGTGATTCAGCGCGATTGGGGCCCAGAGCGGGCCGAGAGTGGGGTGGGTCTGAACTCGAAGGAGTCTGGATCTGAGTGAGCCTGGCTATGCGTGGTTTTGGATGTGAGTGAGCTTTGGGGGTAGTATCTGACTGAGCGTGCGTCTGAACGCCAGCGAATTTCAGTATGAATGTGTCTAGGCATGATTGGGGTCTGAACATGAAGATGGCGCGCGCGTGTGTGTATGTGTGTGTGTGTGTGTGTGTGTGTGTGTGTGTGTGTGTGTGCGAGCAAATGCGGTGACGGTCAGCGGCTGAGTAGAAGGGGTCTGGGCGCGAGTGGATGTTGGGGCGTCAGGAACCTTGCATTGGCCAGTCTGGATATGAGTGGCTGCGCATCTAGCGGTGTGCGCCCGAGCAAGCACGGATATGAGTGAGTCTGATTCTGCTGTTTAATGATGGGCGGATCTGCGCGTAAGATGGTCTGGATGCGTCGATGTCCTCAAACGGGGTCCGCACTTTGTAACCTGGCAGGTTATATTGGTTGGAAAGAAGATGCCTTTGAAGAGTGCTTGATGACCAAACATATTGTTGCCTCGTCACAGTTACTCGGCGCCGCGAGACGCTGGATCCCTTCGGCAAAAGGGCAAGTTTTCCTTCCTGCTTGCGTGTCTGAGCCGCCAGAGGCCCGAAACCAATGCCAAGTGTAAGTGTGTCGTGCGTGCCTGGTTAAAAAAACAATTACTCCGACGGAAGGAGCCCACATGAGAATCCTCTGGGCGAATCTGGAAAAAACCCTCACCGTCGTCCTCTTGGTTGGTGAGGCGTCCTGGCTGTCTCTTCTGCGTATATTTTTTCTCGCCCTGGCGCGGGCCCTCCCCCCGCTCCTTACGTTGCCCCCGACCTCGCCCTCTTGTTTTTGGCTCTGGACATTCAGAAAGTGGCCCGGGAGTGGTGTTCTGGGAACACGAAGAACACGAAGTGGCCTACAGTTGGCTCCGGGCATTCAAAATGTGGCCCGGGCATGGTGTTCTGGGAGCACGAAGAACACGAAGTGGCCTACAGTTGGCTCCGGGCATTCAAAATGTGGTTTGGGAATGGCGTTCTGGCAGCGCGAGAGCCCAAAAGTGGCGACAGTTAGATGAATTGGATGACCCGCTCGGATTAGTAACATGATCCGCGAGCCCCATAGGGAGGGGGCTCCCGCTTGAAACTTCCTCGCAATTTACTCAAACATGTGGCCTGGGAATGGCGTTCTGGCAGCGCGAGAGCCCAAAAATGGTGACAGTTACAGGAATTGGATGACCCGCTCGGATTAGTAACGTGATCCGCGGGCCCCATAGGGAGGGGGCTCCCGCTTGAGACTTCCTCGCAATTCACTCACAGATGTGGCCTGGGAATGGCGTTCTGGCAGCGCGAGAGCCCAAAACATGGCGACAGTTAAAGGAATTTGATGACCCGCTCGGATTAGTAACATGATCCGCGGGCCCCATAGGGAGGGGGGTCCCGCTTGAGACTTCCTCGCAATACATTCACAGACGAGGCCCAAGGCGAGTGGGTGAGTGAGTGAGTGAGTGACTGAGTGATTGACTGAGTGACTGATGATGATGATGGTGATGATGATGATGATGTTGATGATGCTGATGATCATCACGCTCTCTCACGCGCACAACCAGCATCATCATATGTGAGTGCTGATGAGTCAGTGAGTGAGTGAGTGAGTGAATGAGTGAGTGAGTGAGTGTGTGAGTGAGTGAGTGAGTGAGTGAGTGTGTGAGGGATGATTAGTGAGTGAGTGAGTGAGTGAGTGAGTGAGGAATGAGTGATGATGATGATGGTGGGTTCCTGTTCCTGCGCGGGGTGTCCAAAGAAAACAAAAACCCAACTTTGGATGTGGGGAAATATCACTTTGGTGCCTCGTCACGGTTGCTCGGCGCCGCGAGCCATTGATTTTTTTTTTTTGCAGAACGGCTAGTGTTCCGTCCCGCTGGCGTGTCTGAGCCGCTCGAGGCCCAACGCCACTGCAAAGTGTGCGTGTGTCGTGCGTGCTTGATGGAACAACGCATTGCTGCCTCGTCGCGGTTGTTCGGTGCCACGGGACATTGGATTCTTTCGGCAAGAGGGCAAGTTTTCCGTCCCGCTTGCGTGTCAGAGCCGCCAGAGGCCCCAAACCAATGCGAAGTGTACGTGTGTCATGCGTGCTAGATAGAAAGCATTGCCGCCCCGTCACAGGTGCTCTCAGGTCGGCCTGGGCTGCTTCGGCATGCGCGCGCAGTGCTTTGTTGGAACTTCGCATTGTAATCGATTGCGTCGGAGGACGCGATCGGTTCCTGCAGAACCAGGCGCTGGTCGCGTTTGCCAGCGGCAACTCCACGACCGTCAGCGGCCCAGTTCCGCCAAGCCGATGGATGTCCAGAGCGTGGGTGGTCAACTCCGATTCGACTGATTTACGATCGCTGCCGGGAGCGGCCGATTCCGCCGACCGAGAGGCGCCCTCGCCCTGTAGTCGTTGTCGTTACATTGAATGTTAATCCGTGTTTTGCTGCTGGCATTGCGAGGGGCCTGACAGTTCTTCTGATGCAGTCAGTAAAGCATCGGACAGTGTGCGGCCAGGTCGCCCCCGACATCAACCGCGTCGCGGCTTTCTTCAAGCCGCCGCACGCGGCCCCCGCCTCTGTCACATGCCCAATCGTGGACAAATCCGGACAACGATGCTGTGCATGGGCGTCGCTCAACCAAACTGATTAGGGCGAATGTAGTGCCCCCCGCTCGTTTGGAGGGCGCGCGCCGCCCGCATTTTTTTTGCCAGCCGGCGCAGGTGCTGCCGCGCGACCCGGGCCCCTGGTCGCGCGACGTGCTCGCCCGCGGCCGCGGCTTCAATCCACGCCCGCCAGTGCAGCACGACATAACGCGCCTTGAATTCAAGGTGATCGGAGGAAGGAGAAGCGACGCCACTTCCACTGCCAGGGGGCTACTTCCAGCGAGGATGGCCATGATGCCTCCCCAGGCCGGGGGTTCGGGATGTCCCGGGCGGGAGAAGAGGGGCGCTGCGCCGCCGGGGAGACGCCCCTGGCTCCTCGCTGTGGTGGTGGTGGTGGTGGTGTAATTTTTCCTTGTCCCAGAGACGATGGCGCTCCTGTCGGCGATGCGCGGCGTCGGGGAGCGGGCCGAGGCGCCGCGCCAGTGGGGGGCGGAGCTCTTCCAGCATAGTGAGCTGGTCTGGGGGCGGGTGCGCGGGGTGCCCGCAGATTCGCGGCCTCGTCGCTGGGGCTGAGAGAGGGGCCTGCGGCTTGGTGGGCGCCGACCCTCGCGTAGGCTGGCGTTGCTATCCGCGGGGGGCGCTGCGGGGTAGAGCCATGGGTAGTGCGCCCGCGCCGCGCGAGGACTTTGCCCAGGGTGACTTAAATTGCGCGTGCCTTCGCCTGGGAGTTTGGACTTACATGGCGTGCGAGCGGGTCTTGGAACCCGTGCGCATCGCGCTGCAAGCGGCCCCAGTCAGCCCGTCGCCGCCGCGTCATCGCGTATTCCGTGCATCGCATTGCCATGGGGCATCGCACCGTGCCGCCGCCGGGAGTTGGCGCCGCCAGATGAAACGGCAGATGCGCGTGCTCGATTGCGTTCGAGGCTCATCGTTCGGATCGTCTGTCGATGTTCCTTCTGGAACGGCGTCGCTGGTTCGATCGGGGCGATGCTTGGGGCCGTCGATGGGCAGCGGGGGCTTTGTGTTTGTGACGCCGTTTCAACTACCTGCGCCCAGCAACTCGATCGCAACGGTAGTCGCCCATCGCCGCCGCTAGGCAACCTTTTCTGTCGCCCCCCCCCTCCGTCGAACTGTCTGTCATCGCTGCGGCAGTTTCTTGGGGGAGTCGGCAGCCAGAGCCGCAGGTGCCCGCGCCTCTCGCGCGTTGCCTTGTCTGTGATTTCGCGCCAGGAGCCAGCGGTGGCCGCCCGCCGTCGCCCCGCCGTTGCTTTCGGGGGGCGTTCGGGCTTCGCCCCAAAAAAGGGCGGCTCGGATGGTGCTCGAGCGCCCCTCTGCTACGAAGACCAAGGACTGGAAGAACGCGCCGCGCGCCTCGGGGGAGATCGCGACGCCTGGCAGGGGCTTGCGCCGCGAGCGAGCAACGTGAAAGCGCGCAGTCACAGAGCTCTTGGCGGCGTCGGACGTGGAAATAGTGAGCATCTTGCTGGGCGACGCGCTGCTCGTCAATTGGTTTGGGGCGACCTGTCCTTCTGCGGGCGCGGCGAGCTCGGTGAGTTAGCCGCTCGCCCGCGCGAGGGCGATCGCTCCTTGCACCGCTGCAGCGCGAAGGGCTGCCAGAAGCACGCGCCCCCCTGGTTGCCGGGGCCCGAGCATCGGAGATCATTCGACGTCCGGGAGCCTGCTGAGGCAGGCTGTGGTCCTACTGGCGAAGCCCGCGGGGACGTCCCGCGCGAACGCCCGCATCGTGATCGATGTCCACCACAGAGCGGTGGATCGGATTTGGGGCAACGTTTGGGGTGACGTTTAGCAGGCTCGGATGATGTGCGTGGAGGACGTGGGGCCGACCATTGAAACTCGGTGGGCCGAAGGTGTGGGCCGACGTGGAAGCCGACGAAGCGACCTCTGACAAGTTTGACTTGATTGACGGCCCCGAGCCGTTGGAGACCCTCCTCGCCCAGTCGTGTGGGAGCAGTGGTTGGGCATTGCAGCGCGGTGGGCCGCGCGCTCTGGCCCTTGCGAGACTGAGCTCCGAAATGGCGGCGAAGCGTGCACTTGGCCCTGGGGCCGTGCGCAGGGTAGAGTGGAAGTCCCTTGCTGAGCGGTGGCGGAAAGATGGCGATGTAGTTTTTCAATGTGATTCGGCGCGTTCTCGCAAATTACGCGTGCCTGGCGTGATCCACGACTTCGCTGTTCACAAGAAGAAGTACAGGAGCGTCGGCGGCAAGAGGGTGCTCATTTTCCCCGAGTGCGCCGAGCTGAAGAATCGCGCACTCCCATCGGGCAAGCACCTCAGGGTCATGAGCGGCGCGCAGATCATTGACCGTGCGTGGCGCTTCATCAGAGACCGCATGCGCAGGGGCGCCAATGCCGAGGCGGAAACCAAGCTGCTCGCCACAAGATCCGGCGGCGCGTGGGCCATGACGGGGGGGGCGGGGCAGCGCATCATGCGCGACGTGCTGACGGCGTGACCGGCGCGCGGTGGGCGTTTTGGTGCAGACGTGGGCAGCGCGCCCGCGCCACTCGGGGAATTTTACTGGCACGGCGAAGCGATCTCTGAGACAATCCGGCGCTCATGGCGGGACACATAATGCGCAGCGTACAGTGTGCGGCATCGGCCGCGGCGGGCGTTTGGGCGAAGACTGAGGTAGTGCGTCTGGGCTACCTCGGGGTTTGTCCATGCGCCCTCTCCATTGCGTTCTTCTGCGCGTGGAGTTTTGCAGTTCAAGATGGGGGCCCGCATGTCCTTGCGCTCAAACGCATTGCACTGCCAGCGCGTCCAATCATCTGGCCGCCTCCGCGCCACTTCATATTCTTGCCTACGCTGTCAGCACATGTGACAGGAACACAACATCACTTCATCGCTTTGTTGGGCGCCGACATATAGAACTGTGGACCCCTGCAGGGGGGGAGGAGGGCGTATGTGTCGAAGTATGTATGTATTCATGCATGTATGTATGCATGCATGCATGTATGTATTTATGTTTGTATGTATATACTGTATGTATGTATGTACGTACGAATGTATGTCTGTAGGTATGTATTTATGTATATGTATATATTCATATGTCCGTAGCCAATTTAGGTCTCGCCACATGCTAGGCCAGGGCCCTTGACGCGCCCTACCATCCGCATGCAATGGTATGCGCCGCCGCCGCAGTGTGGTGCCTGCTAACCTGTTTGCACTGCCGCTCCTACGTGAAGTTGCGACTCCGCCGTGACCGAGCTCGCGAGCGTGGACATCTTCGTGTTATACCCTCTGGTATGCGCCACGTGGCCGTCCCTGACCACCTGGCGACGCACGCCGCGGACATCGTGAAGGGCATCTCGGCCCGCTCCGTGGTGCAAACGGTCTCCGGGATGCGCGCTCCCACAGCCTGCGCGCGGCGATCGACCGGGCCGCCCCCCTCTTTGACGCCAATTCGCTGACGCAGCTGAGGGTCATCAACACGCGGGCTTGCCGCGCCAAACATCGCGTTCCTGTCGTTCCTCCTGCTTCCACTGCGGGCCCACGCCCGCAGGCTGCGGGCAAACGTGTGCTTCAACTCGACGTGCTACTACTTCGCCATCTGCCGCAGTCTGAAGGGGTTTCGCACGCGTTCTGGCCTACGGGATGTTGGCGCTAACGCGCGCGATGCAGATTATCATGCGGCGCACGCGCGCGCCGACCCTCGCGCGTCTGGGCCTGTGTGATGGTGGTGGCGATCTTCGACAAGTTGCCAACATCATTTCCAATCTCAGCGAGCCTGTCTACACGGACTTGTTCGTGACCGCAGGCGCTTGCGCAGGCTCTGCGGCTGCTTCCCCATGTCCGCCGTGCGTGGAAGCTTCGTCTACTTTGTTTTCCTTTGCTATGGGGTGTCATCTTCTTCGCGAAGATTCCGCCCGACACGCTGCTGCAGCTGGTGGTGTCCGTGACCGCCTCGCTGACAGTGGTCTACGCGTCCGCCACGACGCCGCTGCGCGTGGCGCTCCTGCGAAACCCGATGGTGCTCGAGCCCGCCCCGCTGCCGCCGCAGATGGTGTCTCTCTGCGTGCTGAACAACCTACCGGTGCTGATTGCGTTCCTCTCGGCCTCCCTCCCGCTGCTGCGGGAGGCGCTCTGTCCAACCCTGAAGGTGGTCAAGATCGTCATGCTGCCGCTACTCTCGACGCTCCACCGCGACCTGAGGGTGCTCCGGTTCGCTCCGCTGTCGCTGCAGATGGGGCCTCTCTGCGTGCCGAAAAACTCCATGTTGCTGACTGCGGCCCTCGCGTCTGCGCCGCTGCCGCTGCCGGTGGCTCCCCTTCGCAACCTGATGGCGCCCGTGGTCGCGCTGCCGCTACTGGGGTCGCCTCTCTGTATGCTGCTCAACCCAATGTTGCTGACT
>CAUYUJ010014199.1:67500-106268 GCA_963575745.1 Prorocentrum cordatum
CTACGGCGGGCGTGCCATCCCAGTGGCTGGTCGGGCTGCCGGATTTTCCTGGGGGTAGTCGCTGTGTGCATGCCGTGGGCGGATATCTCGCCCATGATCTCGTCGTGTTGACGCGACCGCGCGACCCGTCGCGCCAGTCCCATTTTTGTTGTGGCGGCGGGCGTGGCAGGGTGGTCACCCGTCGCGCTTGTCTCTTGTGCAGCTGTATTTTTGATTCCTATCCGTCCTTGCAGTTTTTCGCGATGTGGCAGTGGCTGTGTTGCTTGCAGGTTGTGCGTGCAGCGCTCGCCTCATGTACCTCATCTGCGGTGCTTCCTGCATTGGGCGCGTTCGTGTTTCAGCCCCCTTTATTCCTTTGCGGTTGGCGTGGTCGCCGTCGCCTCTTCTCGCCGCGTCGCGGTCGATTTGGGGTCGTAGGTCCACGCCCTACCTCCTGTTCGCATGACCGCTGACGCTACCAATCTGCTCAGCAGTGTATTTCTATGCGGTTCCTTGTCTGCGCCGAATGGTGGTTCGTTGGTCGCATTTTGGGCTGCTGCGCGCCAGCTCGTGCTGGCTGTCTTTGGTGAGTTCTTGCTACGCTTACTTCGGCTGGTCTGGCAGTCAGTGCAGCTCTTGTTAGTTCGTGCGCTTCATTGTCTAGCACTTGTATGATGATTCAGTGGCCTTCAACACCAGATTGTTTGCGCTTCAGTTTGCCTCGTGTTGAGTTGCCTCCTCAGTTTCTGGCCGTTGCGCGGTTCGCCTGGGTTGACGGTTTATCCTTCGCACCGCCCATCGCTGTATTTTACAGTGTGCACGGGTTGTGCACTGTGCGTTCGACAATGCTCGATCGCAATTTGCATTTCCATCTTCCGTCCGCGCCTGAGGATCCTCTGCGCCGCCTGCTTGAAAAGTGTGTGCATGTGTTTGTTTGTGTGTGTGCGTGTGTGTGTGTGTGTGTGTGTGAGTGTTGGCTGCCGGCGCTGCATGTTCCAAGCGGCCTGGGGGCTCGGCGTTTGGACGCGCGTGCGTGCCCGCTTCTCTGACCTTTCTGCGCGTGTCGCTGCGCGCGTGACCGCGACGCCAGAAAAATCCGTTTGTGTGTCTTACCCACCAAGCAGTTGGTCTGGCAGCCTTGCAGTTTTTTTTTGCGTTTTGCTGTGCAACATCGCTTGGCGGATGATTTCTTGGCCGCCAATCAGCACCATACTGCTTGCGTTTCAGTTTATTTTGAGTTGCGTTGAGCTTATTTCTTACTTGTTTGGCCGCTGCGCGATCTCCTTCTGGGCAGACAGGCCCTTTAGTCCACCACCCATGATTCGCATTCCAGTGTTTGACGTCTCGTTAAGAGTGCTTTCGTTTACGTTCGATCGCAATTCGCATTTCCATATGCTGCCCGCGCTTGGGGACCCTCTGCGCCGATGGCTTGAAAAGCGTGTGTCTGTGTATGTGTTCGTCGCGTGTCCCTTGTTGCCCATCCGCCAGAGCAGTCGCCTTCTGCCCAGCCGCCGACGCAAATGTGTGTGTGTGTGTGTGTGTGTGTGTGTGTGTGTGTGCGTGCGTGCGTTCGTGCGTGCGTGCGTGCGTGCGTGCGTGCGTGCTCGTTTGTGTGTGTGTGTGTCTTTTCGTCGCGTGAACGCCCTCTTGTTCGCCCGGGCGTTTTTCCTAGCCCGTGCGCTCACAGTTGTCGCGTTGGTCCACTCGGGGTTCCTCTCCCTTGTCCCCTCCTCCCTCTCCCCTTTCCCCCCCGTCCTCCCCCTGATGCTGCTTTTCCCGTCTCGAGCTGCTCCTGTTCTCGGGAATGCTGCTGCTCCAAGATTCCGCGACCTGAGAGGTCATGTGCGCAGTCGTTGCGCGATTCCCATTGGATTCATTCAGAGGACGTCGCCATCGTGGGAGAGGTGTGGACAATCATATACACAGCATGCTCATATATTTTCATCGTGCCCATGGTGGGGCTTGATATTTTCATTTGATGCAGTGGGCAGTTGTATTGATCTTCCTCGGCAACAAGGTGATGAACATGATTATAGCGGACGACCAGAATGAGGACGTGCTGCTTTGTTGCGCAGGTTTCTGACCAGGGACTCGAAGACTGGGGCTACCAGTGCTTCAGCCAATGTCCGCAGTGCCACGCTTTTTTCGCGTGACTTGATTGCACATCTGAGTTGGGCATAACTCGTCCCAGCAACGCTTGCACGGTCTTTCCCGAGCAAGATCTCAGCTCGTAGACCCCAGACAGCTCAGTCGTTTAAATATGGGATTGTTTATTATGAGTTGTTTCGCCGAGCTGCGTGAGGTCCCCTTTCCGCACCCCGGAGCATAATTTCGTTGATTTCGGTAGCTGTTTCAAGCCTGTGGATGGAATAAGCACCAGGGGCCCTGCCCCCCCCGCTCCCGTTTTAGTCGCGCGAACCTTTGATGTCTACAAGTGCGCCGCAGTTTTCGAGGGCGACCTTAATCATAAACGTATAGAAAAGGCTCCTGGGCGCCAGGCGCAGTCCCAAAACACCATTTTCCCTCGTTTCCCCAGGGGGTTCACATCTTGTTTGTCGTCAGCAGATTGCACATGTTTTCTTTCAGTTGCGGTCTTACACGTCGATTCCGTATGGGGCGGGCTTACAGCTACATTGGTCTGAGCTAATGTTGCGTCGCATGGTCTCAGATTCATTGTGTGTTCGATTATCCAAGTTGTGCTGAGCTGATACGCTCAGCAACATCGTATTTCATTGACTTCTGTTGCATTTTGCCTAGATGTTTCCAGTTGTGCTGAGCTTGAATGGTCTCAATTAAGTTTTGCACATTCCTAGACGCGAAATTGATGTGACAACCAATTCGATAGTTTTCGGGTCTGAGTCGAGTAGACAGATTGAGCACCGGCCAGGATCCAAACATCGCTTACACTCCCATTCGCGAAGTGTCGAAACGCGGAACACTACAACGCTCACATGTGCGTTGAACGCCACGTGAATGGACCCCGATGTAAAACATCCTGCGTGTGTTGATTCACATGTACGTGGAGCCCCAGAAGTGTAGTGTCCATTGTGTGTATAGACCTGTTCGACTGTAATCGTTGTGTTGCAGATCGCGCAGCTGCCAAGGAACATCTGTGTGTTACGTGTACGTATGGATGTGTGGAGCGAATTCGACACAAGCTCGCTTCCAATGTGTGCTGACGCATCCCATTAGCTCACTACGCGTTCGTGGCCCACAGCGCCAGAGTAGGAACAGGTGTATGCGTACGCGTGTGCGTGTGCATGGTTGTCAGGGTCCCCGTATGTTTTGAGTCTGACTGTGTTGTAAAGCTGCCATGCCTTGGCCGATGTCTTTCGAGCTGTTGCGGGTGGGTCGCCCTTCCAGGCTCGCTACCCACGGATGCCCTCCTTGGGGCGTCTTGGGCGCTTCAAGGCGGCTCTCGGGGGCATGTTGGTGGTTTTGGGGGTCTTTAGGGAAAAAAGGCTCCTACTACCCCTTCACTTTCTGACTCTCGGGCCTCTTTTGGGGCGCTTTTGGAGGCCCTTCAGGCTGTCTTGGGGCCATCCCGACAGTCCTGGCCCTTCTTGGGTAATCTTGGGTGCCCATTGGGCCGTCTTGAGGTGATCTTGGGAGTTTTTTTCTGTTGCAGTGTTGGAGTACCAAAAACAAGGAAAGGCTAGAGCGCTGAACTTTTTTTTCAAATGCGCACTCAATCGATGATTTTGACATCTCGGAGCCCTCTTGGGGATCCTCTTGTGGCTCTCTCGGGGTGTCTTCGGGTCCCCTTGGGCCGTTCCCAGGCTATTTCGGACAGTCTCGTTGTGTTTTTGGACGGCCCTGGACCTATCTTGGCCAGTGCGTACGGCATGGTGGCGGGTACACAGGAGAGGGAGGGAGGAGGACGAGGAGGAAAACCAGCGCAAACCAAACAGACACTACGATGCTGTAGTACACCCTCCCGCCACAAGTTCCTTCTCATACGTTTCTCTTCGTCCTCCGCCTCACTACAAGAAGCGCCCCCCCTCCTCTTGAAATACCAGCACCGTTAGGCCTGCCATAACGGGGGAGGGCCCCGCTGTGGCAAGGAATTACTTTGCATCTTACCCGCGTGCAATCAGGAACGCAAGAGACTAATAACACAGTTCAACGATGCCTCCAGCGAGATCCTCTCAGAAGAAGGGTCGCCCCCCCATCCATGTATCTGTTGCACCAGTTTACACTTGTGGCTATGAACTTCGAGGAGGTCTCAAGCGACACCATGTTGAAGAAGTGCCGCCATGGATCCGTGCAAAGAAGAGCCGCCTTCCATCCTGCTAAACGTGGCGTAAGACAACGAACATGCGGGGTGCTGAGGCGAGAATACCATCTTGAAAGCGACCAGTGCTCATTCTTTGAAACGGTTGCAAGGTGTTGAGAAGCATGTTCGCGGCGCTGACGCAAGATTCCCAGTTCGAGAAGGAACAGCCTTCCATCCGTCAAGGTAGTGCGAACTTTTAACTGACTGTGCGCGGCGCTGAGACGAGAACGCCATTTTGAAACCGACTAGTGCTCATTCCTGGAAACTGCTGTAAGGTTTTGATGGTAGTGTCTGCGGCGCTGAGGCGAGATCCCCAGTTGGAAAGGGAATCGCCCCCCCAGCCGTCAAGGTAGTGCGAATTCTCAAAACGAATGTGCGCGGCGCCATGGCGAGAGCACCATTTTGAAAACCACCCCCTTCCATCTTATGAATTTGTTACAAACTTCGAAGACTAACGTTCGCGGCGTGAAGGCGATAACAAAATCGTAACAACGGCTTATCCTCCACCCGTCGAGCTGTTGCAAATGTTTCGGACAAACGTGCGCGGTGCTAAAGCGAGAGCCGCATTTTAGAAAGTAACCGCCATTCGTCCTCGAAGCTGTTGCAACTGGCGAGGCGAATGTACACGGTGCTGAGGCGAAAGCCGCACTCCATCTGTGAAGCTGCTGCACTTTTTGATGGCGATTGTGCGCGGCGCTAGGACGAGAACCACACTTTGAAAAGGAACGGCCCTCCATTCTTGGGACTGTTGCAAACTATTCAGGCGACTGTGCGTTGCGCTGAAGCGAGAGCCCCACTTTGAAAACGATCTGTGCTCATCCGTGAAGCGGCTGCAGAATTTTAAGACGAATATGCACGGCGCTCGGGCGAGAGCCAGATTTTGAAAACGACCTCCCCTCCATCCGTCAAGCGAGTGCAAACCTACAAAAACACGAATGTGCTCGGCGCTAAGGCGAGAGCCACATTTTGAAAACGACCTGACACTGTAGCAACTTTCAAGCTTCAAGATCGTAGACGGTGAGCAAGTCTCGGGTGAAATGCCCGGGCCCGCCTTACGAACGCGTCTGGGGGTGCGACGACAGGGAGGAGTTGCTTGTAATTCCAGGGATGGAGCCGCTCTCCTCCCCCTCTGGGGTCCAGAGGCCCGCCGGGTGGCCGTGGCATGGGGCGCGGCCTGGCGAGTGCGCGTGTGCCCCAGGAGCCGAAGGGCTCCAAGTGGGTGGGGAGCGAGCAGGTCACGACGGAGGAAGCGCCGCCGCCTCGCCGCCGCCGTCCTCCTCGCGCTCCCGCTCTCCGCTCTCCGCTCCCCGCTCCTCGCCGTGACCCCTGGCTCTCCCCTGCGCCCCGACGTGCTCGCCTGCACGAGTCCCTGCCGCCCCTGGCCGGCTGCCTCCGCTCTCGGTCCTCCCTTCTGCTCTCGCCCTCGCCACCGCTCCTCGTCCTCACTTCTGCCCTCTCTTCTCCGCTGCCGCCATCGCTTCCGGCGCGCCTCGCCTGAGTGGCCCCGCGGCAGGCCTTCATCTCTCGTCCCCGCTCTCGTGCCCCGTCGCACCCGCTGCTCTGGCGCCCTCCGCACCCGTGCTCCTGGTGCAACGGCCAGTGCCTCTGATGCCTGTGCTGGCTGCTGCCGCCACCGCTGATTATGGTGTACACGCCGCGCTACGCAAGCAAGCACAATCTTTGCTCTCATGCGGGCGGCACGGCGGAGGCTCTTCTGCAACCGACCCACTACTGCAGCTGTCTCTTTTGTACTCCTGCTCCCGCCACTCCTGCTTCTGCGCCTGCCCTCTCTCATCCCCATGCCTCCTTCCTCATAGGGCACCTCATCCCAGGGCGCGTGCTAAACGTTGCTTGGGCGATTTCGTTGACCGTTTTCGTTTTGATCTCGTTTTGCAGCATCGGCGGAACGCAGACAGAACGAGGGAAAACGAAATCATAATCAGCACGGAACACACTGTTTGGCTCGCGCCTTGCCTCATTCTGGTCTTGCCACGCTTACCGCTCCTGCTTCTGCTTGTGCCGCCCTGCGCGGTGCCATAGGATGCCGCCGGCGAGGGCGAGGTGCGCCGCCGAGTCAGTCTTCGTATTCTTGCGACGATGATGTCCTCGGTGTTGCTGCCACTGCCGCTGCCCTTTCCCCTCGGCCTCCACAGCTTGTCATTGCCATCGTTTTCGCCATTGCTCTCCCTCTCCCCCCCTCCCGTCCTCATCCCCGTCCTCACCCCCATATTCATCCAGATCCCCATCGTGAAGTCGAACATATGTACCTGGGCTGAGCAGCAGGTTCTTTTGTAGAGTTATTGGCACCGGTTGGACGACATGTCGCTCAAAAGATCTCTTCCGTACTGTGGTTGCATCCTCAGCCGCCGTTCGTCTCTCGCCATCGGCAGCCTCAGGCTCTCCGCGGTTGATGCCACTAGTCCTGCTGGTGATGGTGTTGGTCGTCTGCGCTCATCATACCTGCGCTGCTTGTTTTTCAGACTCCTTATATATTTTCGCTTTCTGGATGGATTTTTTGTTGGCCGCGTCAATTCGCCACCTTGGTCCCGTACGATCGATTCTGCTGTTTTGATGTTCACGTGATTGAATTGTCGAGTATCCGCCTACATTTCACATGTGTCATGGCTTCTTCTGGATTTCGTGCGCTTTCTGCTTCTCTTGCTAGCGTTCCGTGCCCCTGACCACAATATCAGGCGAACGAGTCCAACAAGGACAAATGACGCATCGGCCTGGATCCGTTTCAGCTCGCTGTCTGGCGCTTATAGATTCTGGTGCATTCCCGTCTTCCGTCGTGCTTTCCCACGCTGAGTGACTGTACAGCATGGCCCGCCACATCTATTACAGCACCTGCACCAGTTTCAATTGAACGGCTACCATTTAATTATCGGGTGACCGACCCACTTTGCTATACGTTTGACTGGTAGTCGCCGCTTTCCAGGTCCTCGGAAGACGCCTACACACGCACATCGTCTGGATACATGCCAGGTAACCTAGTGCTTGAGTGAGACCACGACCAACTGCTTCATTACTTTTTGGCAACTGCTGCCGAGTATTCGGCCCTGCGGCAAATGCACTACCGTACCAGCGAAGCACTCTGTTTGGCGCCCCTTCATGCACCTCACATGAGGCTGTCACATGCGACACCTCTCATCTATTCTCTGTGAGGGTATCTCTCGGGCTTATTCGGGCAAGTATGGGGCCGTCTTGGGCTGGCAGTCTTGGGGGTCCCATGGGGCCCTCTTCGGTCGTCTTGGGGCCCTCTTGGGCCGTCAGGGGTCCCGGAGGCCCTCTTGGGCTAGATTGGGGCTCTCTTGGGGCCGTCTTGGCCGTCTAGGGGGCCCGTTGGGGCTCTCACTGGGCCGTTTAAGGTTTTCGAAGACCACTCGTGGATCGACATTCCACCGACCATTTGTGGAAAGCGAAAACATTGAAAAGTCTACGGAAGTACATGCTTTTGACTTCCCGACGCCCTTCTCGAGAGGTTCTTGGGAGTGTCTTGGATGCCTCTTGCGGCCTCTTGGGTGCCCTTGGGGTCTTCTTCGGTATCTTGGCGGTCTTGGCGGTATGCCTGGGCTGCCTTTGAAGCTGTCTTGGGCTCCTTGGACTTTTTTGTTGAGAGCGCCAGGGAGGCGTCTGGGCGCCCAGGAAGCCTCGGAAGGGGGGGTATTCATGCAGGTAAGCGTGTGGAGGGTGGGCAGGGGCCGTTTCGAAGATTTCCGGAACCCTAGCAGACGGCCTTTGGCGTTCTGCCATTCATCAAAGTTCGGGGGCGGAAAAGAGGGGGGTGATGACTAGGGGGGGGTGGATATCATGGCGCGGGCCATGATATTCCTCAGATCTCATGGCGCCATGTCTTATTTCATTACGTCCCTGGCCCCCCCCGCTGGGCCGCGCACATGCCGCCGGTCATGATTTGCACCCCCCCCTCTTGGACACCCCCCTCTTGGCCGCTCCCGAAAAGTGGAATGGAGCTCGGTGGTGGATAAGCGCGCACAGCCACTACTTCTTGCAATAAGCAGCCTGGCTCGATCAGTTGTGCATCGGCATCTCAAAACGCCTTCGAGCGATTATGCAGTGCCCATGTCCCTGGGCAGTGATGCCCATATTCGGAAACTGGAACATAAACATTACCGGTGGCGGGCTCTCTTCAATCCCAGGACTTTTTGAGGGTCGGGGACGACGTCGGGGTGGTGTGGTGTATACTGTTCCCCCATTTTCCAAGGGAAACAACGAAAAATGTATACACCAGGATCCCGTATACACCAAGATCCGCGTTCCTGTGCGAATTTCAGTGCAGGGCCGGAAAAAGCGTTGGTGTACGGAGTTCGGTTCCCTACAGATCTCACACCCCTGGGCAGCGCTGGAGTAGACATGATCCGTAAGGGCTTCGCCCCATGCCGCCGGCCCCCTGTCTCGGAAAATGGGAGATGCAAAAGCTAAATCATGAGGTCTGGGCGCCACCCTGAAGCAGTGTCGGGACCTGTATGTTTTTCGACCCTGACCCTACGGATCCGCGTCACGTGTGCCACCGAATGTCAGAAATGTGGCAAATCCCTTCTGTTTTTGGACCCTGACCCTACGGATCTGCGTGAGGGGTGCCGCCGAATTTCAGAAATGTGGCGAATCCCCAGTAGTGTTTTTGGACCCTGACCCCGCCGATCTGCGTGAGGGGTGCCACCGAATTTCAGAAATGTGGCAAATCCTTTTGTGTTTTTGCACCCTGACCCTGCTGATCTGCGTGAGAGGTGCCACCGAATGTCAGAAATGTGGCAAATCCCCTTTGCTTTTTGGACCCTGACCCCGCCGATCTGCTTGAGGGGTGCCACCGAATTTCAGAAATGTGGCGAATCCCTTGCGTTTTTGGACCCTGACCCCGCCGATCTGCGTGAGGGGTGCCACCGAATTTCAGAAAAGTGGCAAGGCTTCTGTGTTTTTGGACCCTGACCCCGCCGATCTGCGTGAGGGGTGTTAATTTTTACCCACCCCAGCATTTCAGAGCACACGCTCAGGGCGTGGTCAAAATGCCAGTTTTGTGCCTCCCCCCTTCGCGCGGTCCATCAACAAAGGAACAGTAAGCAGCAAGAAGTCAACAAGGAACAGTAAGCAGCAAGAAGCAGAACTGTAACAGTGGAAACTGGAAGCTGCAACTGGTACAGGAAACTGCGAGCCTTAGGCCTACAGCCTGGTGGCCCTACAAGGGGGCCGGCGGATTTCCCGCCAGCCTTCCTGGATTAGTCGGGGGCACCGGGCGGGGCACCGAATGCAGCCACGTGTGGTACGAAGAGGAGGAGGAGGGAGGAGGAGGAGGCGGAGGATGATGATGATGATGATGATGATGAGGAGGAGGAGGAGGAGGAGGAGGAGGAGGAGAAGAGGAGGAGGAGGAGGAGGAGGGAGGAGGGGAGCTGGGGTCTGTCTGGATGGTCAGATAGGGAACCTCGGAAGCTTCCGCTCGTCTTGGATTGAGTGTATATCGGCGAACAGCACCCACTAGCGCTCAGTAGCGCTTCATAGCGCCAAATAAAGCCACATAGCGCCTTATGGCGCCCAGTAGCGCCGAATAGCGTTCAAATAGCGCCATGTGAGAGAGATGCACTACGTTCGCTTTGCGCCCGATTGGGCGCCATGGGGACGACCAATTGTTCCTGTGAGTTGCTGTCTAAGGGTGGCACGTGGATCCTCTGCAGCCGACCTTCCCTCTCTGTGGTCTCAGGGCAGGCCGAGGCGCAGCGAAACGGGAGCACAGGCGGGGGCACAGGCGGGCTCAAGCGTAGCGTCCATGGCTGGGGCTTTGTGTGGAGGCCTGCCCCTTTGTGCCAAGCGCGAAGCAGAAAATGCGCTCGAGCGCTTTCCCCCGATAGAGAGAGAGATAGAGAGACAGAGAGGGAGAGAGAGAGATAGGGGGCAAAGAACGGGGGGGAAGGTTCACGGGGGAACGTCTCGACCCCTGATCGCCAATAGATCACCGTCAGGGGCCTGATAGCCCCACCCCGCCCATGAACGTGCGGATTTGCTATGGGGGGGCTGTCGCCGATCTGTCGGCGATGCATCGCCGATTCCAGGCCGACGTTTCCCCCGCCCCGCCCCCCCCCCATGTGCCAGTCCCCCCCATCGTTGCCCCTCGAGAGGGAGAGGGAGAGGGAGAGAGAGAGTGAGGGGGGTTGGCCCGAACGTGGGAGTCTGCCGCCCTGATGCAGCGGTGGTGGAGGAGGAGGCGGAGGAGGATGTTTGTGTTGGGGCCCTGCTCCCAGCGGAGGGGCCTTGCGACTTTCGGACCCAGTGGGCTGGGCACATGGATAGCTGCACCGAGGGCCGGCTCCACCCACGCCTCTCGGCCGGCCTTTTTCATCATGCCTGCCCCGTGCCCCCCTTGGCATCCGACGCCGTGAGAAAATCACCACGTGAAGCATCACGACAGGATATCTCCGCCCCAGCTTTCTGCTCGGCTTTCGGAGCTGGATCGACCCGTGAGAGTCACATGGCCTGACACGGGGCAAGCACCGCCCCATGGCGCCTGGATGCCAGGGCCCGCTCCTACGAATCCGCTCAAATCCAGTCCCCGGACCCATCGCTGACGCCTTCGACGAGGTGACGACGCAGGACCCACGAGCCCAAAACGTCATTGGGTCGAATGTTCGGACATGTCCGCCGTGTGCTGGTGTGGCATGCTCTGGCACACTGTTGTGTGATGTGCTGTAGTGTCACTGCCTTGATCAGCAGCGCGGCGAGCCAGAGAGGTTCTCACAAAGGCAAGACAGCACACATTGAAACAAACAGTGGCAAATACCAGACGAGGAGGTCGGGGTTCGCACACCGCTGTCCTCTCTGCGTTCACACTGCTCACTCCTCCCCATCCTCTTTCTCCCCATCATTCTCCTCCTCCTCCTCCTCCTCCTCCTCCCCCTCCTCCACCTTTTCATCCTCGTCCCCCTACGTTCATGTTTCCGTGCGTGAGCTGTCAAAGCCATGCACGAGTCGCATCGAATCGCATAGCCCCCCTAAAGGCAGGAATACCTCAATCGCAAGTTTTTTTATTATCCGACGACATCGAATCGCTCGTTCTCCTGCCCTTCTCCTCCTCGTCCTCGCCATCCGCCGCCCTCCTCGCTCCCTCTCTCTTGCTCACCGTGCTCGTCGTCGTCGTCGTCGTCGTCGTCGTCGTCGTCGTCGTCGTCGTCGTCGTCGTCGTCCTCGTCGTCTTCGCCCGCAAGCCCGAGCAGCATCCCGCCCCCAGGCGGCCCGCAGACGACCAGGAGCCGTCGTCGTTTCGCACACCACACGCCGAAACACGCGGCCACACGCATGCTGGACCCTTCCTCTGGCTTCCAGCCTCCAAAAGGCCCCCAGGACGGTCCCAAATGGCCAGGGCGGTCCAAAAAGGAGCCTGAGAGGGGCCTGTCGCACAGGATGGTGGCCTCCGAGGCGCCCCCAAGCGGCCTCCACGAGGCTCTCAAGAAGCCCCCAAGGGACCTCAAAACGTTCAGACAATCCCTTCAGATGCCCCCAAGAGCCCCCCAAGAGGCCCAACCTTGGGGTTCGGCGGACTGGCGTAAGCTTGCACATCACGTCGCCTGTTCGATACCCTTGGTGCCATCACAGGTAAAAGCACGTGGCAGATGCGCACGAGTGCCGAGCGCATGCTCGATATCCCCTCCGCGCCCATAACTGTGCGCGTGAAAGATGAGACCACCACTCCGACGCGCCTGGTCCAGGACCAACATATGGTCCACACAGGGGACCCTGGGGCCCACGCCGCGACGAGGGAACAGAACCACAGACAGACTTCGACGGGACTCCCGACAAGCTCTTGAGGGGCAGCCTGCGCCTGCAGGCGGCCGCAGATCCAGGCCACGGTGCCCCCCGCTAGGGTGCCACGTGCGAAGCCTACCCCTACCCCCCACGACTTTTAAGGGGGAGGGTGGGGTCCACTTCGCTCGTGAGCTCCCGAACGAAGTGAACCCCACCCTCCCCCTCAGAAATCGTGGGGGGTAGGGGTAGGGTTCGCATGTGCCCCCCGACCCGTTCAACAGCAGGGGCCCTCTGGGCGCAAGCAGCAGGCGTCCGTGCGCAGGCGGCCGTTCCTTTCGCTGGGGGGCGCTGGGCGCGGCGACGCCGCGGTTCAAGACAGGATCGCGTGCTGCGCATGGCCACGCGGCAGTGCTGTGTGTGCCACGGTTGTGAGGGGAGGGGAGGGGGAGGAGCACCGGGAGGGGGAGGGAGGGGGCGGGATGTGGAGGAGGAGGCCGGGTGGAGGACGAGGGGGGGGAGGATGAGGAGGTGTAGGCTTGGAGGAGGATGGATGGGACAGTAGGCGAATGGAGGAAAGAGGGAGCGAGGGCGCGAGGGAGGGAGGGAGGGAGGGATGGAGGAGGAAGGGAAGGAGGAGGTCGGAGGCAGCATGCAGCAGGGGAGGACTGAGAGGAGGGACGAGAGCTGTCGGCGGATGGGGGCGGAGGATGGTGGAGAGAGGCTGAGGATGAGGAGGAGAAGCAAATGCAATACTATGAGATGCGATGGGGATGGAAGGGTGAGCATGGAGGAAGAAGGGAGGGAGGAGGGGGATAATACGGACGGACAGATGAGGTAGGATGATCAGGGCTTCAATTTGCGGAGCGCGTTCGACTTCAATCCACGGCGTGCCGCGTGTTGAAAAGGCTCGGGTGAGGTGCGAGCGCGCCACTCTGCCTCTGCTGCTTGTCTTCTCCACTTCCTCCTCGATCGTGCGGCCTCGCCTCTGCCCAGGTCTTCTGGCAGCGCGAGCGCTGCTTGCAGGTCTGTGGGACCCCGGATCTGTCCTGGCGCGCGTTCTGACCAGGAAGCCGAGGCGTGGCCAGCCGTGGCGACGAGCACCCCTCTTTGGGACGAGCCCTACTCCTGTGCAGGCCGGGGGGCGCGGTCTGAAGCACCAGCGCCACTCGCGGCGGGGCGCCGTGCCTACAAACTTGTATCCCCCCTCCCCCCTCCTCCTCCTCCTCCTCCTCCTCCTCCTCCTCCTCCTCCTCCTCCTCCTCCTCCTCCTCCTCCTCCTCCTCCTCCTCCTCATCCTCATCCTCCTCCGCCCTCCTCCTCCTCCTCCTCCTCCTCCTCCTCCTCCTCCTCCTCCTCCTCCTCCTCCTCCTCCTCCCCTCCTCCTCCTCCTCCTCCTCCTCCTCCTCCTCCTCCTCTTTCCCCCTCCCCTCCTCCTCCTCCTCCTCCTCCTCCTCCTCCTCCTCCTCCTCCTCCTCCTCCCTCGTCCTCCTTCCCCTCCCTCCCTCCCTCCCTTCCTCCCTCCTCCCTCCCTCCCTCCTCCTTCCTCCCTCCCTCCTCCTCCTCCTGCCTCGGCCTCCGCCTCCCCTCTCCTTGCCCTCCAGTCGGCACTTGCCGGCCTGTTGCAGCGGCCAGCACGCGCGGCGAAGTGGGCCGTGGCGGGTGCCGGGCGCTGCTGCCGGCCATGGATGCCGCAGCACGTGGGGCGATCGAGGTGACGGTGCCGTGCCCGAATTGCGGCGAGGAGGCTGCGGAGCGCGGAGTTTCCCGTGCCCCCACCACAGCTCCGTCGTCCTTGTCTAGCCGTCCTCGCCTCCTCGCCCCCCCCCTCCCTCCTCCTTGCCTCGTCTTCCCGTCTCGCCTCCCTCAGCCCGCTTTTTCTTTTTTCGTCTCTCTCTCTCTCTTTCTCTTCTCCACGTCTTCTGGCGTCCCAGCGTGGCAATACGTCCTGCTTCGGACCCCGTGGCCCTCACGGGCCCAGTCGGTTCGAGAAGCGCCGCAACAAGATGGGATGGAGAGGTGTAGTGGGGATCTTACACTGCGAGTGTAGTTTTCTTTCCGTTGGATCTCTGGATAGAGGGTGGCTTCTTGGTGATGAGTCAGCCCTGACTGCCAATGGTTCGTCCGATTTGCATTGTGTGTTTCGATTCATTTATTGATGGCAGCGTTCACTATTACTTTGTGTTCTGCTCGTTGCAGCCATCGTGTCCTACTAAGTGTCGGTCCTTTGTCCGTCTGTCTGCAGGCTACTTGCTTGCTGGCCCACTGCTGACCACCATGTCGGGGCGCAGCATTGTGAGTCCGACGGCCATGACTGTGCAACACGATGGCCACCAGCAGCACGTCGACGAGCAGTGACATTACCACGGCTTCCAGCAGAACGACGGACTCTAGCGTGAGTTGGGCTTCGCGAGTTCTCCCGAGGCCCTGTGTCAGATTATATTGTCTGACAGACTTCGGCTCTCCGCTTCGGGACCGACTTCCGTGACGCACGTGTGCCTGATAGCGGGCTTCCAGCCCGAGCCGGGCGTCACACTTTGCTAAGCATTGACATGATGGAGTGGAGTTCGTTAACAGTGGGTGCCCATGCCGAGAAACACCCTGCTTGCCTCCAGGGTGCCCTGGGCTTCTTTGATTGCGATGTTTTTGCGATGGAAGGCGTGGCGTTCCCACACCAATAATCAATTCGTCATGGGATCTCAGGGTTGGGTTTCTTGTGGAAGGTTTCTTGTGGACTGTCCTCCACTGTACCTCGCGCGCAGGTTTTCAGGGTTGGGTTTCTTGCGATGGTTTCTTGCGACGGCGCCCGCACTGTACTTTCTGTTTTTCCGCACCACCACGCAGCACGACGGTCACCAGGCGTACGACGATCGGCAGCAGACGGGGTCCAGCAGTACGACGCTGAGCAGCACGATGGAGGGCGGCGTGTCGACTCCCACACCCACTGGTGCGCAGCCACGACGATCACTAGCGCCTGCACTCACGCTCCAGCCTGTCTTGGCCAGCCCTGTCGAGCACGCCGTGAAGCGCAGCAGCCGCGCGACGCGGAGCAGCACAACTGAGCGCAGCCCCATGACTCTGGACACTCACCTCGCTGGGCAGCATGACGGAAAGCAGCACCACGACTGGTGGCCCCACGTGATTTTTCCATGGTCTGTGCTTATGTCATCGGCGCAGTGGCACCAGCAGGACTATCTGACAATGGGCGGTACATGCCGCTGGAATACGTGGTGCCAGCTATCGTGCCCCGGCAGCGTGGCCGAGGTTGGCGTGTACCAGAGGAATAACTGCCCGCATTTCCGCCCTCGGTGATAGCGAGTGCTCAACAGTGGGGAGCAGCAGCACGACTCTGGCACCCGCACCAGCATTTTTCTCTGGTAACCACAGGTGGCCACTCCAGCCGCCTGGCCGCCAGCTCCCCTGAACCTCCTGGGGGAGGGGGCCGGCGTCAGCATCAGCAGCACCACCAGCTGTACCCCTCCCCCGCCCCAGGACGAGCCGCCTGCCGACGGCTGGACGTCCCGCGGGGTCATATCCTGCAGCGGTCCGCGCCTTTTGGCTGCGGATAGTGGCGGGCCCTGGCCATGCCACGCGTGGAGCAGTGTGGCGAGCGTCGCGACTGTGAGCAGTACGGCGGACGACGGCGGCGCAAAGCGAGACTTCTGGCAGCACAGTAGGTGTCATCACGACGCCGTCATTCAATTCGGGAACGTGCATTATGTCAAGCTGCGCGGCTGTGAGCCGCTCGGCTGCGGGAGTCATTGCGTCCCTCCTTTCCTCCCCTTTTTCCGATCATCGCGCCCGTCGGTAAAAAGGTTGCTAGCCCACCGACCTGCATCACCGCCTGCTTGCGAGGGTGTGCACGCGTGTGTCTCGATGTCCGTGTTATTTCTCGACGCTTCGCGGTATTAGATCGGCCCGTGGCCCGGACCTTTCAACTCGGCGCTTGCGCTTTCGCTTGCGCCCGCGAGGAAAAAAAGTATCCCCACCAGTCGCGTGTAATTAGATCGGCCCGCGGCCCGGACCTTTTAACCACGGCGCCTGCGCTTTCGTTTGCGCCCGCGAGGAAAAAAGTATCCCCACCAGCTGGCGCTTACTTGCTGGTCGCCACCGGGATTCCACGCCACCGGGTTTGGGCGTATCGGTTCTGGCTCTCCTACTGAATGGCTGCCCGCTCGCTCGCTTCGCTCGCCTTTCTTTTCCTGCTGCCTAGTCGCGACCCGACTAGTGTTACGACGGCTTTCGACCCGCCTCGCGAACCTGCTGACCAAAAAGTATCCCCACCAGCCCACCCTCGGCGCAGCTCAGCCCCGGCGGCCGTTCCCCCCAGCGGTAGGTCTTGCCTTGCTCGGCGCGCGCGCTGGCAATTAGGTTGCTCGTAGCCCGAGCCAACTCTGCTGACGCTGCCTGCGCCTTCGCCTGCGGCCGCGAGAAAAAATGCCCACCAGCGGAATTTAGGCCGTTGCTTGTTAGCCGCGTTTCTTGACGGCGCTTGGCACCCCTGCGCTCGCAAGTATCCCCACCAACCCATCCTGGGCCATCTTGAGGCTGTCTTGAGGCCTCTTGGAAGTCTGTCGGAGGTTATCTTGAGCCATACTCGACCTTTTGGGACCATCTTAGGGGTAGGAGGAGGAATCGGAAGAGGATGAGGAAGAGGAGGAGAAAGGGAGACGAGGGGAAAATTGATGAGAGCAGGGCGGCGAGGAATGTGGCACGAGGAAGAACATGAACATGAACATGCATATGAAACATGAAGATGCTGCTGATGAAGCTGCTGCTGACTATGGTGATGATGCTGATGCTCATGGTGCTGATGAGGCGGATGATGAGGTTGATGCGGATGATGATGCTGATGCGGATGACGATGATGATGATGATGATGATGATGCTGATGATGATGATGATGATGATGATGATGATGATGATGATGATGATGATGATGATGATGAAAGTGAAGATGCGGATGATGACGACTATGTTGATGTTTATGATGATGCTGACGCTGATGCTGCTGCTGATGACGATGATATTGCTGCTGCTGGTGATGATGAGGTTGATGCGGCTGCCGATGATGATGATGATGATGATGATGATGATGATGATGATGATGATGATGATGATGATGATGCTGATGCTGATGATGATGATGATGATGATGATGATGATGATGATGATGATGATGATGATGATGATGATGATGATGATGATGATGATGATGATGATGATGATGATGATGATGATGATGATGATGATGATGATGATGATGATGATGATGATGATGATGATGATGATGATGATGATGATGATGATGATGATGATGATGATGATGATGATGATGATGAGGGGGAGGAATGAGAGGCTATGGCATTGATGCTCCTGCTGATGATGAGGATGATGATGTCCATGATGATACTACATATGAGACTAATGATGATGCCGCTGGTGCTGATGCTCACGCTGATGTTTACGATATCATCAAGAGGAGGCAGGAGGAGGAGGAGGAGGAGGAGGAGGAGGAGAGGAGGAGGAGGAGGAGATGATGATGATGAGATGATGATGATGATGATGAGGAGGAGGGAGGAGGAGAGGAGGAGGGAGGAGGAGGAGGAGGAGGAGGAGGAGAGGAGGAGGAGGAGGAGGAGGAGGAGGAGGAGGAGAGAGGAGGGAGGAGGAGGAGGAGGGGGAGGAGGGAGGAGGGGAGGAGGGGGAGGAGGAGGAGGAGGGAGGAGGAGGAGGAGGAGGAGGAGGAGGAGGAGGAGGGAGGAGGGAGGAGGAGGAAGAGGAGGAGGAGGAGGGAGGAGGAGGAGGAGGAGGAGGAGGAGGAGGGAGACAGCAGGGTAGGAGGAGGTAAGGATCGGACGATGAGAAGGAGGATGAAAAGTCGGGCTTTGGAGATATGTGTTGTTATGAGAGTTTCTCGAAGGACGATGAAGGCCATCTTATGGGCTCTCTTGGGGTCCCCGTGGGGCGGCCTCTTGGAGCACTCTCAGGGCCCTCTTGGGGCTCATTTTGGTGGTCTTTGGGCCCTGTTGGGGCTCACTGGAGGGGTCTTGGCGGCCTCTTGGGCCCTATGGCTCGAAACGAGGGCGGTTTATTGATCCCCTCTCTTGGAGGCCCAAACAGGGCGTCTTTGTACACTCGTGGGCCGCCCTTTCGAGCGCTCTTGGGCGCTCTTGGAGCCCTCTTGAGGCCCTCGTGCCCCCTCTAGGGCTTCTCTTGGGCCGACTTGGGGCCATCCTGAGGTTTCAAAAGCCGCTCATCGGAAGCGAACATACGAGAAGACAACACATGGATTTCACTTGGGCGTCGAAACCATTTTGGCATCTTGCAAGGGGGGGGTCCTCGGAGGGCTTTGCGGGCACTGTAAACCGTCTTGGGGCCATCTTGAGGCCCCTTGGATGTGCGTCGGAGGCTATCTTGAGCCATCATGAGGTATCTTGGCCCATCTTGGAAACCATCTTGGGCTCGCGGAGGCCCTCTTGGAGCCCATCTTGGACCAAGCAGTACCCTTTGACACCTCGCCCCCACCCCCCCCTTCAGGACCAGGGGAGGGGGTACGTAGGGGGAGGGGTCAAGAGACCCTCCTAGATAGCATAGCAAGCAGTACAGCTCACTCCCACCCGCCCTTCCAACACATAAGTAACACACCGAGCCTCAGCATGTTCAGCGGTCGTCTTTGGCTGGGCAGCAACCGGGAACCAAGACCGAGCCCATGTGCGCGACGCTGCGGCGAGGTGCGCCACGTGTGCCAGGCCCGCCGCGCGCGCCAGGCACCCTTGGGGCCCGAGCGTGCCCAGCACGCCTGGTGCGCCAGATACGCCACGTCGCCACGTCTCCGCGTGCGCCAGGTGTGCCGCATACTCCAGCCGCGCCCGCTGCGCCACGTTCGGGGCACGTGCAGAGTGTGTCAGGTGCGCCTGCGCACGTGACAGCGCACATTGGGAAACAAGTCGGCCTCCACCATCCATATCGAAAACCAATGCCCATCATTGTGTCTGGTGGACCTGCGCAGAGCAGGTCATACGCCACCACTTGACAATGATCGTGGGGTGGCCGCGCACGATCCAGATTTAACCGCGATGTCAATTTTGCATTTTTTGTCAGGGATGGTAACCCTGCGCGCAGCCGGGAATATGCTGTCACCCCCGCCGTCTTTGTCAACAAAGACAATGCAAAGTGCTCGCGGGCCTCACGAACACGACTCCAGACTTAGTCCCAAAGTGTACTTTGCATTTTGTTTGACAGGGATGGTGGGGGGGTGGCCCTCATGGGGTTGTCATTGTTCCTGGTTGGCTGCCGGTCGCCTGGGGGAGGGGGGGTATATCATGAGGAACAGTGATCAGCCCCTCCCCTGAGCAGGGGAAGGAAGGACTTTAGCAGGGAGAAGACACAAGTTCGTTAAACCACCTACGCCCAGATGGCTGGTGGGATTCAGTGTCCGTGTCAGCGTTTGCCATCATTATCGCCACAGTCATCCTCAATTTCCCATCACCATTTACATTTTCCTTTGTTTAGCTGCTGCTCTGACAAGCCAATTCTTTCACGTACTTCTTCATTGTGTTCCAGTGCAAGTATGACATTAGCACGCGCTGCCCAAGTACAACCTGCCTGGCTGGCTTTTTTGGTGGCTGGTTGAAACAATTTTGTTGTCATAAGTGGTGGGCCGAACTTTTTTCTGTGCGCGTCTTGTTCCTAAGCTTCGTTGCGCAGGATACGGGCTTCTCGGGCGCGCACCCTTCTCCAGCCGCAACGTCTACACGAGCAGTTTTCTATTTCTCAGGCTTGCGTTGGCGCTGTTTGTGTTTTGCTTGCGGTAGGCCTATTCGTGTCCGCCGTGGGTTAACCAAGGGGTGTTCTGCTTCGCAGCTCACAGCATCTTGATCGCGCCCGCGCGTTAAGATCAGTCGCAATTTGCGTTCAGGCCGCGCCGTTCCAGGCGCCAGGTTGGGGAGAGGCTTGCGGTCAATGCTTGGTTCGTTTTTGCCAACTTGTCATTTCGATACCCTGGGTCGCGTGGCATCGTCTGTGCCACGGTGGCGGCGCCGCTTCGTCGGCTTCGGGAGTGCCCGACGGACACACAGCGGCTCAGTTGCACTGCAGCCCTCAGTCTGGACGGCGGGGATTTCTTCGGCCACCGAGCGCCAGCGTGCGGTGGCAAGGGGGGATCCAGAAGCAACGACACTGCGCCGTGAGTCGCCGATGCTGTTAGGACAGTCAACCCGCATAGTAAGGATGAGCGACTTCCCAAGGTTACCCTTGCATCCTCCCCCCCGGGCCCATCCTTGGCCACTTTCGCTGGCCGAGCCCCGCTCGCAAAGTGTCGACGTGGTCTCCCAAGGCCCTTGCATCCTCCCGCGCATTCTCATTATACGGGTTGGCTGTAAAGAATGTGTCTGCGTCCATAACTTTCCTTTTCTCGCGTGCTCGTCAGCGCTGTCGCCGACGACGTCCGAACCAGCCTGCCGAGCATGCTGCCGCTGCCGTCCTTGCTGCCGTGCCTCGCCGCCGAGCTCGAGCGCGCGCGCCTATCCCAAGCCGTAGCTGATGGCGTCATGCTCCAGCCGACGTCAGGCCAGGCAGTGCTGCGTCAGGCCAGGCAGTGCTAGCCTGTTGCCCCTGCCCGCCCTTTCCGCAATCTTTGTCGGCGCAGCGGGTAGCCGCGCAATCGCACGCTCGAAGTAGCGCCGCAATCAGCAGTAGAACTGACTTCATCAGGCTCGGACGCCGCTGAAGAATTTGTGCCCAGATGGTCCCTTTCTGCCCACACAGGACACACTCCCGCTCGCATGGCCCAACGACACGCAAACAAAAACGCTCCGTCAGATCTAGGGTGGGTGGGAGCTGGAATTGGCTCCCACAGAAGTCTCCGCCCGAAAAGCTACTGGGATTCTCTGCCGCGTGTGGCGCGTCCGAGCGGGGTTTGCGGACATTGGCGTGGGCAGGAGTGTGAGCCCGGCCGCGGGGGCCCTCGGTGCAGCTCCCTATGAGGCTACGGTTCTCCTCTTTGAGGCTCTCCCCCTACTTGTGAGGGATGGCCCACGTGAGCGCCATCACGCGTGCGAGCCCTGCCGCCGGGACCGTCGGTGGAGCGCCCGACGTGACCACGCCGAACTCGGCCAAGCCACAGAAACGAGCCTGGCCGTTGGCCTTAATGCAGCTCCTTGTGGGGCTGCCTCTTGGCTGTTTGCTTGGGCCACTTGTTTTTTTGTTTTTGCTGTTTTTGTTGTTGTTGTCGTCGTCGTCGTCGTCGTCGTCGTCGTCGTCGTCGTCGTCGTCGTCGTCGTCGTTGTTGTTGTTGTTGTTGTTGTTGTTGTTGTTGTTGTTGTTGTTGTTGTTGTTGTTGTTGTTGTTGAACATTATTTACTTCTAAAGAATAATTATTGTTGGGACCCCTGGTGCACGACCCCCCCGCCGCGCCTAGGCCGCAGCCACATTTTCATCATTTTCGTGAGGAAGTCTCAGGCAAAACGGGTTGGTCCGGATCCGGTTGTTTTGTTACGATCGGTTTTCCCTTGCAAAAAATAAGCTAAAGTGGACATTTCTTGTTCTAACATAACCAAACTTCAAGAATCCCTTGCAAAAAATAAGGTAAAGTGGACATTCGCGCGCGCAAGACGAAATCCTTCCAAAACCTTAGTTTTCGTAGCGATTTTAACATAAAAACATCAAAAAACCAATGGTTTTTCAAAAAAAAAATGTCAAAATTCATCCCGCGCGCTCTTGCGGATTCGTAGGAAACCCAACACTTTTTAAACATTTCTGTCAAACGGGCTTTTGCGAGCAACTTTTTCGAACTTCTGCAACAACGGTTGCGCACCTGCCAGGGCCATCATCCCTGTCAAATAATACCATGCGGGACACATTCGTTTTTTCTTCGCGCGCGCACGCCGTCGTCGTCGGCCGCGGGGCCCTGAATAGTAGCCACGGTCGTCCGCATGCCACGAAGTGAAGTGTCCGAACGTCATAGGGCGGGAAGCTGGGTGTGGGTGGTGGCGAAGAGTCGTTTGGAAATTTGGTAGAGCTTGAACCGGCCCCCCCACAAAGTGGGGGTATTGCCCGCCTCCTATGAAAACCCTGGCACTGGTGAGAACGGAGTGTCCCCACGTGCTAGTAATTGTTGTTGTTGTTGTTGTTGTTGTTGTTGTTGTTGTTGTTGTTGTTGTTGTTGTTGTTGTTGGTGTTGTTGTGGTGTTGGTGTTGTTGTTGATGTTGTTGCTGCTGTTGTTGTTGTTGTTGTTGTTGTTGTTGTTGTTGTTGTTGTTGTTGTTGTTGTTGTTGTTGTTGAACATTATTACTTCTAAAGAATAATTATTGTTGGGACCCCTGGTACACGACCCCCCTCCAAAACCTAGGCCGCAGCTCATTTCCTTCATTTTCTAGCGAAAGCTTCAGAAAAGTGGATTGTTACCGGATCCGGTTGTTTTGTTCCCCCCCGCTTTCCCTTGCAAAAAACACTATAAAATGAAATTTCTTGTTCAAATATAATCAAATTTCAAGAATCCCTTGCAAAAAATAAGGTAAAGTGGACATTCGCGCGCGCAAGACGAAATCCTTCCAAAAGCTTAGTGTTCGGAGCGATTTTAACATAAAAACATCAAAAAACCAATGGTTTTTCAACAAAAAAATGTCAAAATCTCATCCCGCGCGCTCTTGCGGATTCGTAGGAAACCCAACACTTTTTAAACATTTCTGTCAAACGGGCTTTTGCGAGCAACTTTTTCGAACTTCTGCGACAACGGTTGCGCACCTGCCAGGGCCATCATCCCTGTCAAATAATACCATGCGGGACACATTCGTTTTTTCTTCGCGCGCGCACGCCGTCGTCGTCGGCCGCGGGGCCCTGAATAGTAACCACGGTCGTCCGCATGCCACGAAGTGAAGTGTCCCAACGTCATAGGGCGGGAAGCTGGGTTTGGGTGGTCGCGAAGAGTCGTTTGGATATTTGGTAGAGCTTGTAATGCCCCCCCACGAAGTGGGGGTATTGCCTGGTGTCGTATGAAAACCCTGGCACTGGGGAGAACACCACGCGTTCGGGTAAAATGATTGTTGTTGTTGTTGTTGTTGTTGTTGTTGTTGTTGTTGTTGTTGTTGTTGTTGTTGTTGTTGTTGTTGTTGTTGTTGTTGTTGTTGTTGTTGTTGTTGTTGTTGTTGTTGTTTGTTGTTGTTGAACATTATTACTTCTAAAGAATAATTATTGTTGGGACCCCTGGTACACGACCCCCCTCCAAAACCTAGGCCGCAGCTACATTTTCATTATTTTTTCGCGAAAGCTTCAGAAAAGTGGATTAGTACCGGATCCGGTTGTTTTGTTCCCCCCCGCTTTCCCTTGCAAAAAACACTATAAAATGAAATTTCTTGTTCAAATGTAATCCAATTTCAAGAATCCCTTGCAAAAAATAAGCTAAAGTGGACATTCGCGCGTGCAAGACGAAATCCTTCCAAAACCTTAGGTTTCGGAACGATTTCAACATAAAAACATCAAAAACCCAATGGTTTTTTAAATAAAAAATTGTCAAAATCTCATCCCGCGCGCTCTTGCGGATTCGTAGGAAAACCATCACTTTTTAAACAATTTTGTCAAACGGGCTTTTGCGAGCAACTTTTTCAAACTTCTGCGACAACGGTTGCGCACCTGCCAGGGCCATCATCCCTGTCAAATAATACCATGCGGGACACATTCGTTTTTTCTTCGCGCGCGCACGCCGTCGTCGTCGGCCGCGGGGCCCTGAATAGTAGCCACGGTCGTCCGCATGCCACGAAGTGAAGTGTCCGAACGTCATAGGGCGGGAAGCTGGGTGTGGGTGGTGGCGAAGAGTCGTTTGGAAATTTGGTAGAGCTTGAACCGGCCCCCCCACAAAGTGGGGGTATTGCCCGCCTCCTATGAAAACCCTGGCACTGGTGAGAACGGAGTGTCCCCACGTGCTAGTAATTGTTGTTGTTGTTGTTGTTGTTGTTGTTGTTGTTGTTGTTGTTGTTGTTGTTGTTGTTGTTGTTGTTGTTGTTGTTGTCGTGTGTTTTTTTGCTTCCGCGTCGGCGGCTACTGGTCCGACGCTAGCCGCGCGCCGCGCGCCGCCCGCGCCCGGCCCGCGGGGCCCCGCGTCTCCCCGGCGCGCTCCCGGAGAGATGCAGGCGAGGCGGAGCGCAGGGTGCCTCCGCCTCAGGTCGGGTCTTTCACCTCCCTTCGTAAGGCAGCCTGCGTGAATACAGCAAGCTCGTAGCCCTCGCCGACCCACCCGCCTGGCGATCCAGGGCGACGGCGCCTGCCTTCGAAAAAGGCGCCTCCCCTGGCCCGAGAGGCGGCAACGCGATGGCCCTGCTCGCGCGACCAGCGGCATGGCGGACAAGAGCAGGAAAACGAGGAAGACGCGCAAGGCAAGCAAGGAAACTGGGGCGGCGAAGATCCCCGGGACAAGCAGGTAAAATTGCTGGCGGGCTTCACGGCCGTGCTCGGGGAGATCCACATGTAGCTCCCTGCGTAGCTGTCGAGGGCCACCCAGTCCTGGAGGGCATTCACGAGAATCACGAAGGAGGAGAAGAGGAGCCAGCAGAGGAAAAAGGCAACGAAGAAATAGGCGAGGGTGTGTTAGTCGAAGAAAAGGTGCGCCACGTCGGCGTCGAAGTGGTACTCTATGATGAAGCCGCCCCTCGCGACATCCATGAGCACGAAGATGATAGTATAAAAGGGCACTCAATGCAGAAGCCGGCCCCCCGACAACCGTGAGCACGAAGATGATACTATAAAAGGGAACTCAATGATGAAGCCGGCCGTCCCGACAACCATCAGGTAAAGCTGACCTAGTCGGATCTCCAGCATGTTACTTGGCCAGATGGCACGCGCAAAGCATGGATCGAGCATTGTACAACACCAAAGTACGTAAGGAGGCACGACCATATGGTACTGAATTATCTTTCCTCCATTGGCTGAGGGGGGGAGGAGCGTCACGTTTGCGGCGGGGCACGTAGGGCAAATCGACGCCTCACAGCAGGGCCCAGCACAGTAACAGCAGAAGCCGACCCCGGAGCAAACCCCGTCGCAACAGGGCACGGCAGCACAGCCCAACACGGCCCACAATGCACGCCAAGACAACCGCCACGCACGGCGCCAAGGCGACGGGGGGGCAAGCGCGCAGCGCGGAGGAGAAACGCGAGAGGGCAACGACGAAACGGGGCAACACGACGCGTGCAAACAGGACCAGAACAACGCAGGATTGACTGGATCAACGATGCGGGGCGGAGAGGAAGTGAGCGAACTGCATGGCCATACCACGGTTTTGGTGCGTACCACTTCGAGCATATACCATTCTCTTTTCACTGCAGACGGCAGGGGGTCATGGTCGGATAGCGGCAAGGATGCGCGTCGAGGAACCCGGAATCCAAAACATGCTTTCTTGAACTTCGAATTTCTCTCGTGGGCTCTCCAGAAACAGCTGAACATTTTTTTGGTTCTTTTTTTCCTTCTTCTTATTCTCTTTCTTCTTCTCCTTCTTCTTCTTTTTCCTCTTTTTCTCATTTTTCTTATCTTTCTGCTTCTCCCTTCTCCTTTCTCCCTGCTCCCTCGTTCTTCTTCTCCTTCTCCGTTCTCCCTTCTCCCTTCTTCTTTCCTTCTTCCTTCCTTCTTCCTTCTTCCTTCTTCCTTCTTCCTTCTTCCCTGTTCCTTCTTCCTTCCTCCTTCCTTCTTCCTTCTTCCTTCCTTCTTCCTTCTTCCTTCTTCCTTCTTCCTTCTTCCCTCTTCCTTCTTCCTTCCTCCTTCCTTCTTCCTTCTTCCTTCCTTCTTCCTTCTTCCTTCTTCCTTCCTTCTTCCTCCTTTTTTTTTTTTTTCTTCTTCTTCTTCTTATTCTTCTTCTTCTTCTTTCTTAGTGTTCTTCTTCTTCGGCTTCTTGTTCTTCTTCTTCTTCTTCTTATTCTTCTTCTTCTTCTTCTTCTTTTTCTTCTTCTTCTTCTTCTTCTTCTTCTTCTTCTTCTTCTTCTTCTTCTTCTTCTTCTTCTTCTTCTTCTTCTTCTTCTTCTTCTTCTTCTTCTTCTTCTTCTTCTTCTTCTTCCCCAGTGCTAGTCCGCAGCGCGGCCCCCCGCGCGCCGTTGTGCCGCGCCGCCTTAAGGTCGGCCCGCCTGTGCTTGCGGCCCGGGCAAGCCCCGCCAGCCGCCACTCAAGCATCTCGCGGCGCAGCCCGCCGCGCCCCGCCGCGCCCTGGCTCGCAGCGCGCTGCAGCCCGAGCGCCCACAGGGCCCGTTTTGGCCTCCGCAGCCACTGCCTGGCTCAGCCCGCCCGCGCCTCCGGCCTCGAGCCCACCCCGCCGACCGCGGCGCGCTTGAGGGCGGCGCGGCCAGCGGCCCGGGCCACAGCGGTCCTGGCCAGCCCGCGGCAGTGCCTGGCCCGAGCGCGGCCGGCCCCACCCGCGCCGCCAGCCTCCGCCGCCTGCCCTTGCCGCGCCTCCAGCCTTGCCCTCCTCGCCTCGTCCCCTGCCCCTGCCCCCGCCTCCGTCGCCGCCTCGACTTTCTCGGCCTCCGTCGCGGGCTCGCCGTTGTGGTGGTGGTGGCGGTAGTGGTGGTGGTGGTGCTGGTCGCAATGCTGCTGGTGGTGGCGCTGCTGGTCGTAGTAGTGGTGGTAGTGGTGGTGGTGGTGGTGGCTGCTGCTGCTGCTGCTGCTGCTGCTGCTGCTGCTGCTGCTGCTGCTGCTGCTGCTGCTGCTGCTGCTGCTGCTGCTGCTGCTGCTTGTCGCCATTGAGGTCGTCGCTGTCGTGGTTCTGCTGGTGGCCGTGCTGCCCCTGGTCGCCGTGGTGGTGGTGGTGCTGGTCGCCGTGCTGGTGGTGGTGGTGGTGGTGGTGGTGGTGGCGCTGCTGGTCGTAGTCGTAGTGGTGGTGGTGGTGGTGGTGGTGGTGGTGGTGGTGGTGGTGGTGGTGCTGCTGCTGCTGCTGCTGCTGCTGCTGCTGCTGCTGCTGCTGCTTCTTGTCGCAATTGTGGTAGTGGTTGTCGTGGTGCTGCTGTTGGCCGTGCTGCCCCTGGTCGCCGTGGTGGTGGTGGTGGTGGTGGTGGTGGTGGTGTCGGTTGCCGTGCTGGTGGTGGTGGCGCTGCTGGTCGTAGTCGTAGTGGTGGTTGGGGTGGTTCTGCCGCTGCTGCTGCTGCTGCTGCTGCTGCTGCTGCTGCTGCTGCTGCTTGTTGTCGCCGTTGAGGTCGTAGTTGTCGTGGTTCGGCTGGTGGTCGTGCTGCCCCTCGTCGCCGTCGTGATGGTGGTGGTGGTGCTGGTCGCCGTGCTGGTGGTGGCGGCGCTGCTGGTCGTACTTGTAGTGGTGGTGGCGGTAGTTCTGCTGCTGTTGCTGCTGCTGCTGCTGCTGCTGCTGCTGCTGCTGCTGCTGCTGCTGCTGCTGCTGCTGCTGCTGCTGCTGCTTGTTGTTGTCGCTGTAGTGGTGGTGGTGGTGGTCTGGTCGCCGGGCTGCCCCTGGCAACAGTCGTACCGCAGACGTCAGGAGTGCTATTGTCAAGCGGTGCGCAGGGGTCTTGGTGGCTGCTTGGCAGGAGATCCTGATCAGAGTGCTCATGTGTTCATGCAGCAGCGTATCATTAGCATGGGAAGGTAGGAAGATGCAGGTAAGGTAGGGATGTATCCATAGCCGTTTGGTTCAGTGAAAAAGCAAGCAAACTTGATTATGGTAGCGCACTGGTAGAGCCCAATACGCGCGCACCCGTTCCTCGATAGGTTCGTTTATTTCGTGAACGGCTTGAGCCAGAGTTCAACACCAGGGTTAATTTCAACATAAAGGTAGAGTTCAACACTCAGGTAGAGTTCGACACAATGGAGCAGATTGTGCAACAGCTTCAGGCGACGCTGGAACGTCAACAACAAGACATTCAATTACTACGTCAACAGCTTGCGGCGGAGCAGGCCAAGACGTCGGTCATCGAGCGCCTCGCGACGTCGATCGACAAGATGGCTGCGAAGAGTGGGTCGTCATCCCTTGTGGACACCAAGGGCATAGGCAAACCCACTACGTTTGGAGGCGGGGACGAGAAGGATCTAGAGAAGAAGTTCGGCGTGTGGCAGAGGAAGACCCAGAACTTCATCGTGAGCGTGCGCCCGTCTCTGGACGACGTGATGGAGTGGGCCATCGAGAATAAGGAGACCATCACGAACGACATACTGCTGCAGGCTTTTGGCGACGATGCGGATCCAGCCAACAAGATCGATGACGTTTTGGAGAAGTCCCACCAGGTGTACAGCATGTTGGTCCAGATCACAGAGGGCGAGGCCAATGACATCGTGTGCAACTCTGGGTCCAACGGGAGGGAAGCCTGGCGGAAGTTAAGCAGACGGTTCGACCCACTTACTGGGGGTAGGGTTCGCAACCTACTTAGGCAGATCATCAACCCGGAGGTGCTCCATGGACGTTATTGCGGGCGGCTTGGAGCGTTGGGAGGAGTTGGTGACGAAGTACGAGCGCTCCAAAACGCCCCGGGGAGAGGCCCGGACCCTACCAGAGGACATAAAAATGGCTGCGCTCGAAAGCCTTGTCCCCCAGGAGCTGGAGACGCACCTGCAGCTGAACGCCACGAGGTTCGACACCTACATGGACATGAGGACCGAGATCGTGCGTTACGTGGAGGCGCGGCTCGGAGCCAAGATTCGTGGACCACAGGTTCAGCAGCATGATCGTCATTGAGACCGTGGCAGCGACATGGACGTGGACATGGGATCCCTCCAGAGGCACCCGAAGGGCAAGGACGGCAAGGGCAAGTCCGGCAAGGGCTTCGACGGTTACTGTTTTAATTGCGGGGGCTGGGGACATCGCAGTTCCGACTGCCGGAGAGCTCCCCAGGACGGCAAAGGCCGCGGAGGAAAGAGCGACCCCAAAGGCAAAGGTAGGGACTCCAAGGGTAAGGACACCAAAGGCAAAACACGAGGATCAGGACCGAAAGGAGGCAAGTCAGACGGCAAGGGGGATAAGAATCGAGATCGTAATCGACGTCCACTTCGTTCTGTTGAGGAGGAAGGAGAGGAGGACGAGCATGACCATGATCAAGGAGGAGCTCATGAGACGGGGGCGTTTGAATTGTGCACCCTCGACCTGTGCCCTCTCACGAGCATCACCAGCGACGATTTCGACGAGCACGGCAACCCGAGGACACGCCCTCCCGCACGAGACTGGCGTGACGACGACAGGCGTCGTAACGGCGGGGGCCGGCGCGACGATGGAGCCGGAAGTGGTCATGACGCTCATCCTCACGATCATCATCGTCAAACTCATCCCCATCATGGGTCTGACACGCGAGCCGGATTGCATAACGCTCCTTGGCGTGCCGAGGGACACGGATCTGGCAACGGAGCTGGGCCACATACCGGATCTAGGTCTGATTATGGACACGGGTCAGGCGTGCGAGATGGACGACATACCGGATCTAGGTCTGATTATGGACACGGGTCAGGCGTGCGAGATGGACGACATACCGGATCTAGGTCTGACTATGGACACGGATTTGACAAGGGAGCTGGACGACATACCGGATCTAGGTCTGACTGTCGAGACGGATCTGGCGTGCGAGATGGACCACTTGCCGGAGCTAGGTGCGATTATGGAGCTGGATGTGACGAGCGAGCCGGACGAGATAGTGGAGCTGGATATCATCATCGAGATGGCTCTGACCAGCGAGACGGACGAGATAACGGAGCTATACGTGACCATGGCACTGGACTTGGACACGGAGTGGTTCGTACGGCGACGAGGTCTCGCAGTGACGGCTTTGACATTCGTTCGCGCTCGAGGGCCCAGAGTAGGTCATCACCCCCTCAACGTGGCAAGGTGGAGCTGAGGAAGCCGGAGCTTGAGGTCAACTCCGTGGACATGAACAGCTTCAAGACTGCGAGTGGCGAGGTCGTGGACGACGAGGGTCCGTTCCAGTTTCTTGGTTACTCCTTGAATGGCCAGCTCTTCCGGTTGAACGGGCGCCTGGCGGACATCCACAAGCCGTTGGTGTCGGCAGGCAAAGTCACGGAGAATTGCATGATCATCTTGAAGGAGCACACCGGCCACGTGATCCCTAGGACGAGTAACCTTGCCAAGAAGATCAACGAGGTGATCCAGAGCGAGTTGGAGGCGTCACCGAAGCAGGAGCTGCTGAAGCTGAAGAAGGAGAGAGGCGTGTACAACTTCTACCTGAACAAGAACGACGGCACGAACGAGCTGTGGAAGTTCAACCTGGACACGGGCGCTGCGTGCACGGTGTTCCCGACTAAATGGGCGAAGCCGGACGACGACGCTTCGAGGTCAAAGCGGGAGTTGGCTCCCATGGAGGCTGCGGCGGCCAATTCTTCGGCTCCGGCGGGGGGCCGGAGGCAGGCCGGCAGGCTGTAAGCCCAAGAGCGGCCCTCGGCGAGCCCGCCGCCGGGGATCGTGAGCCGCAAGGGCAGGAGCCGGACGCATCGGAGGAAGCGCAGCGTCCGAAGACTCGGAAGATTCCCGTGCAGCCGTCACGGGAAGAGGTGGAGGAACATGAACTTCAAGGGCACGTTCAATACCGGACGTGGTGCAGGCACTGTGTGGCTGCAAGGGCTTACGGGCAACCTCATCGCGAGGTGGTGGAGGACGACCCGGAGAGCACGGAGGCGATTCCGGAGATCGTCACGGATTACTTCTACATGGGCGAGGAAGAGAAGGCTGCGACGCACGTTTTCATCAAGGACCGGGTCACCAGCATGATCGGCGCGACTGTCTTGGACGGCAAGACGAGCACGTATGCGGCGAAGTACTTCACGAATTTCTTGGTGGAGCTAGGGTACCGCAGGATCATCTTGAAGAGCGACAACGAGCCTGCGTTGTTGAAACTGCGCAGGGAGGCTGTGAAGGACATGCAGATCGAAGTTGTGCCACGGGAGTCGCCTGTGAGCGATCACCAGGCCAATGGTGCGGCTGAGAGTGGCGTCCGCGAGGCTAAGAAGGGCATCCGTGCCCTCAAGACGTCCACCGAAGACCGGTATGGAAGGAAACTCGCTGAGGACCACGTGCTCCTAGCGTGGCTTGCGCGGCACGTGGCTCAGACGTCCAATCGGTACAAAGTCGGTGAGGACGGACGTACGCCGGTGCAGCGGTCAACTGGCAGGCGGTGGAAGAAACCGGCATTCTTGTTCGGAGAGTGCATTATGGCGAGGCTGGCGGTGACTAGGGCTGGCAAGCGCGACTACGAGAACATCATGATTCCGGGTGTGTACGTCGGCCATTCTGCACGGTCAGGCAGCCTTATTATCTTGACGGAGGACGGCGTTCGCTACGCGAAGTCGTTCCGGCAGCGACCCCACGGTGAACGTTTTGATCTAGCTCTTCTTGATAAAGTTCGGGGTCTGCCATGGGATGTAGCACATCGCGCGGGGCGTGCACCACAGGTTCTAGAAGGACGTGAGGCTGTAGGACTTCCTATTCTACCTCCTCCAGGTGCCGCTGGGGCCCAGGAAGGGCTCAAGAGGGACGTGTACATCACAGCCAAGATGACGGAGAAGTACGGCCTGACGCCGGAGTGCCCGGCCTGCACGGAGATATTTTTCGGAGGTTCGACCAGGCAGGGCCATGCACCGACGTGTCGTTCACGGATCGTGGAGGCGATGGAGAAGGACCCGGACGGTCGTCTCCGGCTAGCGGCGGCGAGAAAACGGAAGAAGGCTTCGACGGCAGCGCCAGATGCCAAGCAGGAGCCTGAGGTGGAGGACGCCGTGCGCGAGAAGCCGGAGGAGGAGCAGGAGGAGGTGGACATGACTGTGGAGGAGGGCATTGGAGGAGAGATGTTGGAGGATGCGCCGGAGGTTAGGACAGAGACCAGGGTACCTCCCCCACAGCCCCATCTACAATTAGAAGGGGAACCACATGCAGGTAGTGAAGCCCGAGCGCAACATGAAGTGCGACATCGGCAGCCTAAGCGAGCAGGACAGCCATCGAGCGCAGGACCAGCGAGCTCGAAAGCGAGGCCGGCATCCCCGGGACCTCGGAAGAGACCGGCCGGAGTGCCCCTGGAGGACATCGACCCGGCGGTGCCCAGGCCGGACGTGCAGGCAGGCGGTTCGAGTGCATCGACGGCGGCACCCGCCGCGGGCTCGAGCTCAGGAGCCATGGCTGGGACGAGTGGCATCTCAGAAAAATCGGCGCCGGCGGTGGGCCAGGCGCACAATGCAGACGTGGGTGCGTTCTCTGCGTACAAGGACAAGTACTTCGCAGAGACGGTTAAGCACGTGACGGAGTTTTACACCGGCTCGGAGTTCGAGGGCGACTCTGAGGGCATCCGGGGGGTATCCCGGATAGCAGTCGAGATGTCCGCAATGGACGTCAGTGAGGTCTTTTCCCGAGGCAATCGTCGTCTTGGACTTCGTGCAGGTTTCGCCATTGATTTACAACTTCAGCGACCTGACGGGCAGTTCTGGGACCTTTCACGGGATGAGGACATAGACATGTTAGATAAGCTCCAGGACAAGTACAAGCCTGAGGTGTTGATCGGGTGTCCATCGAGCACTGTGTTTTCGAGGCTTCGGTCGCCATCGAGAGTAAACTTGGACCCAAACACCGTGAGCCTAGAGATGCAGGACGGCCGGAGGCACTTGAGAGCGAGTGTCGACGCGTACCGGAAGCAGATCAAGATGGGCAAGTTGTTCTTGCATGAGGTTCCTGGGATTACCACCTCCAGGGACGAGGACATCATGGCGGAGCTGGAGAACATGCCGGGAGTGTACAAGGTGGCCGGTCCCATGTGCAAATGGCGGCTGGCAGGCACCATCCAGAGCGGAAGATCTGGATACGTGCGCAGAGAAACGTCGTGGTTAACGAACTCGCGAGAGTTGGCCGCTATGCTGCAGGACGAGCGTGTGAGCCTGCAGGGCAAGAGTGGTTGGTATCGGCATGTACGTCCAGTTGGTTTCCAGAAGGTGAGGTCTACGCAGATATATCCGCCGAGGCTGATGTATGCGATTTTACGTGTGGTTCGTGATCAGCTTGTTCACCGGATGGAGTTGTCGAGTATGGACATCTGCACGGCTGGGCCCATAGCTGAGGAGCCGGAGGTGTACAGCGACGAACAGTGGAAGACGTATTACGACGACGTCAACGGCGGGATTCTACCGACGAGGTTGGTGGAGGACGCTAGGCAGTTGGAGCGGGACTGGGTTGCCAAGGAGGGCGTGTACACCAAGGTCCCGCGGGAGGTCATGGAGAGCGAGGGCGCTACTGCGATTCCGCTGCTCTGGATTGACACCAACAAGGGCGACGCTAATAAACCTGTCGTGCGTTCTCGATTGGTCGTGATGGAGGCCACGAAGGGCAAGAAGGCGAAGTTCGAGCAGCTGAGTCCGGAGAAGTTGTTCTCCGCCATGCCGTGGTTGGAGGCTTTGAAGCTTCTCTGCAGTATCCAGGCGACGCAACAGCGGAGTTCCAGGGGCGCCGAGCTCAAGCTAGCGTTCTGGGACATCTCGCGGGCGCACTTCATGTCGAAGTGCGAGCGGAGGCTGTTTGTCAAGTTGCCAGAGGGAGATCCCGACAGACACACTCATGTTGGGCTGCTTCAGAGGACCATGTACGGAACTCAGGACGCAAGCCACCTGTGGCAGAAGAACTACACCGACCTTTTGGCTAAGAAGGGTTACGTTCCTGGGAAGACGAACCCATCTATATTCTACAACCCATTTGATGGATCGAGGCTTTTCGTCCACGGAGATGATTTTGTTCTCTTGGGTGATCAACGTTCAATTACGGAAATGGACACGCTGTTAAATTCTAAGTTCACTTGCAAGCACGTGGCAACGCTTGGCACGGAGGCAGGTGACTCCCAGGAGGCGTGCATCTTGAACCGGATTGTTCGTATCACGGAGGACGGTATTGAGATCGAAGGAGACCGTAGGCACGCAGAGCTTCTTGCACGAGACTTGGGGTTAGAAAAGGCCAAATCTGTAGATACGCCACGTGTGAAACATTCTGAGTCAGACGTATGGAAGGGTGCAGACAGCAGAGTACTTTCGAGTTCTGAGGCGACGCTGTATCGTTCCTGTGTTATGCGGGCAAGCTATCTTGGACAAGACCGTTTGGACATCCAGGAGGCAGTGAAATGTCTTGCACAGAGCATGAAGAGCCCCAATGAGTTCAATTTCCAGGAGCTGAAGCGTCTTGGGCGTTATGTGCTTGGACGGCCGAGAGCTATCCTGAAGTTTCCGAAGCAGGCGATGCCAAACTCGTTAGACGCCTGGGTTGATGCAGACCACGCCGGGGACATCATCACCAGGAAGAGCACCAGCGGGATGGCAATCTTCTTCGGGAAGCACTTGCTCAAGAGCAGTTCGACAGTGCAGAGCGCGATCGCGTTGAACGTCGGCGAGAGCGAGTACTACGCGGCAGTGAAAGGCAGTGCCCATGCCTTGGGCATTAAATCCCTGATGGCGGACTGGGGGCTGTCTTCTGCAATCCGTTTGAACGTGAAGACGGACTGCGCGGCAGCGAAGGGATTCGCAACCCGCCGAGGGTTGGGCAAGCAGAGACATGTCAATACACGTTATCTGTGGCTACAAGATAGAGTGGCGAGCGGCGACATTCGGATCGTGAAGGTTCGGACTACCGAGCAGATGGCCGACCCTCTGACGAAGGCGATGGCCGTCGGCATGAGGGACCCTTTGCTTACGACAGCCGGCTTGGTCTTCGACTCGAGCAGGGCCGTGACTCAGAAGGGACTTCTGGCCTGAACCGGGCTTTCTGGCGTAGGTCCGTGGCCACCGCTCCGCTACCAGTTTATATAAGATTTTCTGATCTGGCATCAATTTGTTGCCTGGACCCGAGGCGGGGTGATCAGAGTGCTCATGTGTTCATGCAGCAGTGTATCATTAGCATGGGAAGGTAGGAAGATGCAGGTAAGGTAGGGATGTATCCATAGCCGTTTGGTTCAGTGAAAAAGCAAGCAAACTTGATTAGATCCCAACAGGGAGTTTACAACGCACAGGCGTCTTTCTGTGCGCACTGGAGCAGGTAATGATTGCGCAATCGTGCTGCCGTCCTCCCTCCCTGTGGGGTCGGCTGATTGGGGAGTTCACCGACTGTGTTGGAGTCTTGTGATGGTTGGCTGTTTTGCCTTTCCTCCTAGGCACAGTCTGGCTTACAACAGTGCCCCGAGCGACAAATTTGACGACAACCCGTGCTATAAGGGAAACGCCGGTGAAAGGCTCGGCGAAGAATTTCGATAGCCAGGTGTTCAGTGGTGTTGACGCCACTGAGCATTTTCGGGGGACGAACTGAAATCATTGGCTCTTGCCTTCCTCGTCCTTTGCCGTCCGTCACCGCCCCCCCCTGATCGGATACCTCGCCGTATGCCTTCACGTACTTCGTCTCCTCCACAAGCTTCCGCACCTCGTCGTGCTCTGGCGGAGGCGTCTTCAGAAGCTCCCCCCCTCCCGACGCCTCGACTCGCTCCATGATGCCGTAGGCGACGGCGAGGGTGGCGCCTGCCTGGCAAGCAGCAGCGCGCTTGGTGGCCAGAGTGGCGATCACACTCCACCTTCCGTGGCGCCTCCTTTGTCAGCGAAACGCCAACGAGGGTATGCGGGATAATGCTCGCGAGGTGACTGGGACTGTGCCACGGAGCATCTGGGGAATGTCCAGCCGGGGAATGCCGCAGAGCGCGTGTGCTGCGAAGTCAGGGCCTGCCACCAAGGTGTACGCTGTGGACAGCTTGAAGCCCTCCTCCTTGAGTACTGCGTCCGCGGCCCAAGCGCGTACCTTTTTCACGCCAGCGAGCTTCTGCACTTTCACAGACTTGCCCCGTCAGTAGCCAAGCGCAGAGTGCCCAAGGCACGCTGCGAACTTCGCCGCGCGGGCTGCGATGCATGCCAGCACCAGGCCGTTCCAGATGCCGATGGCCCTCTCTTGGTCCAGCGAACAGATAGACCGCTCTTCCAAGGAAGATGGGGTTCAAGAACAGTGCCAGCCCGATACTCCACACCACCACAAACATTGTGCCCATCTGTAGCCCCGGCCTCGATGTCGCCATTCAAACAGGAGCCGACTGCGAGCAGGACAAACGCGTCTGCCACCAGACACGCCTTGCACAAGATAGCTGTCCTATTTTAATTATCCTCAGCTGTAGAAATCTAGTGTGGGATCGGGATCGCCTAGAGTGGTCGTCGCTCCCTCTCTCCTGTGCCTTTCTTGGTGCTGTTCTTCTTTGTGCTTGCTGGCGCACCTTGTCCAGAGCCTTGGCTGAGGGAATCCTTCCGTTCAGGCCTCCCACAGCGATCGCCGTCGCCCAAGTGAAGCCTTGCAAAATGCGGACGATATTTTTTACGAGTGCCGTACCATCTTTCCTCTCGTTGTGGGTCAGCGAAGCCACCTCCGAGGTCAGCCACAGGAACATAATGAAGAACGAGGCACACGCCAAGGCCAGCATCTCGGAGCCCAGCCTCGCTGCGGCGCCGGACACGTAGAGCGAGGCATTCGTGGTTGCCGCAGCGAGCACGGTGGTGAGCAGGAAACGCTTCAAGAATGCGTCGAACGCCTTTTTGCTGTTCTGGACCGCTGCGCTCCCTCCGACCTGGTGGAGATCGTCGCAATTGTGTTGGAGAGGATCTAGCAGGAGCCCGGCCACAAAGGACCGCCGACGTTCCAGGCGCCGCGCTGAGGCCGCGCAGCAGCATGGCATCTCCAAACGGCAGGCCTACTTCAAGGATCGGTCCCACCTGAGGCGCCAGGCAGCGCAGGGCAGCGCAGGGCAGCGCAGAGGCCGAAGAGCAAACCACTCTGCGGCTAGACTGCCAAGCTCACGACACCGACTGCGGCCCGCGCGCGGCCGGCATGCAAGACATGTTTCGGGAAGCTCACGCGCGCGCTCGTCGAACACGGGAGCCGCGGATCCAGCGTCAGAAGGCCGTCCGCGTGGGACTACACCAACGAAGGAGGGCGCCATCGCCGTCACGATGCAGTTTGGGTGGGGGCGCGCGAGTAGAGGAGAAAAGGTGCAAACGCTGCCAAACCGACGCCGCGCCAGCAAGGGGGCCGCAGAGCGTCGCGAACACGAGGCTGCCACTGCCGTCCAGCGGCAGCCCGCGATGCTCCAGCCATGTCCTGCCCGCGCTGGGCCGACCGGGGCAGCGCGGCAAGATCCACCTAGGCTGCCGCGCCGTCCCAGCCCGCCCTCAAGGCGAAGCCGCAGCCTGCCCGCTGTGCCGGGCCCGACTGCCAACCGCCATTTACGCGCGGCGCAAAACGTAGAGGTGGGCCGACCGCCTTCCCCTGCCCGCGGCACCCGCGCCCTGGCCGCCCCCGTCTACGGGGGCTTCCGGAGTTACGCGCGCGGCGACAAGCTACCACTGCCAGAGCCACCGCTGCTCCGAGCGCTTTGCTGCCGACGCCTGGGCCCGCGGCCAGAGTTCACCGAGTTGCCAGATGGCCGCGTGGAATGGCCGCCGCCTGTCGCGGCACGAGACGCAGGCGGGAGGATCGCGAAGTGGCTAGAATCCTGGATCTGCCTGCGCCGCAGGGCGTCCTGCGCGCTGGGGGCGATCGCGCCGCGAGGCGGCCAACAAGTGTACGCGAGGTGCCTGCAGTTGGGCACGTGGGCACCAGGAGCCAGCGCGACGGAAGGGGAATGGAGATGCGGCTTTTGCGAACCAGACGCCTGGGGAATGCAAGATCCACCCGCCGCGCGGGCCGCGGCAGCCGACGGCCCGTTGCAGGCCCCTCCTGCCAGGGCAGGGGCGAGCCACCGCGCCGCTGCCGCAGCGCCGCCCTTTTCCTGGCTGGGCCCCGCCAGGAGCGCCCTCATACGCGCGGACCAATCCCGCAGTATACGAGCCCTTGCTTCTCGTGGCCGCCAGCCTGTTAGACCCGAGCGAAGGGTTGCTGTGGAGCGAGCGCCGCCTCGCGCAATGTTTTTTTTTTTTTTTTTTTTTTTTTTTTGCCTCCGCAGCGGCGGCCACGAGTCCGACGACGCGCCGCGCGCCGCGCGCCTGCGCCGCCGGCCCGCGGACCCTCGCAGCGACCCGGCGCGCCCCCAGGGAGGATGCGGGCGAGGCGGGGCGCAGGGTGCTCCCGTCTAGGGTCGGGTCTTCCACCGCCCTTCGTGGGACCCCCAGTGGAAGTGCAGCAGGCTCGCAGCCCCCGCCGACCCGCCCACCACCGCGCGCCGCAGGACGACGGCGCCAGCCCACTGAGAGAGGGCTAGCTCCCCCAGCCCGAGCAATACGCGTGGGGAGCCGATCCGCGCGCGCTGCCAGCAAGGGATGAAACATGAGAAGACAGCGGGTGCAGCAGCGAGCGTGGGACAATCTTGCTTCACCCCCGTGCACGCCCAGCACGGGCGGCCGGACAGCAGGCACAGGGGACAAGGGCGAGACGGCACGGCAGGGGAAGACACGGCGCCAGGACCCAAGGCCCAGCACAACACGGACCCCGAGCAAGGCACCGCACGGCATCACGGCAACGGCGGCCCGGGCAGAGCACCGCGCAGACCCAGCACGACACGGAACCAGACGCCCGGCTAAGGTGGAGCTCCCAAACAGGGCACGGACCAGAGCAACGACAACCGACGACGACGACGACGACGACGACGACGACGACGACGACGACGACGACGACGACGACGACGACGACGACGACGACGACGACGACGACGACGACGACGACGACGACGACGACGACGACGACGACGACGACGACGACGACGACGACGACGACGACGACGACGACGACGACGACGACGACGACGACGACGACGACGACGACGACGACGACGACGACGACGACGACGACGACGACGACGACGACGACGACGA
>CAUYUJ010014199.1:106368-188901 GCA_963575745.1 Prorocentrum cordatum
CGACGACGACGACGACGACGACGACGACGACGACGACGACGACGACGACGACGACGACGACGACGACGACGACGACGACGACGACGACGACGACGACGACGACACCAGTCCCCTCCCAGGTCAGGCGAAGGCTGCCCGACAGAGGCAGGCACTGGTCGACAGCCCCCCCCGCGGCCAGAGGGGCAGCGTGCAACACCAAACGAAGAAAGTTAACTGAACGAGCGCAATGGGACAACGCCGCCAAGCCGGTCCCCATCGGACAAGGGCGGCACTGCGCAAGTTGCAGATTGTGAGCACCAAGGGCCGCGTCACCACTGTGAGGCAGGACTTCGCACGCAACACGGGCCGCAGGGACCGCGTCACCACTGTGAGGCAGGAATAACGCACGTACGTGCCGAGAAGCAAACAACAAGAGACAGTGGATGGGGAACATAACACAATAGCCGTGCTTCAAGTCAACTCAGAAGTGGACAAATGCTGAAGACGATAAGGCACGAGGACATGCAAGGAAACAGCCTTCAACAAAACACCCGCCAAAGGTGGAGCCCCCCCACAGGGCACGGACCAGAGCGCATTGGGACGTCGCCGCCCAGCAGGTCCCCATCGGACAATGGTGGCACCGCGCAAGTTGCAACAAGTGGGCACAAAGGGCTGCAACACCACTGTGAGGCAGGAATTTGCACGCACCACGGGCCGCAGGGACCGCGTCACCACTGTGAGGCAGGAGCTACGCACGTACATGCCGAGAAGCAAACAACATGAGACAGTGGATGGGGAACAACCGCAATAGCCATGGCTCAAAGTCAACCCGGATGTGGACACATGCAAAAGACGATAAGGCACGAGGACATGCAGGGACCACAGTGAGGCAGGAATAACGCACGTACATGCCGAGAAGCAGACAACAAGAGACAGTGGATGGGGAACGACGCAATAGCCGTGGTTCAACGTCAACCCGGATGTGGACAAATGAAAAGGACGATAAGGCACGAGGACATGCAGGGAAACAGCCTTCAACCAAACACCCGCCTTCAACCAAACACCCGCCTAAGGTGGAGCTCCCCCGCAGGGCACGGACCAGAGCAACGACAACAGACGACGACGCCGACGACGACGACGACGCCGACGACAACGGCGACGACGACGAAGACGACGACGGCGACGACGACGGCGACGACGACGAGGACACCAACCCCCTCCCCGGTCAGCCGAAGGCTGCCCGACAGAGGCGGGCACAGGACGACAGCCACCCCTCACTGGCCAGAGGGGTAACGCGCTACACCAACAGAAAAAGCCGACTGAACGAACGCTTCGGGACGACGCCGCCTAGCCAAACCACATCGGCCGAGGGTGGCACTGCGAATGCTGCAGCTAGTGGGCACCAGGGGCCGCATCACCACTGTGAGGCAGGAATATGCACGCAGTACGGGCCGCAGGGCCCGCATCACCACTGAGAGGCAGGAGTTGCGCGCAGACGGAACACAAAGAGAACGCAAGGGGCCGCATCAGCCCTCAGAACAGGGGGCCGCCTCACCACAGTGAGGCAAGATTTTGCACGCAGCACCCAGCGCAGCACGACAGAGAGACCGGAGGAAGGGCGCAACGCGAGGACACGGGGCAGGCACGCGCAAACGCGAGACAAACGAGAAGCAGGACAGGCAAGCAGGCACGATGGGCAGCGCGCGCAAGCGGAGAGGGTAGCAAAGGATCGTCCTCGCATTTTGCCACCGCGCGCACACGGTCCACAGTCGCCCTGCGCGCGGGCCCCCCCTGGGGGCAGGCCACGACAGTGCCGACGCTTGCCTGGCACCCCCCTGCCCGTGCACCCGTCGGGGGCCCACGCCGGACGTGCCACAAGCGGCACCGCTCCGCAAACAGGCCAGGCCTAATGCCGCGTGGCGCCAGTCATGGCCAAGAGCACGGCCGCGGCAACAAAATGGACATGCTCACGGCGCTCCGCTGGCGGGCGGCACTGGTGGAAGAGAAACTGAGAAACCTGGGCAGGACAGGAGGGAGGAGGCAAGGGGAGGCGAGACCACAGGGAGGACCTAAGCTCAGCCGAGGCTGAGCAAGAAAAGAGGGCATGCCATACATCTACATCACGCGCGCCACAAGCCCCACAACAGGGCAGCGTAGAGACACAAAGCGGGGCCCTCAGCACTTGGAGAGGCCAGCATCCAGACATTCGCACCACAGCCCAGAGGCGGAACTGGAGCCAAGAGCCAGGGCCAAGTGCCAAATCTAAAAGGTTCCAGTGCGTCCCTGGCGGGCCGGACAGCCACGCCGAGAACGGGAGACGAAAGACAGGCAGGGCATCTGCAGTAGCCCGCTGGAACGAGAGAAGATCCAGCTGGAGGAGTGCAGGGCGGACGGCATGCCCCTGCCCACGCAATGTTTTCTGTGCCGTGGCAGGCTCTTGGCAGGGGCGGGCAGAGCAAGTCTGAGGATCAGCGCGAGCTGTCGAGGCATGACATTGTCTGAAAACGCAAAGACGATGCAATTTTCAATTCTCGCTCGAGATCAATGTCTTCTGAAAACTTCAAGTCGCAGGCGCTGCGTAACGCCCGTGGCCTCGCGATGCTTCTCGAATGCGATGCGGCCGAGGTGCTTGGTCTGCAATTCAGAGTTGTCCAAGTTGGTATCCACCTGGATGGCCCCGCCCCCTGTGCTGTCAGGCCCATCCTCGATGCAGCCGAGGGGCACGCGCTGGTGCTTGCGCAAGTAGCGAACCTTTCGAGAATACTCTTGGGTGAAGGACACATCTGCCGCGTCGTTGTCGACGTGCACGCGTGCACGTGGATGAACATGTCGCGGTTGAAGATGTCGTCGGCCGCCGCCCGGAGTGGGAAGGATCCCTGCAAAGCATCGGCCCCCTGCCGCGAACTCTGCTTCTGGCGTGCTCTTGACTGTGAAGCCTTAGCGCCTGGTGTTCGGCCCGATCTTGAACGCGTTCCGTCCAGAGGTGCTGCGAGCTGTCTCCTCGCGGCCGCCGTGGCCGACGTCGAAAAACACGCGCGCCGATGTCATGTTGCAGATGGCCCAGCGGGCGCCCTTCCTCAGGGTGCTCGTCAGGTGCTCGAAGATGCGTCGCAGACGCTTGGCTGCGGCGTTGCTCCACTTCGCCGTGTGCCGAGACAGGAACCCAACCGCGAATTATATATTTGGCCAGGATCTTCGAGCACGGAAAAGTACCCCGCCGATGTGAATGGTTGCGCGCTTTGACCCAGCCCAGGTACATGTCCGCACTGCGCCTCCAAGTCCCCCTCCGCTGATTTTAAATTGCTTTTTGAAGTGTTCGACCAGGGGCGCGGTGTACTCGGGCTGCGAGGAGGTAATGCTGGCGATGCCGCCCTTCACCTGCATCGTGTACTGCGCGCCAAGGAAGCGCATGGGCGGACCGACGCCCCCGAGCTCCACCGAGCGACCTACCCTGTCGAGGTGCCCTCAGGCAGGCCTCTCAGGGCCGCCCAGCATGAGGTCGTCAACGTGCGCTGCCATGCATGGCACGCGTGCCGCACGGGGATACGCTCTTCCAGCCAGCGTTCCAGAGGGCGTGCGCGAAGTGCGCGTCCCAATCGCCCCCAGAGCGCGGGTGCCCATAGAGCGCCTTCAGCAAGCGCGCCACCGGGTCCTGCATGGACATGGCGCGCTTCGGCAAGTAATGGTGCATGTGCTTTGGGAGCCTGAGCCAAGTGGCATTGCCCCCAAGAGCCGCTTGAAAGTACGGTGTCTTCGCGTCGCCTTGGAGCACGATTCCTGTGGCAGCGCCGACTTTGCCGATCGACGGGGGCTGCGTAGAGACTTTCCGCCTGCCAGACCTTGCGGCCATCAGCGCCAACAGTGCGATTGCGTGTGCAGGCGAGCCTAGCCTTCCATGTAGCATCTCCCAGCTGCGGGGCACCGTGCCGCTCTGCATCGGTCCAGCCCATGAGCTCATAGTCCTTTGCGCCAACCGACAGCTTGGATCTCGCGACTTCTGCCTTCTTATCCGCAGCGCGGACGTCATCCCTCTCATCCGCGCTCTCTAGATCCCGCACCTGTTTGCATGTGAGGGATTCGATCTCGATTGCCGTGGCTTCCTTTGCCTGCTTGGACTCGTGGCGCCAATCGTGCGGCTCGTTGTTGAGCGTGACCAAACCGAAGTAGCGAGACGCATGCGCCGCGCCCCGGGCAGCAGGACCAGCGCTCGAAGATGTGCCGCCCGCGTTGTCGCCCCCAGTCTCGGCGCAGTCGTTGAAGTTGATGATGCGGTACTTGTGTGCCGGTGCTGACGGCCAAGGTGTCGAATCTGTGCGCGGGCGAACCGAAATCCATGCTGCCCACCTCCGTCTCCTCCAAGAAGTGCCTCGTCTCTATAGCGGCTGGTGAGGCGGCGGTGGCGGTTGGCCGTCGCCACCCCCCGGATCGTCGAAAGGGTCGTCTGGCGGAGCGCTGCCCCCGTCGCCAGGGGGGCCGGAGGGCCGCCGCCCCAGCTGGAGGGCGGACATCGGCAGCCGCCGGTGGAACTACGTCTAAGGTCGCGTGCCCAAGCAATGCGCGCGCAGGCATCCTTTCGTCCACTCATGGTGGCGCCGCCCACCGAGCACGCGCGCTCTGCGCGTGGGGTCGGCGTCCGTAGCCCACTTCTCCCGCGGCCCGCAGCGACGTGACTCATCAGCCGTGGCCGCGAGCCCCGTGACTGGGTTGACAAACAAGCGTTCGACCCACAGCAACGCATCCGGATTCTCGGTCTCCGCCTCCTTGAATGGGCGGGGAACTTCGCGCCCCTCGTGTGCGCGGTCTTCGCCTCGCCCTCGGTGTCCAGGTAGTGCTTGAAGTCGAGGGCTTAGTAAGAGTGCAGCTGGCCGTGCCCTGGGGCGACGCCGAGCTTGCCCAGGTCCTCGAACTTCTCCAATTTGCCGCGGTCCTCGGCGGTCCTCGAGGAAGAAGCGCGCCGGACCGCGCGGGCGGACGTTGGATAAGTCGCACAGCTTGCCGAAGTGCCGCTCGTTCGGTGAAGGCCCACCTGCCGGAGAAGGCGTCTGGGCGTGCAGACAAACGAACGCTGTCAAGCAGAACGCCTAGACGGCGTAAGGCACACCTGGCGCCAACATCAAGCACCGCATGCCCTCGGCCAGGGTCCGATGGAAACGCTCGGCGCGAGAGTTTGTCTGTCGGCGCCGTGGGAGGCCGCGCTCACTGCGGGCGCAGCTTGCTCGCAGCATCTCGCGACACTTGCTGTCAAACTCCCCGCCGTTGTCTGCGCGAACCACCATCGCGGGCGTGGAAGAGTGGGCGTCGTCGAACGTCTTCGCTGTCTCCGCGGCGTTCTTGGTGCGAAAGGCTGGGGCGGCCAGGTAGTCTGGCATCGTCGCGCGTCGTCGTGGCGCGCGCCTCGTCCTGCAGGCGTGGCTCCGTGGTGCTGGCGAGGTCGTGGTGGATCTTCTTGCTGTGCTTCGTGGCCGCCTGCTTCTTCTCGTCGTCGTCGTCGCCAGCCGCGCGCCAAAAGGCGGGCGCTTGGGTGATCTTGGGTTGCTGGTAGATCTCGCGTGTCGGGTCGCTGGGCAAGTGCGTCAGATCGTGGTTAGCTGCCTCTGCTCGCGCCGCAAGCGCCGACAGTGGCGCCGTCGGCTCTGGCAGAACATCGCTCGCCGAGGCGAAGTCCGTCACGACGTAATCGATGAATTCTGCTCCTCCATGATGTCGGGGGCCGCCGCGACGGACATCTCCCTCGCGGTCTCGTTGGCGACGTCGCTCGCGTCGGCGCCCAGCGCGCCGCAGATGAATGGCGCCCTGCTCATGGCAGCTTTCGGCGCCTCGTCCTTGGCGCCGTCTTTCCAGAAGCGTGACTTGGGCTGCCCGGCTGGCCAGTGGAAGTGGCGCCCGAGGTCCTCGCAGGTCTCGCCCGCGCTTGCCATGCTCAAAGAATCTTTCATAACCAAAGCACTGCGGCGACCAGCGTGGGGCGCCTCAACGTCCGCCGCGGCGTCGCGCTGCGTCGGCCGGCGCGGCCGCGCACCGTGTTCCCGCAGTGCTGGATTGCGCCCCAGAGCTGGTCCTCGATGTTGTTGGTGCCGGCGACGAACTGGGAGTTGCCAGAGTTGGGCGCCCGCGCGCCGGCTGCAGCTGACGCCAGGTCCGGTGAGCGCACTGCCGCTGCGCCGTGCCGCTGGTTCAGGTACTCGGTGAACGCCTGGGCCAAGACGTCGCCCGAAGATGCAGCAGGTGCTGCGCTCGCTGCTGATGCGCCCGAGCGCGCGCCTCGCAGACCAGGCGGCGCTGGCGGAATAGAGGAAGCAGCCGATGCCGATGCCCACTCGGCGGCGCTGCGCCTGGCGGCGAGTTCTGGGCCGCAGCGTGGACTGGCCAGGTTCAGCCAGCAATTGCTGGTATCGTGCGGCTTCCCGCACATGCTGCGTTGCTTGCCGCCTTTGGGCCGGGCGCCCTTGTTGCCCTTGTCGCCCTTTCCTCGTCCGCTCTTGCCTCCGCCCTTGGCTGCCGCAGCTTCTTCGGGAGCTGTTGCTGCGTTTGTTGTTGTTGTTGTTGTTGTTGTTGTTGTTGTTGTTGTTGTTGTTGTTTATTTATTCTTCTTCTTACCCCCTTTTTTTCGCCCTGACCTTTTATCTCGTCCTTATATGCAGGCAGAACGCCATCGACCGCCGCGACCAGCTGGTCGAGGTCATCATTCTGCTGAGCATTCCTGAGGACGGAAGTGGCTTTCAGCTCGCTGATGCCGCGACGTCGCTCCTTCAGCAGCGAAGTGGCCATGGCCTTCGTGAGCTCGTGTTCGTCTGCTCCCATCGTGTGGCGTAAGAGCTGGAAGGGTGCCATGTAGGCACTCAGGTCGTCGAGCCCAGAGCACGGGTGGTTTCGTGCCGATGCTGCTCGTCGAGAATGCGGACTGCTTGGCGGCCGCGCCCAAAAGCTGCGCGCGCCTGGGCGCGCCTCATCAGCCCCTCGGCTTCGGGCCCCCTCGGGGTCCCGCCCGCGACGGCGGCGAACGAGCCAGCGTCAGCCCAGTTCATCGCTGGGTTGATGTGCGCAGCAAGATCCCCAAACTGGATGGCTGGATTGTCCATCTCCTGGATTTGCTGCATGGGCGCCTTCAGGACCTGAGCGCAGAGCTTGTGTCGCCAATGGAATGCTCTGCGTGGTCTTCTGGGAGGTCCCCGATGAAGTTCCTGCCTGCTGCCTCCTCCGCTCCTGCTGCCGCTGCCAGTGCGCAGGTCTGAAAGAGCTGGAGACCGAGGCCCTGGAAATGCGCGCACTTGGCGGGGTCTGGTCTGCCAGGGTTCGGTGCTTCCGCAGGAAGCCCGTCAGGGCAGCGTTGGGCTCGTGACCCTGTGTGCGAGTGTTATTCGCGCGCGCGTCTTCTGCGCCAAGGTGAATGCGGGGCGCCGCGCTCTCGCGCTCTGCTCTGCAGCGGGCCGAAAAACGGGGGGGGGGGGGCGGAACTTCCCTCGACTGCTTGGGCGTGCAACCTGCCGTGCTGCAAGAACTGCTGCTGCCGCCATGGCACGCGCGAGCCGTGTCCACGAACGGCCTGGGGACCCCCCCGGGGGCTTCCTGGACAAGTGCCATCTGACAAGAACTGTTGCCACATTGGCCAGGCTAGCTGCTGCGCTGCGTTTTGGATTGCTTTGGGTGGCAGGCAAACGCAGGGGGCCGAACGACTCACCAATGATTCAATGCTACTGTTCCTCCTGCTACCCCTGCTCACACCTATTAGAATTTCGGAGGTTCGTGCCGACGCTGCAAAACGCGCCGCGCTTTCTGTGCGCTGGAACCCGGATGGCGCCACCGCGGCCCAAAGGAGGATCAGACGAGAACAAGGTCAGGATAATCAGGCAATGACCCGCCAGGGTTGGACACTGCACCTCCTCGCCTCGAGGCTCCTGCTCAGCTTGCCCAAGGGTGCCGACGCCGAGGGCCGACGCGAGCTCCTGGGGTGCGCCCGAGGGTTCCGCCAGGGCGACTGGCTGGCCCCCTACCACACGAGGCCAACGCCACAACTGGCGCGCGCGCAGCGCCGAGGCCAGCCGCAGAGGAGCAACAGCAGGAGCGACGGAGAGAAGCTTGCGCGCACGTTCGAAACTGCAGCATGTCACGAGGGCGACAGGTCTTGACAGCGGCGGCGATTGCGCCCGGCAGCAGGGAGACATTGAGCAGGCTGCGGGGCCCGGCCCGCCGACCGTTCGCCCTGGGCCGCCGACCTGGGCCGCGCAACCGACGGAGCGAGACTCGACGAGACCAAAGGCGAAGAGTCCATCGAACTGCTCGGATTCGCCGCCGCTGCCCTCGCGGAGGCGCGGGTGCCCGCCCCGATTGTCTGCGTGTTAGCCCTCTGCAAGATGACGGTGCTCCAGGGGCCAGACAACGGAGTGCGGGGCATCGCCGCGGGCGACGTCTGCCGCCGACTGGTCGCCAGGGCGCTCGCTCAGCAATTCGCCGAGCAGTTCGCGGCCGCAGCCGCGCCCTTCCAGTTCGCCGTAACGACGCGGGCAGTTACCGACTGCACCGTCGTGCAGTGCTGGACCACGATAACGACGCAGTGCTTGTCAGTGTCGATGGGATCGGGTAGTCGATTGCGTTTCGAGGTCTGCCCTCTTCCAGGAGCACCTCGCTCGCCTGGAGCTGGCCGGCCTTATTCCCTTCGTGAAGATGCCGCGCGGGCGAGACTTCATCTACCTCTGGCAAGACGAAAAGGGGAGTTGTGCGCGACGTGTGCCAGGCAGAGGGAGTGGGGGGGCGCGCTGGCCCTAGCCCTTTTCGCGGTCGCCTTGCACGGGGCGCTAGCGGGCGCTTCCAGGACCCTCGAACAAAGGGATTTCCTGGTCGCTTTCTTGGACGACGTGTATATCGAGACCACCTGCGCCAGGGCCAGAGCCGCCTTCGACATTGCCTCTGGCGCAATTCATCTCCGCGCAAACGTGGATTACCACCTCGGCAAGTGTCGGGCCTGCAGCAGGGGCGGAAGCGCAGCGCCAGCAGGAATGGGCGAGCTGGGCCAGGACGCCTGGGGGGCCGAGAGAGCGCCGCCCGACCGAGGGGCCAGGATCCTGGGCGCCCCGCTAGGCTCCCCAGGATTCGTCGCCGCACGCCTGGAGGGCGTGCTGCATGAGGAGAGGGGGCTCTTGACAAGCAGGCGCACCTGCCCGACCTGCAGTGCGCGTGGCTCCTCCTCCTTTTCCGCGCTCCCCCGCGGGCCAGCCCTGCTGCGAGCGCTGCCGCCCGAAGACGTCGCCGAATGCGCGAGAGGCCACGACGACGACATGTGGGCCACCCTGCGCCGCCTTCTCGGGGGCCCGCAACGTCGCAGGGCGAGGGGCGACGGGCGCGCGCATTAGCTGCAATGCCAGGGCGACGCGGAGGACTCGGGCTCCGAAGCGCTACGCGCACGTCTCCGGTGCCCTAATTCTGTGAGCGCGTGGGCAGACGCCCCCCGCGTGCTCCGCCAACGGCGCCCCGTTGGAGCTGCAGCGACCGGGGACCTCCTCGGCGGCAACGGGCCCGGCCGCTGGAGCAACCTCGCCGCGGCTGCCGCGGCCGCTCAGACGCTCGAGACCGAGGGCTTCCAGAGACCATCCTGGTCTGACCTGTTCCAAGGGCTGCGCCCAGAACCGCCGCCGCGCGCGGTGGCCGCCGAGCCAAGGGAATGGCGGCGCGGCTGGCAGTGCCGCGCTTGTTCCTCACGCAACACATACTACAGGGAAAACTTGTTCATGCCCAGCCTCACCGGGGCCAGCCAAGCCATGCTGCAGTCAGCCTCGGGGCCGAGGGCCGCCTACTGGCTGCGCGCCCTGCCCACCGCCGAGGGGCGCGCGTTCAAGCCGGCGCGGTTCCGGGCAGCCTTGCGCCGCCGCCTCAGATTCCCATTGGACTCTCTCCCGCGCAGCTGCGCACCTGGGCTGCCGAGCCCCGCTGGGCCCGCTGGGAGACCGCCTGGCCGCGTGCCCGCGCGCCGGGCTCCTCGCCGGACGCGCCCTACAGTTGCCTCGTGGCCTGTCCCGCGGTGCCGTGGGCGGGCCTGACCGAGCGCGCGTCTCGTCGCCTGGGGTGGGGGACTTTTGGGCCGCCCTGCTGGCCCGTGCCTCGGGGGAAGTCTTCGTGGTGCTCGGCCGTGTCTACGCCTTGTTTTTTGTCGTAGCCTCTGGGGTCTTGCGCTCCACCCGTGTGTTGTAGCGCTTTTTTCCGTCAGTGCTCTGGGCCTGGCGTCGGCCTTGCCGCCTCGCTGCCTGCGCCCCGACGCGGGTCGTGGGCTGGCTTGGCCACGGCCTGCTTCCCTTGCGCGTCCCCCAAGTCTCGCCCTGGGTTTGCTCGCTTCAGCCTCGTGCTGCGCCTCTTTTTTGGCCGCCTGATATACTTCCTTGCCGCCTTGGGCGGTGGGGCTTTTTGGTCGCCTGGCTGGAATGCACTTCCAGGTTGTCGTGTTATACTCGGTCGGGTGTTGCCTTGCCTGCGCCTTCATGTGTTGGTTGAGGCATCTGTTCTTTTGCGCCCCTCTTTGGTGCGCGTGGCATTTTCCACGTGGCACCGTTCGTGGTCGTCGCACGTTTCCGTTTGTAAGCTAGTCTGGCGGCGGCCTTGCCGCCTTGCTGCTTGCTCCCTGACATGGGGTGCCGGCCAGCATGGCCACGGCCTCTTCTTTGCATCGTGGCGTCGCAACTGGGTGTGCGCGTCCGTGCACGGGCTGCAGTTCGCCGCCCGAGCTGGGCTTTCAGCAGTATGTCCGCTTGCTCTGTCGGCAGTGTTCCTCCACGGTGGTTCGTCGGTTTCCCCCCCCTTCAAGTTGTGGGGGTCGCTCGCCTCGCCGTCGTCGGTCGGTCGCGGGTGGGCCGTGTCGTGGGGTCTTCCGCCGCCGTCTCTCCCGGCTCTTCTTTTGCTTTTGCTCTTGCTGCATTCCCCCCCTCTCCTTTCTCATCCTTTCGGGTCGTCCCCACCGCGGGGGTCTCTCGCCTTCTGTTCGAGCGTTGGCGTATCCAGTTGGCGGGTTCGCTTTGCTCGTCTTCCTTTCTACTCTGTCGCCGTTTGGTCGGAGTGGTGCGACCTTTGCGGTGATGCGCGCAGTCTCTCTTGGGCTTTGTTGGCCCCATCTATTTGGTTTAGCTGTCACTTGCCTGGCTGGTAGCTTTCGCGGCTTGGGTTGCGCTCTGGGTTTGCAGTCTCAACGTTGGGGTCTGCGCTGCGCGCTCGGCCATGCTCGCGCGTGTCCCTTACCCATATGCGAGGACGCGTTTCGCGGCTGCTGCTTGCGGTCGCCCGCGTTCAGCATTGTGTTGGTTGTCCAAGGCTGAGCCAGCCTCAGCCGCGTGTTATCGTTATCGCGCCGGCCTCATGCACCCTGTCGATCGGTCGCCCACTCAGTTACGTGCTCGCTGCAAGGGCGGTGGCGTTGCTCTGTCGCGTCGTTCCTTGCGTGTGCGCACCTCGACCGAGTTGTCTGGTCTGGCAACCTTATACTTCTATACTTCTTTTTCGTTGGTGTGTCTTTGGGGCTTGAATTTTCACCAGTCTGCTGCTTGCGCTCCAAGCTACCCGCGTTGTGCTTATGTTCCTCGGGCTTTTTGGCCGCTGCATCTTGGCATGGCAGCGCCTCTTCGTTTTCCACCACCAATGTGCATGGCCGTGCGTGGACTCTTTCATCATGGTGCGTTCGATCAAACTCTTTGGCAATGGGCGCCTTCGCCTGCCGACCGCGCCTGGGGTCCCTCTGCGCGCCGACATAACAAAAAAAACGTGCGTGTGTGTGTGGGCCGCCGCCCCGAGTCGCTTCGCAGGTCGCGTGTGACCTCGGCTCCCTCAGCGGCGTGGCTCCTTCGCTTTACGGGCAGTGGCTCGGTGCCTCTCTCTCGCGGTGGCTCGCTCAGCGCGGAACCACCTTTCGCCCTCCGGCCGCGCCCCCGCTTCGCCCTGGGGCCTGGGCTGGTTTTGCCGCCTGCGCCCCGCCCCGCTCGCCTCTTTTCCTTGCTTGGTTTCCAGGCCGACTCCTCACCTCGAGGCGGTCTCGTGCTGGTCGCCGCCGGCCCGGTTGCTCGCGTGCAGCTCGCGTGACCTCGGCACCCACTGGCCCGTGGCGCTGCGTGCGCACCTTCGCCTCCAGCCTTTGTTGAGCACTGCCCCCCTCGGCGCGGCCTGCTGCCTGGCAGCCTGCCATGCCAGCTTCCCCCCCCAGCTGCCGCCGCGCTGCCGCTGGCCCCATCCCTGGCGCCGCCCCGCCGCGCGCCTGGCCCTGCTCTGAGCGGGCTTTGCCTCCGTCTCCGTCCGCCACCGCCAGGCGTCTCCTCGTCCCCCCTCGTGCATCGCGTCCTGATTCGCGTTCGTTTGTCCTACCGACGCCCTTTCCGCCAGCGCTGTCCTTCTGCCTAGCCGCCGACGTAACAATTGTGTGTGTGTGTGTGTGTGTGTGTGTGTGTGTGTGTGTGTGTGTGTGTGTGTGTGTGTGTGTGTGTGTGTTTGTTTGTGTGTGTGTGTGTGTTTTGTGTGTGTGTGTGTGTGTGTGGGAGAAGGGGTGGGATTGCCGCAGGATTTAATCTTGCTTGGTTGACCGTGGGGCGGAGGGTGTTCTCGGGTATCTTTATATTTTGTTGAAAATGTCACCTTTGAATCCAACCTCATTGCGCCCATCTGCTGCGCGATTCGCGCGAACGTTGCCGAGTTGTGTAGTGCGGCGTATGGGGAGGGGTCTGCGACGCCGACGACAATGATCGCACCGACTTCGTTGACTTGCTTGCCTTGCCACAGTTTCGACGATGATGGCACCCCTCTGCCTCATATGACATTGCCAAAACAGCGATGGCTGTGTCCCCGTCTTGTCCTCCGCGGCGCACCTGCCGCCTCCTCCTTCCGAGGGGGGCAAAAGGCGCCTGCGCTGCGGGGGCTGAACACCTCGGCGCGCTTGGCACGCGGCCAGCCCGACGATGTCGCTGCGCAGGAGAAGTCGTGCAACAAAGGGTGAGAGGCGGCGCGCTGCGCGCTTGGCGCGCGGCCTGCCCGACGATGTCGTTGCACGGGGGAGGTCATGAAACGACAAGTGAGAGGCGGCGCGCTGCGCGGTCGGCAGCGCGAGGCGGAATTGGCGGAGCATCGGCGCAGTGTCTGCGCGTGTCTCGTCGCGCGGCGCTGTCAGGATTGGTGACTCGTTGCTGACGAGACTGCGCATCGCGGTAGCGCGCGCGCGCGCGCTGCGCGATTGCAGGTGCGATGTGCAAGTGAACAACGGGGAAGCGGTGCAGCGCGGCGGGATCCCGCGTGCGCCGCGCATTCGCGTGCGCGATGTGGAAATGTAGAAAAGTGGTGCAGCGGCGGTGAGATGATATGCCTTCGCGCGCCTGCCGCGCCCCGACGTGCGACGTATCCTTATGTTTAAGAAGTTGCGCGCGGAATGGCGCGCGTCCGACGTCCGCGCCTTGCATCCTTCGGCCGTGGCCATCTGCTGGCCCGCGTGGGCGGGTGATCGGAGGCGCGCGCTCGGACGCTGCGGTTCTCGCGCCAGCCAGGGGCAGTGGGGGGTTGACCGCCCCGTTGCCGCCATTAGGCGTCGTCGTCGTCGTCGTCGCTGTCCACCAGACCAGAAACACGTTTGAGGTGCCTAAGCAGCCTATTGGCTGACAGGCCGCGCCATGAACCACCTCCAGCACTTTCCCACGTGGCCTGCTTGGCGGGGTCGAGGAGCCCGCCTGCTCGATGTGAGTGGCCCACCTCCGACGGGTGAGGCCGTCAGTTCCAGCGATGCCTTTGCAGCTTCCATGGGCGTTTCGGGAAACGGAGTGTCCTGGGTGTCCGTTCGGAAAACGATGGGATGGGAGTGTCCTGGAGAATTTCGCTCCAGATTTCGAGGTGAATTTCGTGCGGTTTTTTTGGGCCAGGAATGAAGACCAACGAACATCCACGCGAAATTCATTTCCTTTTTCACTCGCCGTTTCGGGGCTTTGCATCGACAGAAATCCAGGCAAAAATCCGCTGCAGCACGTCTGCAAGGTCGGTGCAGTGATACGTCGCTTGCGCGGCCTCCTTGGGGCAGCGCCTCAGCGCTGGCCCCCTCGCTGTGGCGTTGCTGCCGCGCCTCCCGTGTTCCGCCCTGGATCGTCCAGGCTGCCAGGCCCGACAGCGTGCGGGCCTTCCCGAAGCGAGCTCCCGGGGACGCGGAGCAGGGCGGCCCCTGGCCCCATGGGGTCCGTGCGCTGACGGAGGGCTTTGCTGGGAGGATCGGGAGCTCTTGGCCTCCGCAAACAGACGCCCGACGCCCTGGGGCATCGGGTCGCCCCCGCTCCGTGCCTTAAGCCCCCGCGTGCCCGAGCCCAACTTGTCGACCCAGCGGTGCGGGTCGTCAGCGCAAGGCTTCGACAGGAAGTGGCGGACTGTGCGGGTGAGGGCGCGTGCCAGCGGCATCTTGATGATCGCCGTGTCATCGCCTGCCTCTCCATGACAAGCCAGCGCGATCTTCCTCTTCCGGGCGGCCACGGCGCCGTGTGTCGTGCATGTCATCTCGAGACTCCAGGATCTTCTAGTTCAGCTTGTCGAGCGCTTTGGCCATCTGCTGCTTCTATCGGGCGCTGTCGATGCGCGAGGGGGCCCGCGGCGCGCTCTTCGCCCTGCGCTGGGCTCGGTGTCTCAGGGCTGCCCTGGCGATCGGCCCTGTCCCGATCGGGATCCGCAGGAGATGCTCCTCGGCCTCCGCCTGCGACGCGTCGGGGGCCCCAGCCGCGTCCAGCACAGTGACCTTGCCGAACTCTTCGCGTGCCAGCCAATCCGTGACCTCGTTGTGGTAGGTGCGCGCGTAGTGGCTCGTCACCATGACCCGTCCTTGGCTTCCAGCCGTTGCGCCCAGCGGATCAGGTGGCGAGCCAGAAGGTGCTTGGGTCGCCGTTTCTTCCGCCAGGCTTTGGAATTCAGGTTATTTGCCACGTGCTGCGCGAGTTCGCATTGCCATGCCTCGCCGCGCGTCGCCACCCGCGCCGCGAACGCTAGCAGCTCGACCACTTCGACGAACCGGCCATTCTCGGAGCCCGGGTATGCGATCACGTCTTTCAGAGGCGGTGATAGGGGCGAATTGCCCAGGGGAGAGCAATACATGTATCCAGCGGCGCCGATGATCTATGTCTTGGACAAGGCTCTCGGGCGAATACGTGTAATGCCCGCCCCTGGGCTATTCGCCCTTATCGTCGCCGCCGGGTCATCGGGCTGTGCCACCAGCGGGGCGGCCGGCATGGACATGCAGAGCAGCGGCGGGGGCCCAGCGGCGCTCGTGGCGAGCCCCCCAGTCCGTGGCGCCACTGCGAGCGGTCGTGGCACCTCCGCCTGTCCAGCGCGTTGCTTCGGCCGTTTTAGGGAGGGCTGGCAGCCCTCGCGGCGCGAGGCCTGGCGGAAGTTTGCCGTGAAGGTGCTCGACCAATAATCTTCTGGTGTGGCAAGACAGGCCCTGAGCAGTTCCAAAATGGAATCCACGTCGTTTTAGGCGAGGGCTTTATCCTTGGGCGTGCCGCGCGGGTCAGCCCAGGCTGGTCCCCGCCTGAACGGCGATTCAGGATTGGGACGATTGCGGGTTGAACAAGAGCTCCGTAATTGCGCCAGGCCTCAGAACTCGTGGGCGGTCCTGGCTGGCATTGAGCCAGAGTCTGGCAGGCGCAGCTGCTGCCGCTGGAAGTCCGCATGCCGTCCCCAAATGAGCTGTTCTGCTTGGAATTCCTCCTCTTCGCCCAGCTTCTCTGCATTGATTGCGTCGGGCCCCCGCGCGCGCCGCATCGACCAGTCGGCCTCGTCTCCTGACGGGCGCGGGCGCAGGCCCATCTGCGGCTCGATGGCGATGCCATCGCCCACGAGTCATTTGCATGTGTACCGCACCGTGTCATTATGCTTGGGGTTCGGTGGTGGGTGCCTCCCGTGGTCCCGCTTTGCAGCCCACGCAAACGACATGTAATATCCCAGACTGCCCGCCCACCCGAGCACGAGGACGTAGTGCACCATGGCAACGCGTTTTTTGATGCCGACCGCGTCGCCGGGAAGCTAGGTGCCAATCTCGGCCGCGTCCTCGCCTCGCGCGAGAAGGCGTGTGACAAGTCTCTGTGAGTGACTACTTGCCGCGCCCCTGCGTGACAGGCAGACGGTTAAGAGAGACAGCGAGAGCCGCCCGGTCGGCCATCCGAAGGGTGACCATGCCGTGGCTGTTGCTGGCCTTCCAGGGGGTGGCGCCCTCCTCTTGGAGGCGGATCCACTTCGGCGACCACTGGCGCCAGTTCTCCGCTGGCCGACGTTTCATCCAGAGCATCAGCTGCTCGCCTGGTTCGATCACCCCCCCGTGGTCGAGTGGAGGTCCTTCTGCCCCTGCCTTCCGTCTCTGCATCTCTCGTGTGCGGGAAGAAGTACATGTGCTCGGTGCTCACCAGTGGTATGGCCTCGAGGTCTTGAGGCGGAGCTTGAGGTCCACAGGCGCAGCCTCTACCGGGGCGCCAGGCACCTTGATCCATCTGCCCCCCCTCCGAGAGAGCAAGATACTGTATGGCTGTGGCCGTCTGCTCTCCCCATCTTTGTAGGGCCTTGGGCCGAGCTGGGCTTCGCGGTCTGCCCAATGCCATGCACGTGTTCCGAAGGAGTTTCTGGTGGCGGGCCCGCCGTGATTTCGGCGCGGATCTATCATTCTTCCGCGCTTGCCCTCCATATGGGGGAGCTCGCCCTGATGCTTGCCATCCCCAACTGGTTGTCCCATTTGCCACGCTGGGACTGCACAGTGAATGTCGTTTTTGGCGTTATCTTGGGGGCCCATTGAGGCATTCCAGGGCCTCTCAGGGGTCTCTGGGGGCCTCTTGGAGGCGTTTTTGTGGCCCGCTGGGAATCTCAGGCGCCATCTTTGGGGGGCGTTTCTCTGGGCCCCTTACCTGTGTTTGGTCTCTCGGTGGTGCTGTTGGAGGCCTCTTGGGCGCCTCTTTGGAGTTCGGAGGCCGAGTTGGAGTTATGCCATGTGCCTTTTGGGTGTTTCTGGGACGCTCGCATCCTCAAATCGAAATTGCGAGATGCTCAAACCGTGGAGACAATAAGCGGATGGGCTTCTTGGGCCAGCCCAGGAACCCCCAAGACGCTCCAAGAGGCCACCCAAAAGTTTAGAAAATGGGCTCATGTGGCCATCTGGAGACATGTTGGATGTTCGGATTCCGAGCAACTCTCCGGGGTAGATGGACAATCGCTCAACGACCCCTCAGAGAGCGCAGGAACGCCACATTATTCCTGCAGTTGAGGGTTTGGGCGATACCGTTTGCAATATCCATTGTTGAGGAACATGGGGGGCCTGATGGCATTCCATTTAGTGCTTGCGGCTCTGTGGCGGTTTTGGTGGAAAACCGCTGGCAAGCCACCACACACAGCAACACACATCTGGTATTTTCGGGACGGGACTTGATGGACAATCGTGAGGAGTCCTGCACACAGGGCAAGTAAGACTGGAACGCAGTGGCGCTACGAGACATTACTGGGATGATGCCGATATGTTTTCTGTACTTACGCGTATTACAGTGAGCCGTTGATAGAAGCGCTGTTTGGGAACTGTGTGCGTAAAGGGGATATCGCGAATTGAGTCAAAGCCACGGCTAATTGTAAGATATGGTTGTGGTCATTGATTGCCAACGCTGCTCGAAGACTACATGGTGAATCGCCCACCGAAGCAGCGTGTGAATACAGACAGCTAGCATGCTCGTGTTGCTACAGTACGAGATCTCAGGTAGTAGTGGCGACAGCGAGGTATTGTACAGCGCAGGAGTTTCTGCTCACGATGGGCTAAGGCGGGGCTCACGTTTCCGACCTCTCCTGCTGCAGTGTCGTTCCCTTCGGAAAGAACACAGGTTGCCATCTACTGGCCCCCGCTGGACGACCTCGTGATCGGTCCGCCACCTGCGCGCATGGAGGCATTCTGGGAACTTGCTCCTGACACTTGCTCCCTGCAGTGTTGTATGGTGGCTTGTTGATGATTGGGTCCTGCGATGGTTCCACGTGACTGCCAACCCCCCGTGGACTTCAAAGGGGTTCATGACTGTGGAGGCAGTGCGGGAGGGCCTGCAAACGATCCAGTATACACAACCAGCACAAGTATGCATGCAAGGCGAGAGGGGGGAGGGAACTCATGGGAGGAGGGGGGTAGCGGCATGGGATGCGGGCGTCCACCACTTGTCCGCAGTATGTCCCTCCACGCAGGTCTGTTCGTTGCTCCCCGTGTCCCGACCTTGACGCTGACAGGAATGATTGGATTCTCACCCGAAGACGCTTTCAGAAGTGTCCAAAGTGTTGGAGTGGAGGGGGCTTGCGAAGCGGCCAAAGTGAGGGAAGGGGAGGAACGGGACTTACGAACAGAGAACATGCGCAACCAGCGGCACGACGGAATAGGGAGACGGCATCCTGTGGTGTCCTCGCGCTTAGGGTGAGCAAATGTCGGGGCTGGGTGGGGAGCGGTGGGTGCGACGCATATATCTGCAGCTGATCGGATGCAGCGAGAAGGGATGTACGCGATTGTTGATGCAAGCGACGCCTGGAAACGTATTATCACATGTGCTATTCGTCAAGCAGAGGGTTCGCACCGAATAGATGGGCTGCAGACGCTGGGTGTTCTTGAAGTGACTTTATCGTTCCAGGCAGCGTCAGCAGCTTTGTGAAAGGTTTAAGCAAGTACGCCAGTCTAGCCTCTTTGGCACATCGGTAACGCGACTGTTTCCGTTATGTTTTTCTATCTTCTGGTCCGCCATTTCCGTCTGACGACAGGGTTGCGAAATTGATATATCTTGTGACAAGCAGTGCTGTCGCCAACGATGTGACATATTGTATTTGCAACTGTGTCTGGTGCCAAGGCGTGCGGAACTGGTGGTGCTTGGCTGGGTTACTCGGGCTTCCCCACACTGTCTCTGGCTTTCCAAGTGCTTGGGCGGTGACGTTTGGCCATCGTTGCTTGATGCGCGCGCCGCTGCTGCTGTCGCTGCTGCTGCTGCTCCCCCGTGTGAACAGCCCTTTTGGTTCCTTGAGCGGACGGCTGCCCGGAGGCCATGTGCTCCTTCTGCCGTTCACGCGCCTGCACCCTGGCCCGGGGCTCCGACGGGATCTACCGTGTGGAGCGCCGCCGACGCCGCGCAGCGGGCGGGGCCATGGCAATTACAGAAACATTGGCGAGCACAGGGGTGAGGAGCAGAGGTTTGGCAGCCCAGCCACCCACTGAAGCTGGAGCCATCGAAACCGAGCTAAACAAAACATACCACGGGTATGCAACATTTGTCGACTTTGGTGATTTCGGCGCGTCGCCAGTTGGGATGTGCTCTGGTCTGACAGCTTAGCATGACATGCCTTAACATAGCATGTCGCTGCATTGCCGCAGCGTGGAGGTCAGACGATTCGCATAGCATGGCCTCACAATGCCAAGCTCAGCATATCCTAGCAGCCCAGCAAATCATAATTCTTCGAACGGTCATCAACTAATGCTGTATAGCACAGTATCACGTGCACAGCGAAACATGATCGACCATGGCGAACCGTATACTTATCATTAGTGCTGTACCCGTACCATCATTACGTCATTCGTGCACTCGGGAGGCAAGGGCGATGACGGTCCTGCGGCAGGGTTGGCTGTCGACTCCCCGGCACGATTTGCGAGATGGACCGCAAGCGGGGGAAACAAAACATGATAAACCCTTTTGCATCGTGCAATCTCACAGCGTACCAATACCAACTTATTCAATCATTTTGGGTGCAGCCTACGGGGTGCAATAAGTTTTGACCGCATCCGTGCGTGACCATCTCCAATGCTCGTGCAACCATTCCACCCGCATGGCCGCAACTAAGCTCAAATGGGCGGCGACAGCCACGGTAACGATGACGGTGATCATGTTCATGACGACGGGATGGACGATGTCGCCGACGACGATACTGATGGTGATAACGCTGACGGTGAGGATACTATCGGTGGCAATGATGACGCTGTCGGTGATGACGATGACGATGATGCTGCTGATGATGATGCTGTTGTTCTTGATGATGATGATGTCGATGATGAATAGCATGATGATGATACTGATAATGATAAGGATGGTGATGCTGCTGCTGCTGATGATGATGATGATGATGATGATGATGATGATGATGATGATGATGGCGGTCATGATGAGGATGCTGATGATGATGCTGCTAGTGATGATAATGATGATATTGATGGTGATGGCACAGATGCTGATGCTGATGCTGATGCTGATGATGGTGGTGATTACGATGCTGATTATTAATATTATGATGAAAAGAGTATGATGATGATGATGATGATGATGATGATGATGATGATGATGATGATGATGATGATGATGATGATGATGATGACGGTGGTGGCGAAGATGCTGAGGAAGCGTGTGCGAGAAAAACATGACAAGGGTGACGACCTCGACGATTACGATGTTGACAGCGAGGCCGATGTTGACGACGATGGCGATGATGATGGCAATGATGACGCGCTCGATGATGATACCGATTATGCTGATGAGTATAACGAAGGAGTACCCGCTTGCATACAGTCAGAAGGTCGGACATATCTTAGTTGAAAGCTAATGGGGTCTTCGTTTATTTTTGATCACCTCCGTGCTCGAGTGCTCAGAAGCCAATGGTCTTACAATGATTTTAAGGTGCGCGCGGAGACGCGCGTGTGGCCCAGATTGCATTATTCTCCGTCTCCTCAGATTGGGTTTTCGGTATGATTCAAAGCGCGCCGACTCCTCACCCTCACCTCTCTCCACCTCTTACCCCCCCACACTCAGACTCACTTACACCCGGACGCATCCATACTCAGGCACACACATACTCAGACTCACCCACACCCGCTCACACTCAGACTCACTCACACTCAGACCCTCGTTTGCGCCAATTAAACGAGGATGCCTCAGGCGAGGCGTTGGTTTCAGCACTCCCAAGGGGGAGACGCCAGGGGATATTTCAATCCCTTCCGTTCGTGCCGGGGCGCCAGGGGGTATGACACTCCCCCGTTCCCGCCCAGGTTTTGGGGATGTATCAGGCGGTTTGCATGTTTCTGCCCCCCCCCCCCAGGTTTTTCTGTTTTGGTGGTCCTTTGCTCACTGCGATCTAGCACCCGTGGCATTTGGGCACCCCAGTGGGGGAGCTGCAATGGGGGTATGATGCTCGCCTGTTCGCGCCCAGATCGTGGGCATGTTTCAGGCGGTTTGCTTGTTTCTGCCCCCCCCCCTCCCAGGCTTTTCTATTCTGGTGGTCCATTGCTCACCACGATGTAGCAGGCGTTGCGTTTGAGCACCCCAAGGGAGAGTCGTAAGGGGCGGGGACACTTCAGGATTCGCGCCCGATTGTGGGAGCGCCTCAGGTGGCTTGCCTGTTTCTCCACTCCAGACTTCTCTATGGACTTGTGTGCTCCTCGCTCGCTCGCTCACCTCTCCTTGTTTCTATTTTCTTCACTCGTATTCACTCATTCACATTCGGATTTACTTTTAAGTCTACTGATCGTTGTTTAACTTATTGTCCTTTTTGTTCTTGTCTTCTTCACTCAGACTTACTCATAACATTCAGACTCACCCGCAGTCATGTTCACTCATACTCAGACTTGCTCGCATTCAGACTCGCTCATACTCATAATCGCGTAAACACAGACTCATTAGCACCAAGACTGACGCACACTCAGACTCAGTTATGCTCAGACTCGCTCACCCTCAGACTCGCCCATATGTAGGCTACCTCGTACTCGGGTTTACTCATTGTCATATTCGTACTCATCTCACGCGGACTCGCTCACACGCAGACTCACTCACACTCAAACTCGCTTGCACTCACAACTACTCGCATCCAGACTCACGCGCACTCAGATGTAATCATACCCAGATTCGACTTCACTTTGATTAGCTCACACTCAGATCACTCACGCTCGGATTCGTTCGCACCAGCGCTCACACGCAGGTGGCTACCGCGATATAGCCAGCGTGGCATTTGGGCACCCGAGTTGCCAGCAGGCGCCGTGAGCAGCACGCCACAGAGCGGGCGTAGCAACGCCATCCGCGCTTGTCTGAGTTGCCGCAGTGAGAACGACAAGCGAAATTCCTTCTCGCTCGTCCACTTGTGTGTTCCCTCGTTCTCCTGAAGGATGTTCAGACGAGGAGAACGTCACTGAAGTGATTGCTGTCGTCGTCGTTGTCGCGCTTGTCGTCTGCGCGGACTCGTTCTCACACCCAGACAATCACTGACAGAGTTCTCCAGCCAGACGTGGCAGGAGTGATGGGATGCACATATGTGGATCTCTGCGCCGAGTAATTTAGCAATAAGCGGTTGGCGCGCGATGGTTGTTGAATGTTTTTGACATGCGCCGGCGTGCTGCACGCATGTGTGTTCATTGGACATGATGGACAACAAAGTTGTGGTTTTCCCATGACTTCAGCAGATGCGCGCGCAGGAACCTGGCCTGGTAACTAACTTCCAGTTGAACAGCAAGTGCTCCTGGGGCCAGGCGTGGAGGGCTGCAAACCCCAGAGGCCGAAAACTGCGAAAGACATCCGCATCGTTTTTATCTCAGTGCGTTGGAGGTCTGGGCCCCCCCTCCCCCCCCCTCCCTCCCCCCACCCACCCCGCCTCCCCCCCTCTTACTCATCCCCTGCCCCTCCTACCCCCCTTCCCCGCTACCCTCCCCCTTCCATCCCCCCTACTTATCCTCCTCTCGCTCCCCCCTCTTGCTCTCCCCCTCCCCCCTCGTGCCCCCACCGTTTTGCTCTCCCTCCCCACTGTTGCCCCTCCACCTCCTCCTCCTCCTCCTCCTCCTCGTTCTCCTCCTCCTCTTTCTCCTCCTCTTTCTCCTCCTCTTTCTCCTCCTGCTCCTCCTCCTCCTCCTCCTCCTCTTCCTCCTCCTCCTCCATTCCTTATTCTTATGAGTGATTTCTCCCTGTCGCACTCCGAGGCCAGTTTTTAGGGCTGGCCGGGAGTTTCGCCTGAGACTCCCTCACCATGTAATCATGACTCTGAAGCTTAGATTTTGGCAACAATTTCACACATAGAGGGCGGGTGGTTTTCAACATGTGGCTCTCGCCGTAGCGCGGCGCACATTCACTCTAAAAAATTGCAAGGGTTTCACGCATTGCGGATCACCCGCTTTCAAAATGCGGCTCTCGCCATAGCGCCGCAAGAGAGTTTCACGGATTGAGGATCACCCAGTTTCAAAATGTGGCTCTCGCCGTAACGCCGCGCACATTCGTTTTTTAGATATTGCAAGAGTTTCGCGGATTGAGGGCGTTTCTTTTTCAAAATGTGGCTCTCGCCTTAGCGCCGCGCACATTCGTTCAGAGTTTCACGGATTACCACGAGCAGCGTACCAGAAATTATGTTTTGGAAGGATTCAGATAATGCGGGTGCAACAATTACGTTGATTCGTGGTGTTGAAACCCAAGAATGGCGTTTTGGCCAGATCCAGGATCGTCAAGACGCAACAGTCAGGTTTGTCCGTGGCGATGGAATCCCGAGAACATGTTTTGGCATGCTTCCGGGTCTTCAAGCGGTTGTCTTCCAACGAGGCAGATCCTTCAATGGAAATGACCCGTTGTAGGGGCCCATGAAGTGGGAGCTTGGAGGGAGGGTGTATTCCAACATCGTTGATGTCTCTTGGGTTTACACTGGTCCTTCTCCTCCTCCTCCTCCTGCTTCTCCCCCTCCCCATCCTCGGGCGGGGAACAAAAGTTCTTTGTGGATGGGCACCCCAACCCAGTTTTCCATGTCTCTTTCCCCTGGACTCCTGGGCGTTGCGCCCCCTTCCTGCCCTCCACCCCCGCCCGGCCGCAGGAGGACCGGCGCAGGCCCCGCCTCGCGCCGCACCCAGCCAGCCCCGCACGGACGGCGGCGCGTGCCCAGCCAGGCGCGGCTCCCTCGAGGCCGCGCGTCTGCTCTGCCGTCCTCGGCCCCCCCCGGCCAGCGAGCGGGGCAGGGTGGCCCCCCTCGTGCCCCTCCCCTCTCCCTCCCTCCCTCCCTCGTTCCTCCTCCTCTCCCTCCCTCTCTCTCCTCTCCCTCCCTCTCCCCTCTCTTTTTAACCCCCGCCCCAGATCCTGACCCCCAGAGGTCCCCAGGGGTCGCGGGAGGTCCCCAGATTTCCCCAGAGGTCCCCGGAGGCCCGGAAAGGATCGAAAACGTCCAATACATGTCCGAAGACGTTCGAAATCCTTCCTCGATCCTCGGGGAGGGCCGAGGGCAAAACTTCGGAGGGCGGGCGGGCGGGCCAGCAGGAGCGATGGGGAGGCGGGGCCTGCCCGCAGGCCGGCGGCCTCGAGCCGCCCCGCCAACGTGGGGAGGGCCGCCCCGGCGCCCAGCCAGCGCGCCGCGGGCCGAGGCGCGCGGGGGGCGGGGCGCCGGCCCCTTTGCTGGAGGGACCTCGTTGTGGTGCGGGCCCACAGGTTCGGGGGTTGCCGGAGGTGCCCCTGGCCCGAGGTGCCCCCAGCTTTTCGCTCCATTCTGGAGCCCCTGGTGCCCCCTGGGCCTCGTGAGGGCCTCATTGGAAATCCTGGGGGCACCTTGGGCCAGGGGCACTCCTAGCAACACCCGACAAGTGGGCCACCCAGGCGCTGGCTTGCTCGCTTGGGTTTTCGGCCTCTCCGCGGCCCTCGGTACGAGAACGGCGCCCATATGCCGTACCATGTATGGACTCTCTTCAAGGCCCGCTCCATCGGTTGCTAGCGCGGTGAGGTGCGTTGTTTTTTCGGCCCTGAGGACCGAGCAGCCATGCACCGATCATTCCTGAGCCGAGGATCGACGACGCCTCGGGAGGCCAGCGCGGTATGGTGCACACACGTTGCCCACGGACTCCGAAGCCGCGCGTCACAGGCCGCTCCTGCCCAGGGCCACTCCTTGCGTGCAGCCGAAGACGGCGGAGCACGGGCGCCCAGATCCGGGCGGGCGGCCCGCCCTTCGGAGGGCCAGCGGGCCCAGGATCAAGGAAGGAAAAACCACCTGTACCCGATACTTAGCCTTTAGCTACACGGCCCTGGGTGTTCACTAAACAGCCCTGCCCTGTTCGATTTCTTCTTTGGGTGCGTTTACTGAACGGCCTCGCTCGTCGGGGTGGTAATCATGGGGGGGGGATTTTTCGCCCTCTGCACGAGGCCGAGGCCCTTGGGCGCCTCTCTGCCCTTCTTGGGGGGGCCCTCCCGGGGGGCCCTGCCGCCGCCGCGCAGGGGCGGGGCCTGCCGGGCGCGGTGCCCAGGTCCGCCAGGGCAGGCCTGAGCTTCGGGCATGCGGTCGGCGTGGAGTGCAGCTTGCCTCCCATGATCTGTGTGACGTCGTAGCGCGGCCGGCCAGGCTACGTTTCGCATTCCTCCCCTCTTGTCTCCCCTCTCTCCCCCTCAGCTGGCGCTGCGCTGTGCATGACATCGCCTGTGGCGTTCTCGGCTTGTCCAGAGGTGTTCCGTCTCACGGCTCGGTGCTAATCGTTCAGTGTTCCTTGAAGGAAAAATATCCCGGCAAAGCAACCTAATAGCGATGTGTAGGAGCATATCTGGAAGCATTCCCCTTAAGATTCAGATGATAATCCTGTTGTAGAATTCTGCTGTTCTCGCATTCGTAGTCGCATTCGCGATGGCAGTCGCAGTGGCAACGGCAGTCGCAGTCACAGCCTCAGCCTCAGCCTGCCTCAGCCTCAGCCTCAGCCTGCCTCAGCCTCAGCCTGCCTCAGCCTCAGCCTCAGCCTGCTTCAGCCTCAGCCTCAGTCTGCCTTCAGCCTCGGCCTCAGCCTCAGCCTGCCTCAGCCTCAGCCTGCATCAGCCTCAGCCTCAGCCTCAGCCTGCCTCAGCATCAGCCTGCCTCAGCCTCAGCCTCAGCCTGCCTCAGCCTCAGCCTCAGCCTGCTTCAGCCTCAGCCTCAGTCTGCCTTCAGCCTCGGCCTCAGCCTCAGCCTGCCTCAGCCTCAGCCTGCAGCCTCAGCCTCAGCCTCAGCCTCAGCCTCAGCCTCAGCCTCAGCCTCAGCCTGCCTCAGCCTCAGCCTCAGCCTCAGCCTCAGCCTGCTTCAGCCTCAGCCTCAGTCTGCCTTCAGCCTCGGCCTCAGCCTCAGCCTGCCTCAGCCTCAGCCTGCCTCAGCCTCAGCCTCAGCCTCAGCCTGCCTCAGCCTCAGCCTCAGCCTCAGCCTCAGCCCTCAGCCTCAGCCTCAGCCTGCTTCAGCCTCAGCCTCAGCCTTCAGCCTCAGCCTCAGCCTCAGCCTCAGCCTCAGCCTCAGCCTCAGCCTCAGCCTCAGCCTCAGCCTCAGCCTCAGCCTGCTTCAGCCTCAGCTCAGTCTGCCTTCAGCCTCAGCCTCAGCCTCAGCCCTCAGCCTCAGCCTCAGCCTCAGCATCAGCCTGCCTCAGCCTCAGCCTCAGCCTGCCTCAGCCTCAGCCTCAGCCTGCTTCAGCCTCAGCCTCAGTCTGCCTTCAGCCTCGGCCTCAGCCTCAGCCTGCCTCAGCCTCAGCCTGCATCAGCCTCAGCCTCAGCCTCAGCCTGCCTCAGCTCAGCCTGCCTCAGCCTCAGCCTCAGCCTGCCTCAGCCTCAGCCTCAGCCTCAGCCTCAGTGCCTCAGCCTCAGCCTCAGCCTCTGCCTCAGCCTCAGCCTCAGCCTCAGCCTCAGCCTCAGCCTCATCAGCCTCAGCCTCAGCCTCAGCCTTCAGCCTCAGCCTCAGTCTGCCTCAGCCCTCAGCCTCAGCCTCAGCCTCAGCCTCAGCCTGCCTCAGCCTCAGCCTCAGCCTGCCTCAGCCTCAGCCTCAGCCTGCTTCAGCCTCAGTCTGCCTTCAGCCTCGGCCTCAGCCTCAGCCTGCCTCAGCCTCAGCCTGCATCAGCCTCAGCCTCAGCCTCAGCCTGCCTCAGCATCAGCCTGCCTCAGCCTCAGCCTCAGCCTGCCTCAGCCTCAGCCTCAGCCTGCTTCAGCCTCAGCCTCAGTCTGCCTTCAGCCTCGGCCTCAGCCTCAGCCTGCCTCAGCCTCAGCCTGCCTCAGCCTCAGCTCAGCCTGCCTCAGCATTCAAAATGTGCCCCGGGAATGGAGTTCTGGGAACTCGAAGAACACGAAGTGGCCTACAGTTGGCTCCGGGCATTCAAAATCATGCCCAGGAATAGAATTCTGGGAACTCGAAGACCACGAAGTGGCCTACAGTTGGCTCCGGGCATTCAAAATGTGGCGCGGGAATGGAGTTCTGGGAACTCGAAGAGCACGAAGTGGCCTACAGTTGGCTCCGGGCATTCAACATGTGGCGCGGGAATGGAGTTCTGGGAACTCGAAGACCACGAAGTGGCCTACAGTTGGCTCCGGGCATTCAGAATGTGGCCCGGGAATGGATTTCTGGGACCTCGAAGACCACGAAGTGTGTAATTGCTGGCTAAAAAAAGTCCCCGGCACCCTCCCCCGGATCGCGCCCAGACCCTCCTGGGGCGTCATGATGCTCTCTTTTGACCTTATTAGAAACCTATCAGTCTTCGCTGTTAGGTAATCTCCTCTCCCCTCTTCGGCCACGCGCAGAGGGGGGTAGGCGTAGGGGGGAAGGCTTGTCAGAAGCACCCCTGTTTCTCAGAAAGCGCAGGCCTTGTCTGTAGTGCAGGGCCGGCGCCTGCTAAGAAGCAGCTTCCTTCTAAGAAGCCTTCACCCCTTCCTCTACCCCTTGCTGCTCCCCTGTGGGATTTCGGCTTAAGGTGTGACTCGGATATCTTTCCCTTCTGCCTGGAAGGGGGAGGTACTCTGTCACACCCCACGAATCACTGGATGGTTAGACTTCTTGGACCTACGTCTGCACTTGTAATTGGGTGAAGGGGGCGGGAACGGGGCTTTCCTGGAATAATCAACGGCCCGCAAAATTTTGAGACCACTGCTTTTACAAAGCGCGAGTTCAACGTTTCTATCATCTGGAAATTCGGAATACATTGGGGTGAAGTTTGGCGGCGAAGAAGTTCCGAACATCCTGAGCGCGTTTGAACTTTTCTTGAATTCAGAAATCGTGCTCGATTTTTGTTCAAACGTTGTCTGATTTCCAAAATGTTGAACTTAGTTTATTTTTGGTGCAGGCGTTGCTCATTTGTCCTTAACTTTATTTCAAAGCATTTGAACTTTTTCCCAGCCCCCCCTGGTTGGGTTCTCGTTTTGACTGGAGCATTTTGGTCTCCACCTCCCGCCCTCCCTCCTTCCTCCTCCCCATCCTGCCCCCTCCTCCTCCTGCCCGCTCCTCCCCCTCCTGTCTCCTGTTTTGTGCTTTATCCCGAACCCTCCCTTGGTCGGGTTTTCGTTTTGAATAGAGCACTGTCTGCTCCGTCCCTCCCTCCTTCCTCCTCCCCTCCTCCCTCCTCTTCCTCCTCGTCCTCCCCTTCCTCCTCCCTCCTCTCCTTCCTCCTGCTTGCGCTTCGGGTCTGCAAACCATGGGCTCCTGGGAGGTCCAGCGGAGTGGATGTCCACGGGGATCCACCGAGTCTTCGCGGCTCCCTGCGGGGCTGCGAACCGCGCAATCGTCGCCATTTTCGTGGGCTCCTGGGAGGTCCAGCTTAGGCGCACGGCGGGTCCTTCAACGTGTTTGTTTGTGTTGAGCGGCCCCAAATATATTCGCCACATGTGTAGAAAGGGTTGGGTGCGTCACCGGGTAATTTTTGAACTCTCCCTGAATTTGTGTTTCCCCCCCCGAACTCTTGCTTTCCTTTGTTTCCGAACTCGAACTTCGAGTTTTTCCTCCACTCGCACCCAAGCCCTGGCTTTTTTAAATTTAATCGCTTCGCTCATTCCGCCAGCCCGTATTGCGCCATCGCAGGCATTTGCCTGCGCGTTCGTGGTCTCTTGGGGCCTCTTGGGGGCAGTTTGGGGACTTTTGGGCCTCTTGGGGGCCTCGTGCGGCCTCCAGGGGGTCTCCCAGGCTCTCCCGGGGTCCTCTGGAGGCTTCCTGGGGGCCGCTTGGGGCAGAGCTCGAACTGGTTGTTCGTGTTTCCCCTCTTGGGCTCCTCTTGGGGACGTCTTGGGGTCCTCTTGGGCGATCTTGGGCGCCTCTGGGATTGTTTTGATGCTCTCTTGGACCGCATTGGGGCCCTCTTGGGGGCCTCTCGAGCCGTCTTGGGGCGGTCTTGTGGGCCTCTGGGGCCATCTTGGAGCGTCCGAAACCCGAAAACGCGAGACTGCGAAAAACACAAGAACACAAGACAATTCAATCATTTTTTGCTTCTTTTGGCCCTCTTTGGGGTCCTCTTAGGGTGCTCTTGGGGCTTCTTCGGGGCCTCTTGGCCCATCTTGGGTCCATCTTGGGCGTCTTGGAGCGCTCTTGGGCCGTGATTCCGATTCGTGGGCCCTTTTGGAGCTGCCTTGCTGCCTTGAGGTTCCTTGGGCCGCTCCTGGGGTGATCTGGAGGGCCTGGGAAACCGCCCCCAGGAGTCCCGACATCCTTGAACCGAGCTTGCCGGGAGTCGGCCGTGGTATTTTTCGTCTGGGGACCCCCAGGGGCCGCCCCGCGCGCGCGAACTAGACTACACATATCCAGTTACTGGAGATCTTAGCACGCCTCTGGCCCGTTGGGGCAGCGAATTTCTTTTCCAGGAATGACCGCCTATGCCCCCCTCAGCCAATTACAGCTCTACGCACACCCCTAGGATAGCTCATGTCGGCCACCAGCGAGCCGAAGGAATTTTGGGCGCCTGAACATCCGAACTTCCATGTCGAGCGCATAGCGGGAAACATTGCTCTGGTTCTTGACGCCGTTTTGAATATTCATATCAGTGGCATGGCCGATGCCTCAGAGCTTGATCTCTTCAGACAGCTCATGGGATACCAGCTGTGCTGCGGCACCGACATCCTCGCTCAGCAAACGACCCAATGCGGATGCCCTCGTGGAGGCCCAGCTGCCGGTCGCTGGCATGGTGACGAAAGTGGACGACCATACGCTAGAGGCGATCAGGATCCAGGAGGAGTTCAACCACTGCCTCTCGCATTTCAGGGGAGCCTTGTGTACGGTCGTATTTCCGTTCTAGGGTGCGTCAGCGTCGATGAGCGTTTTCACAATCGACGAGGCAGCCCCGATTTAGCACCGATTAGCGTTGATTTGCGTCGATTTGCAAGAGCCAACAGGATGATATGGGAGGCTCCCGTGAGTTGCCACCGAAGCACGACTGCCGCAGGGTCTGGACTCGGGCTTGGCACCGGGCAGGCTCCGCCGGCCCCATTTCGCGCCCGCCGGACCCCGGCACCGACTGCACGTTCAGTGCGCCTTTCTCCTCTCGAGCGCATCTGCGCCGCTCTCGCGCTCATGCGCCGCATGCTGGCGGCTCCAGAGGGACAGGGCTCATCCCGATTCATCCGACGTGATTCGATTAGATTTCGATCGACTCCGATTCCGATTCGATTCGACTTCGGATTCCGATTTGGATTCCGATTTCTCACAATCGAGATTGAAATCTAGATCGAAAAAAACGATGCGGACTTCGCTTTCTTAATGGCGGCCTGCCTTACTAGGCTGGCGATTTCTGCCGATTCGACTTCTCCCGACTTGGCTGCCGATTTCCGCCGATCCGATTCATGTCGATCACCGATCCGCCTGATCGATTCGATTCTGGGCTCTCCTGCATGCTGGCGGCTCCAGCCGGACATCGCTGTCCTGCGCCCCTTTGGACAGCGTCTTCGGCATCCTAGAGAAACAATTGGCAGCGCATAATCCAGATATTGCACCAGGACCCCGCCAAAGGCGACGCTAAGTTGCCAGATGAGCCATTGCCGCTGTCCACATTTTTTTTTAAATAGTTTTTCAGTCAGCATTACCGCTCCAGTCTTGAGCCAGCACCGAACCAGGCGCAAATCAACAACAATCCTGGTTGCCAGCTGTCGAAGTCGGGGCGGCTCCTGGTTGCTGGATCCTGCAGGGCGGTGCGGCCCTGGCCGGCGTGGTGGAGCAGCCCGTGAGCGGGGCACGAATGCCGGCAATGCCTCGCTCTTCTCGGAGGGTCTGTCTGCTTGGTGGTGCCTCGCTGAGACCGAGGTACAATTCGAGGCTTCTGCAGATGCCAGCAAAGGTCCGCGTCATCTTGTCTCGGGGCTCAAGAGGCGGCGTGGGTGAATGCAAACGGGGGTCAGTCAGAGCGCCGGATCTTGCAGGATCCTGCATTGCCAGGGTTGCGTTGACCACGGTTTGAGTGCAGAATTCTACAGGATCTTGCAGGATCCTGCAGCGCCTGGCTGACCCCGGTTCCGGTACGGATTGACACGGGTCAGTAGACCCCCGACTGTCGTGCATCGTGGCGCTTTTTCCACGGCGTCTTGCTGGGGTTCGAGGGCGTATGCATTGTGCCGACTGGTATCAGGGACTTCACAGCTGTGTGCGTTCCAAGCCTCCTTTTGTGTCAAGTGTGCAGCTTATTCCTACCGTGTCGTTTGTGGAGCGGAGTTCTCTGGACGACCTATTTTTTGAGTTTAATGGTGTCGGCTATTGCTGATGCCAGCGGCCCCGTCGTTTCTGAGCGCCTCTCCAGAACACGTCGGACGGTAGATAAGTCGAGTTTGTCGTCGTCCGTGCTGATGTCCTCCCGTTGGGCCTTATGACGTTCTGGAGCGGTCTCGTCTTGGGCCTCGCGGGGAAGGATACTGCCGAGTCTGGGGTCAGCGGCCCCATCGAGAGCGTGTTCCCCCACGGTGGAAGCTCTCCAGTCTGCGGTCGATGACCCCCTTCCAGGCGTGCTCCAGGCAAACCGCGCTGCCACGCCATAGGGCGTGCCATCTGTGGAGGAGGAGGAGGAGGAGGAGGAGGAGGAGGAGGAGGAGGAGGAGGAGGAGGAGGAGGAGGAGGAGGAGCTGTGAGGCAAAGAGCGGGGCATGGAGTGCAGAGCGGAGTACCAGCTCTTCCCGGCTTGCGCGTGCCCCGCCGCCCGCGGCTTCCTCCTCCTCCTCCTCCTCCTCCTCCTCCTCCTCCTCCTCCTCCTGCGCCCCGCCTCGTCTTCCCCCTGCGCCCACTTTCGGCCCCGCTGCGTCCCTCGGCTGCCTCGACCGCGTCTTGGGACCAGGGTCGCCGCTGCCAGAGAAGCCTGCCTCCGCCCGTGCCTGTCAGCTGCTTCCGCCCCCCCGCCTCTGCCCGCTTGCCTCTGCGCCCCCGCCTGCCTCCCCTCTCTGAGCCCTCCCCGCGCGGCAGGCGCGTCGCCCCCTGTGCCCAATTTCGGCCCCGATACGTCCCTCGGCTGCCTTGACCGCGTCTTGGGCCCAGGGTCGCCGCTGCCAACAAAAACGCCTGCCTCCGCCCGTGCCTGTCATCAGGAGAGAGAGAGAGAGAGAGAAGGACGTACACGTACATGAATCCACGTTGGTTTCGATAGTGCGCACTGCTCGAGTGTTCGTGTCGCGCGGCTGATCTCGCGGATCGAGGGGTGGTGTTCGTGTACATAGTTGGGCGCGTACGTCCTTTGTGGGCTCCCTACCTATCTGCTTCCGCCCCCCCCCGCCTCTGCCTGCTTGCCTCCGCGCCCCCGCCTGCCCAATTTCGGCCCCGACGCGTCCCTCGGGACCCGCGGCCAAAAAGACGCCTGCCTCCGCCCTTGCCTCTCTGCTTCCGCCCCTCCCGCCTCTGCCCGCTTGCCTCCGCGCCCCCGCCTGCCCCCCCCTGCTCTGCACCCTCCCCGCGCGGCAGGCAGGGCGAGCGGGGGCGCGCGCCGCAGCTCCAGCGCCCCCACGGGAGCGGCCTGGGCTCCCGCGTGGGCGGCGGCCGACTGGGAGGATCGAGGGGAGGGGGTGCGGCAGGCCACCACGACCCTCCCTCCCTTCCCCTTCCCTGCTCCCTCCTCTCTCTCCTCTCTTTTCCCCCCTCTCCTCCCTCCTCCCTGCTCCTTCCTGCTCCTCCCTGCCCCTTCCTGCTCCTCCCGCCTCCTCCCTGATCACTCCTCCCTGCTCCTCCGTGCTGCTGCTGCTCCTCCTCTTCCTCCTCCTCCTCCTCCTCCTCCTCCTCCTCCTCCTCCTCCTCCTCCCTCCTCCCTCCTCCCTCTCCTCCTCCTCCTCCTCCTCCTCCTCCTCCTCCTCCTCCTCCTCCTCCTCCTCCTCCTCCTCCTCCTCCTCGCATCCCGCTCACTTTCAGGACGTGGCCCGTTGACGGACAACTGCTGGGCTCTGGCAGCACGGGCGTCCCGCAGGCTGCCCCGCAGTCTCCGGCACTTCGCCGATGGCCGCCCCGTCCCGAAAGATGGCTCCGGGTACCCTTCAATGAGCCCGTAGCGAGCTTGGCAGTCCTCTGTGCTCCCCCTCCCGTACTCTTCGGAGGAGGTCAGAGCTGCATAATCATGAACTTAGCTGCTCTGATGCGCACGTTTTGAAGCGTAACACGTGCCGTGTTCAAAACGTCCGTGTTCAAAACGTACGTGTTCGGCCTACGTGTTGAGCTCCGTATCAGTACGCTACGTGTTGGGTGTTGCGTATCAGGGCAGCTGAGATCGTGAACTTTCAGAGCTCCGCGCGGATTTCTTGGATCGGCGCTGGATCCCTCTGGCGGCGCCTTCGGCGCGGCCCCTGACGCGCTCCACGCGCCAGGGAGGGGTTTCCCGCGCCGATCCAAGAAATCAGCGCGGAGCTCCGAAAATTTCTGTTGATGCAGCTGATGTGTTCCTCAATACTTCGCCACTGTTTGGTTTGCAGCTGCCCTCTTCCCATCATGGTGATACGCTGCGTGCTGGGAGCGATGCCCCTTTTTGCAAGCTTGCGCCATTTCGCAGGCCATCCTGAGCTATCTAAAGCCTTCTCGGAGCCATCTTGGCCCAACAGCCTCCCAATGATGCCCCGAGATGCTCACGAACAAAAGTTTTGAGCGAAGAGGGGGGTCTTTAATTGGCTGCGCCCCGTCGGGTTGCGAAAAGTCGCCCCTTACGGCCCTCTTCGGCGCTCTTTCCTGCGATCTCACAGCCATCTTGAGGTTCCAGAAGCCCATCGGAAGCGAACATGTCAGAAGGCACACCTCGCTGATTTTCTTGAGAGTTCCGAAAGGTTTGTGCCCCTTGGGGGCCTCCCTGGGGGCTCCGTAGGGCCAATTGGAGCCGTCTTGGGGCGGTCTTGGAGCCTCTTGGAGGCATGTCGGAGGCAGTCTTGATCCATCTTGCGCTATCTTGTGTCATCTTGGAGGCCATCTTGGGGTACCTGAGGCCATCTTAGAGCCATCTTGGGCCAACAAGGTCCTCTGACATCTCTCAGGCGTCCCTCTCCAGATCCAGTGGAGGAGGTAGGGGGATGGCAAACTCTTCCCCGAAGGGGGAGACAGGGGTTGTAGGAGGAAACGCGCTAAACCACCTCCGCCCAGAGGGCTGGCGGGATTCGAAGTCGTGTGCGGACTCGCCCTCGGGTCCTCTGCACTGTAGCGTCCGCGGTTCGTAGCTGTCTCTAACTGGGAGGCAAAGTACGAGAGAGGTCTTTAAACTAGAATCCTACCACACATCTTCAGAACAAGCATCATGTTGCATTGACTCCATATTTCGCTTAAGGATATCAAGAATCGGGACCGGTCCCTGGACTTCTTCTTATACTTGTATATAAAAGGTGCATGTAAAACAAACACTTGTTCCACGAAGTGTTCGTAGATCTGGACCTGGACTACAGTTTAAAACGCTTGGAGTGAAGTTCATTTCCTTAGCATATTTTTGGGGGTTTAACCCGAAGCAGGGGTGTACTTGGCTACCCCTTCCTTCCCTCACTCTTATGCTGTCTGCCCCTCTCACCACCCGCTAAGCACCGTCCTGTCCAGCCATTCCCAGGGATGCTTGTACCATGCGAGGTCTCCCTTGCCTGCCGCGTCGGGTCGCCCGGCTTCTTCTGGCCCTCCTTGGGCCCGCCAACGCGTGCACGTGCAGCGCGTTAGCGTGTACGTGGTCAAGAAGCCTCCTCCTTCCTTCTTCTCCCCTCGCTCCTCGCTCCTCGCAGCTCCACCGCCAGGAGAGCCCCATGTTGGCGCCTCCCCTGGACCCTGGTGCTGAGCTCGTGCCGCAGCGGGCGGCCGAGGGGCCTTCCTGGGCATCTGGCGCCCGCGCAGCGCTTCAGCGAGAGCGCCAAGACGGCGTCGTCTTCGTCGTTTTGGCTGGGAGGGGGAAGGATGGAGAAGGATCGAGGGTCCACTTTCCTGGGTGCTTTTGTCCGCTCTTGTGCCTCCAGAGGCTCTTTGTCGTTGTCGTCTACGGTGCGTGGGTACTCAACGAAGCGTGTGGGTGCCAGCCATACGCCCGCGATGGTCCTCGCCGGTCCGATCCTGCCCCGCGCGAGATCGGCGTGCGCGCTTCCTTGGCCAGGCCGGGCGTGTGGTGGCCGTCCTCCTCCTCCTCCGCCTCCTCCTCCTCCTCGGCCAGGCTGGACGTGTGGAGGCTCTTGCAGTCTGTCGTCCGCGGACCGTCCGTGCGCTTTTGCTGCGCTGTCGGTGCCCGCACGCGCCGTCCTCGGGCCTCGGGGGGCCTCAAGGCGGCAGCCCGCGGCGAAGAGGCCAGTCGCAGGGGACGGGGTCGAGAGCTCCGAGCTTCCAGGCTAGCGCCGTGGAGAGGTCGGCGGGCAGCCGCGAGGAGGAGGAGGAGGAGGAGGAGGAGGAGGAGGAGGAGGAGGAGGAGGAGGAGGAGGAGGAGGAGGAGGAGGAGGAGGAGGAGGAGGAGGAGGAGGAGGAGGAGGAGGAGGAGGAGGATGAGCCAGGGTCGAGAGCTCCGAGGTCCCAGGCTAGCGCCGTGGAGAGGTCGGCGGGCAGCCGCGGGAGACATCCGGGGTCGGCTCGCTCGCCGTGTCTGCCGTCGTGGCAGGAGAGAGCAGCAGCGAGGGTCCTCACCGCGTTCGAAGGTAGAAGTGGGATGCACGTGGCGGAATCGGGCACAGCGGGCGGTGGGAGGGGAAGGAGCGGGCGGAAAAGGGGGGTGGAGAGCACGCTCAGCACGCGAAGTCTTTGTTCTTGTGTGCCGGGGCGCATGCACAGCGCGGAAGTGTAAGTCCTTGAAGGAGCGGAGCTCGATGTGGGTAAGTCACGGTCCAGGACGTTGCTGAGAGTATAGTTTCACACATCTGCGGAAGCTTTTGATGGCTCCATGCGTTTCAACGCAACAATCGGAGGTGGGGCATTACCTGGGGATCACCTGGCCGTCACATGGCACTGCGAGGGGGACGGGGGGTGGAGTGGGGCGGGAGATGGATGGGGGGAGGGAGGGAGCGGAGAGGGGGTGGAAGGGTTGGCGGGTGGGTGGCAGGGGAGGCAGAGGAAGGGTGACGTACGAGGGGGGATGGGTGGGATGAGGCATAAGGGAGCCAGAGAGGGGGGAAGCCCTCCTCCCTCTTGCTCCCTCCTCCGAGGGGAGGGGCTTTCGACAGGGGCATGGGGAGGGGTGTGTGGAGGGCGCGCGGCAGAAGAAGCAATGAGGGGGGAGCGTGAGAGAGCGGGAGAGCGGGAGAGAGGTGACTTCGTTGTAAGCCTGACGCCCAGCAGTTGTGTCGTACATGGCCTGACCTCGCACTTGCACGCCGTTTCTCCCAGGGATTTTTTAGAGTCCATATAGGAGACATGAAGTCTTAATGGAAGCAGCCAGCAGGTTCCCTCCGCACTGCAACTTTAATTTCAAAACGCTGTGTGCGGCCGATGATGGAGGCTGGAGTGGCCATGCAGGTCAGAGGCTCAAGTCATGACGCGATGCTTTTCGTGGCCTTCTTGACCTCGCTCGTACACGTACTTCGATCTTCTCGTACCCCGCTCTTCTCATACGAACTTTCTTTCCCTGAGCATTCTCTCGCTCCTGCCCTGTTCCAACAGACGCTCGGCAATCCTGCCTTGATCGAGGCGCTCCCGCCCCGACCGCGCACGGCGGCGCTGGCGCTGGCGCTGGGCGCATCGTGTACGGTGCCCTCGCGTTCGCACGTTCTGCTCTTGCGCAGCGCCTCTCCGATTCGTATATGCCGTTTGCCGCTTCTCGTCGTGCTGCCTGCGCATGCAGTGGATTCCCATGTGAAGAAATACCCTGCTCGCCTGCAGGGTTTCCTGGGTTTCTTGGGTTTCGATGGTTTTGTGATGGGCAGCGTTCCCGCGCCCAAAATCAATGGACGCCCTGGGGTCTCAGGGTTGGGTTTCTTGTGGAAGGTTTCTTGCGGACTGGCCCCTACTGCAGATGTTGCTGATTTGTCTTCTTCCTCCTCCGCCTCTGCTGCGCGGCTTCTTGGGGACATCTTGGAGGCCTAGGGGGCGGCATCTTGGAGCCTCTTCAGGGCTCCTGTTTTTTTGTTGGGGGTGCTACCTGGGGGCTTTTTCCAGGCCTTTTGGGGGCCTCCTGGGAGCATTGTGGGGGGTGCTCGTGGGCACCCTGCGAGTTCCCTCTCTTGGACCTCTCCTGGCTTGGAGCTCTCTTGAGGGCCTTTTTGGCCGTCTTCGCGGCCTCTTGGGGCGTCTTCAGGCTCTCTTGGGCTGTCTCCGAGCCTGCTTGAAGCCTTTTTGGCCGCCTTGGGGTGGGTTTGGGGGCTTCTCGGGCTGTCTAGGATTTTGAGAAGCCCGAAAAGGCGAGCACGCGAGGACCAGATATAATCAAAATTAGCAAGATTTTTTTGCTTTTGAATCCTTCTCGGGGGTCCTCTTGGAGCGTCTTGGGGGCGTCTTGTGCCGTCTTGAGGCCATCTTGGGTGCTCGTGAGGCCTCTCTGGCGCGTTGGAGCCCTCCTGGAGCCACCTACGAAGACATCTTGGGCATCTTGGCGGCCACGAAAGGTGGGTTTGGCGGCCACGGGGGCCCCGGAGGTGCGCTGGGGTCTCCCTACGGCCTCCCTACGGGGCCTCCACCCCCCCTTCACGCTACTCCGGGATTGTCCTCCTCCCTCCTCCTCCTCCTCCTCCTCCTTCTCCTCCTTCTGTGGTCAAAGTAATGCGCGGCGCATGGCCCACAGTGGCCAGAATGCATGTCACTAATAGTCGCTCGGCCCTCTGCAAGCTTGGGCGTGAGAATGAATCTGACAATATGTCACAATATTTGAGGTGTCGGCCCCCCTGGTGGTCCGCCTGTTTTCCTAGGGATTGTTGTTCTTACTCTGTCAGTCTGATACTTTGTTTTGGGTCCTTTTGGGGCCACGCCTCGACCCCCGATGACCCGCTCGTTTGGTCGGTCTTGAGGCTTTGCCTGACGCACCAGTGGCACGCTATCCCTTCAGCGCATCCTGGTTCTGGGCCACAGTACGTACTTTGTTGCCCTGATACTGCACGTGTACGCACGGGTAGGTAGGCGACTCTTCCTCTGGAGCGACGTTCGCTCTTCCTCTTCCTCTTCCTCTTCCTCTTCCTCTTCCTCCTCCTCTTCCTCCTCCTCCTCCTCCGCCGCCTCCTCCTCCCCCTCCCCCCTCCTCCTCCTCCTCCTCCTCCTCCTCCTTCTTCTCCTCCTCCTCCTCCTTCTCCTCCTCCTCCTCCTCCTCCTCCTCCTCCTCCTCCTCCTCCTCTTCCTCCCTGGGCCCCAGGGGAGGGGCAAAGGGGGGAAGAGGACAGCCTACGTTTCTCGCACGCCGTTCCCCCCCCTGGCAGGCGGGCCCGGCAGATTTCGGCGGCTCGGAGTGGGCTCCGTCGCATGACCGCCACCTTTCAATGTGCAGTGGCCCTGCTGTGCAGCTGTGTACTGCACAGCGAGAATGCGACCTGTCCAGACATCCCTAGGCATTCTCAGACGGCGCCCGCATCGTCGCATCATCACTAGTAGCATCGCGGCAGCATCGTTAGCAGCTGTAGGGGCCGCAGCACCGCTGCGCGCGGGAATATGCAGGGCTGCCCACAGCGCGAAGGTTAGGTTATCGGCCGGCCCCCTCCCCCCCCCGGATAACCCGGGTTATCGCCGATTCCAAAAAATGGTCTCTAGTGGTTCTGGTACCATGCAGTCGTCCAGTGACAGTTCCACGGCTGTCCTTTTCGGTAGTATTATGCGAGACAAGTCTGTCGAGAAGTCAAATCGCAGGGTGCAGCGCATCCAATTTCTTTTAAGTCTAGTGAACATTGGACCAGGGGATCTACTATCCGTCCTGCAAAGCGTCCACGCCTGTCTCCGTCTCCGTTTTTTCTTAAGCAATGCTTGCACTTCTGGGTTCGTATTTGGGTCTGCGTGTTGGTCCGGCGGCTATGTCGCCGCCGTCACCGCCCCGTCGCCGCCTCGTCTCCGCCAGTCGTCTGGGCCTGCGTGTTGGTCCGGCGGCTACGTCGCCGCCGTGGGCGCTCCGTCGCCGCCTCGTCGCCGCTAGTCGTCTGGGCCGGCGTGTTGGTCCGTCGGCTACGCCGTCAGCGTTGCCGCTCAGTCGCCGACTAAATTGTATAACGTAAATTGCCTCGCATATATTGCACTACGTAGATTGCTCAACATACATTGAACAGCTTAGATTGCACAACATCGATTGCACCAATAGGTTGCGGCGCATATATTGGACCACGTATTAGTCTTGTCAGGTTATTCGTGTCGCTGCCACTGCTCGCGCATCCGCCTCTCGAAGAATGGTTCATCTTCGGACTCGAGTGGGGGCAACTTTTCTTTTTCGGGTGTATGACTTTGAGCGTGCTTTTTTGTGGACGGCGTGTCTCCTTTCCTCCTCCTCCACCTCCACCTCCACCTCCTCCTCCTCCTCCTCCTCCTCCTCCTCCTCCTCCTCCTTGTTGTGTTGTGAAGGACATGCCGGACTGGCGTGGAGATTACTGAAACTTCCGAATCGCCAGCAGCGCAGGGAGGAATTGTCGTTATTGCTCATAGTCTTTTCCCTTGTGTGCGGCTTGATGCGGTTAGTTGCATTGCGTATACTTGATCCCTCTGTTCGTCTCCTCCGCCTTCTTCATCATCCTCCCTTGGAGTTCTTTGGTTCGTGCGAGTTTACCATTCGACTCACGGTGCTTGGGCACGGGATCTGGACTTCGTGTCTCAGCCGCATGCGCATGACAATCTTTCTACGTTGCCGTGGCTGCGCCCGTCTTAGTTATCTGCACAGGTCAAGGTCTCGCGTGTTGGCTCGCCTATTGCAGGTGGACCATCAGGCGAGTCTGGGTTTGCCTAGTGCATGTGCTGGAACACCATTGGTGTGTTCTATGGGGACAGAAAGATTGGAACTCACATATTTCTCTTTCTAAGATGAGATAGGTTCTACCACTCTCACCCCCCCCGGACTCATGGACTCCCCGGAAACCTGTGCGAAACACATATGATTCTGACCCAATGTCCATCCTACTTGGGAATTCATACTGTCCCAGCCAGGCCGGTATCGATCCCCCTTCGGTTCCCTTGCGAAACATACTATACGGTGACTTTTCTTTGTTCTAACATAGCACTTTTTCGCGAATCCCTTGTAAAACATAGCATGCGGGGCACACGCGCGCGGCCGCTGCGCGCGCATGTCGACATTCTGCAAAACACAAGGTGGTTTCAACAATTTCAACATCCCGTTTCAAGAAAACCTATGAAAACGTACGACTGCTTCACCCACAAATTATGAAACATCTGCCCGCGCGCTCTTGCCGAATCCTTCAAACACCAGAATGTTTTGTTCAATTTTCCTGTCAAATCGGGCTTCTTTGGCAACTTTTGCGCGCACGTCGATCTCATTCAACAACGGTCGCGCGCCTGCCAGGGCCACAATTCCTTGTTAAAAAGCACCATGCGGGGCACATGCGCGCGGCCGCCGCGCGCGCAGGTCGAAATCCTTCCAAACACATGGTAGTTTCAACAATTTCAAGACCGAGCTTCATGAAATCGCACGGATCGTAGCATACATCTTCGAACAACAAATCTGCAAACAAAAATCAACATGTCTACCCGCGCGCGCTTTCCGAACCCCAAAGAACAAACCGCTTTTAATCTTTCGGTCATGCGAACAACTTTTGCGCGCGCGTCGAACTCCTTTAACATCGGTCGCGCGCTTGCCAGGGCCACAATCCCTGGTAGAAAAACACCATGCAGGGCACATGCGCGCGGCCGCCGCGCGCGGATGCCGAAATCCTTCTCGTCGTCGCCGTCGTCGTCGGTGTCGTCGTCGTCGTCGTTGTCGTCGTCGTGGATGTCGTCGGAGTCGTCGTCGGTGTCGTCGCAGTCGTCGTCGGCGTCGTCGTCGTCGTCGTCGTCGTCGCTGTCGTCGTCGGCGTCGGTGTCGTTGCCGAGTGCCATCTGGTAGCTACCGTCACGGTCTTAAGAGGTCTTGCGACCAAGTTGCGGGTGAGAGGGTGGGATGTTTGCACGAGCAGTGGAGAGGACAGCTTCAAGACAGTCAAAATGAATTGCACCACATAGAAAGCACAACATTCATTGCACCACTTAGATTGCCCAACGACGATTGCACCGCGTAAATTGTTCACAACTCACATTGTATCATATTCATTGGACCACATCGGTTGCACCACATATTTATAGATGTATATATACATATACATTGCACAACGTTACTTGCACCGCATACAGTACGCACCCCGTAGATTGCACCACATACATTGCACATCATATTTCGCTCCACATACACCGTCTATTGCTAGAAGCACACTGTGTGGGGCCTGCGCTGGCTAACATCTTACACATACATATATGTGTATGTTTATGTATATGTATTTGTATATGTACATGTACATGTACATGTACATGTACATGCATATGTATATGTATATGTAAATGTATATGTATATGTCTATGTATAAGCATATGTATATGTATATGTATATGTATATGTATATGTCTAGGTGTATGCCTACGCCAATGTATGTGTATACGTATGTGTATATATATGTATACGTATTTATATATGTATAAGTATATGCATACGTATATGTATATGTATATAAATATGTGTACGTATATGTATATGTATATGCATATGTCTATGTACATTTATATGTATGTCTATGTATATGTATATGTATATGTATATGTATATGTATATAGACATGCATCAATATATGTGTGTGTATGCATGTACGTATGTATGTATGCATGCATGCATGTATGTATGTATGTATGTATGGCTGTAGGTATGGTTGTATGTCTGTACGTCTGTATGTCTGTATGTCTGTATGTCTGTATGTCTGTATGTCGGTCTGTCTGGCTGCCTGCCTGCCTGCCTGCCTGTATGTCTGTATGTCTGTCTGTCTGTCTGTATGTATGTAGGTATGTAAGTGCATGTATGTATGTATGTATGTATGTATGTATGTATGTATGTATGTATGTATGCATGCATGCATGCATGCATGCATGTATGTATGTATGTATGTATGTATGTATGTATGTATGTATGTATGTATGTATGTATGTATGTATGTATGTATGTATGAATGTATGTATGTATGTATGTATGTGCACACATGTATATAGATGTATATAGACACACATCAGAGAAGGCCAGGGGAGGGCCCGGAACCGCGCCCACTGGTTTGCATGGGGGTCTGGGGAAACCTGGAGGGCTCCAAGAGGGCGTAGAAGGGGCTCCGGACTCCCCAAGAGGCCCCCAAGCTGGCCCAGGAGGATCCCACAGCGCCCCAGGTTGTCTGGAAGATCCTCCAGACGGGCCACGAGCGCTCGAAGACAGCCCAAGACTGCTCTTAGACGGTCAAAAAGGCCTTCAAGGTCCAAGAGGCCGCCCAGAAGGCCCCCCAGGGCAAACATTCAAACATTAAGCATTTCCTACGGGAAAGCGTATATTTCCAGGATATTCTCTTTGTCAGTCCTAACAGCGGCCGCGACGGCCCCAAAGGTTCCCGAGATGGGCCCTTGACCGCCCAAGAGGCCCCCACGAGGGCCCCAAGGCGGCCTGAAGAGAGTTTCGAGCAAAACAAGAGAGCTCCAAGAAGGCCCCAGAGAGTCCCTAGGGGGCCCAGGAGGCCACCAGAGGATCCCTGCATGGTCGGAGAGGGCCCCCAGAGGGCTCCAAGACGGGCTCAGCTCTCCATGACGGGCGAAGAGGGACCTGGGACTGCCGAGATGAGCCCCCAGACGGGCTAAACAACGGCCCAAACATATTCCTTCAAGACGGTCCAAGAGGCCGCCGAGAAGGCACCCCAAGGGCAAATATCCAGCGTTCCCCATGGTATATATGTGTGTATGTATAGTTGTGTGTATATATATGTATATATGTACATATTCTCTTCAACAGGGTGTCTACAGCTCCGACTACTTTATTCCGCGTCGCACTGCACCCCACCCCCTTCCCGCCCCCCTCCTCACCCTCCCCAGCGTTCCCCAGCGGCACAGTGGAACCTCTCCCAGTGCCCCCTCCGCCCCGACCATGTTATTCCGCGTTGCACCGCACCTCCCCCCGTCCTGCCTTTCCTCAGCGTTCCCCAGCGGCCCAGTGGAGCCTCCGCCCAGTGCCCCCGTCCGCCCCGACCATGTTATTCCGCGTCGCACCCCCCCCACTCCCCTCCCGGCCCCCCCACAACCCTACCCCAGCGTTCCCCAGCGGCCCAATGGAACCTCTGCCTTGCGCCACATCCGCCCCGACCATTTTATTCGGGTTCGCACCGCGCCCCCCCTCCCCGCCCTCCTCCTACCTGTTCCCAGCGTTCCCCAGTGGCCCAGTGGAACTTCCGCCGAGTGCCCCCTCCGCCCCGACCGTTTTATACAGCGTCGCACTGCCCCCTCCCTCCCCGCCCCACTCCTGGCACTCCCCAGCGTTCCCCAGCGGCCCAGTGGAACTTCCGCCGACTACCCCCTTCCGCCCCGACCATTTTATACCTATACGACCACCCTTTGGGTGATAAGGAGGTTCGGGGGGGGAGGAACCATCGTCTCACTCGATCGGTCTCACTATCGATCTCACTATCGATCTCACTATCGGTCTCGCTCGATCGATTTCACTCGGTCGATCTCACAATCGATCTCACTCGATCTATTTCATTTGATCGATCTCACAATCGATCAGACTATCGATCTCACAACAGATCTCACTATCTATCTCTCACTATCGATGTCACGATCGATCTCACATTCGGTCTCACTATCGATCTCACTATCGATATCACAATCGATCTCACAATCAACGTCATCATCATCATCATCATCATCATGATCATCATCATCATCATCAACATCATCGTCATCAACGTCATCATCATCATCATCATCATCATCATCATCATCATCATCATCATCATCATTAACATCATCACCATCGGGACACCATCATCATCATCAGCATCATCATCATCATCACCTCAGCACCATCATCAACATCATCATCATCACCATCATCATCATCATCGGACACCATCATCGTCACCATCATCATCATCATCAACATCATCATCATCGGGAGACCATCATCATCAGTATCGGAACACCACCACCATCATCATCATCTCATCATCATCGGCATCATCATGAGCAGCATCATCAACATCGTCATCGTCGGGACACCATCATCATCATCATCACCAACATCATCGTCATCATCGGGACACCATCATCATCGTCACCCTCATCATCATCATCATCACCATCATCATCATCATCATCATCATCATCATCACCATCCGGACACCATAATCATCGACATCAGCATCATCATCATTTTTGGGCCACCAACATCAACATCTTCATCATCACCTCATCATCGTCATTATCATCAACACCACCATCATCAATTTGACATCATCATCATCAACATCATCATCATCGGGACACCATCATCATCATCACCATCGTCATCATCACCAGCATCATCATCATCAGCCTAATCATCACCATCGTCGTCGGGACACCATCATCGTCATCATCATCATCATCATCATCATCATCATCATCTTCATCTTCATCATCATCAGCATCATCATCATCTCATCATCTCATCATCATCAACATCATCAGGGTCATCAACATCAGCATCATCATCATCGGGACACCATGGTCATCATCATCGACAACATCAGCATCATCAACATCATCATCATCATCATCGGGACACCATCATCATCACCATGGCCATCATCATCATCATCATCATCTTTATCATCATCAATATCATCAACATCATCATCATCAGCATCATCATCAACATCATCGTCATCATCATCATCATCGTCATCATCGGGACACCGTCATCATCATCATGATCATCACCACCACCATCATCATTATCATCATCATACTCATCATCATCATCATCAACATTTTCATCATCGTCAACATCATCGACATCATCATCTCATCATCATCATCATCATCATCATCATCATCATCATCATCATCATCATCATCATCATCATCATCATCATCATCATCACATTCATCATCATCTTCGGGACACCGACGGGACACCTGCGGGACGCCGGCGGGACACCGCGCGGCACCAGCCCCCAGAAAGGAAACATTTGGTCCGGCCGCGCCTCAGCCGGAGACGGGACACCGGCGGGACACCGCGCGGCACCAGCCCCCGGAGAGGAATCATTTGGTCCGGCCGCGCCTCAGCCGGAGGACTCTTTCTTCTCGCCCGCCCACGCAGCTTCGCCTCGCCCGCACGGCACGGCACGCACGAAACCGAAACTGATTTCCCGGTAGGGGGGCTCTCCGTTCCACTTCGATCTCACCCCCTCACCTCTGACAGCGTCGCGCCGCACCCCCCCCCCCGTTCCCCGCCTACCACTGTTCCCCGCACCCCATGCCAACCAACCCGCCCCTGGAGCCTCTGCCCGCCCAGTGCTCCCTCCGCCCCAACAAATTTATTCCGCGTCGCACCGCGCGCCCCCTTCCCCGCCCCCCTCGCCCTTTCCCCAGCGGCCCAGTGGAACCTCCGTCCAGTGCTCCCGCCGCCCCGACCATTGCTTTCCGCGTCGCACCGCGCCCTCCCCCTCCCCGCCTCCCCCTCCTTTCCCCCCCCTCCCAACGTTCCGCCGCACCTTTCCCCCCATTCCCCGCCCCTCCCCCCCATGGCGGCCCGGTGGAACCTCCGCCCAGTACCCCCACCCTTCCACCCCGACCATGTTATCTCGCGTCACATCGCGCCCCGCCCCGCCGCCCCTCTCCCCCTCCCCCTCCCCCCGCCCCCCCCCGCCCCAGCGTTCCCCAGCGGCCCAGTGGAACAACCGCCCAGTGCGTCCTCCGCACGGACAGTTTGATTCCGCGTCGCACTGCGCCCCTCCTCCCCGCCCCCCTCCTGCCTGTCCTCAGCGTTCCCCAGCGGCCCAGTGGAACCTCCGCCCAGTGCCCCCGTCCGCCCCGATCATTTTATTCCGCGTCGCACGGCGCGCCCCGCCCCCGCCCCCCATCCCCCCTTTTCCCCAGCGTTCCCCAGCAGCCCAGTGGACCCCCCGCCCGCCCCGTGCCCCCTCCGCCTCTGTTTCGGGCCCCCGGCGAGTTCTTCGGATCCTCTTTAGAGTTTCTGGGTGTTTGTTGGAGGCCTCATGGGAGCATGTTGGAAGTCTTGGAGGCCACCTCGCGGGGGGGGGCCCTTGGAGCATACTTAGAGCATGCGGCATGAAGATAGCTTCGAGCAGCACAAGGGAGCTCCAAACGGCCCAAGAGAGTCTCCAGAGGGGGCCCGAGGGGGCCACCAAAGGATCCCTACATGGTCGGAGAGGGCCCCACAAGGGCCCCAAGACGGGCTCAGCCGCCCATGACGTGCCAAGAGGGACCGGGACGACCGAAATGTGCCTCCAGACGGGCCAAAAAAGGCCCAAACGGATTCCGTCAAGACGGTCCAAGAGGCCGCCGAGAAGGCACCCCAAGGGCAACCAAACATCCAGCATTTCCCATGGAAAAAACCATAGTTTTGGGAGATATTCGGTTTTCAGTCCTAACAGCGGCCACGTCGGCCCCAAAGGCTTCCCAAATCAGCCCCCGACCGCCCATGAGGTCTCCAAGAGGGCCTCAAGACGGCCTGAAGAGAGCTTCGAGCAGCACGAGCTCTAAGACGGCCCCAGAGAGTCCCCAGGGGGCCCCAGCGGGCCACCAGAGGATCCCTGCATTGTCGGAGAGGGCCCCCAAGAGGGTCCCAAGACGGACGGGCTCAGCTCCCCATGACGGGCCAAGAGGGACCCATGCAGTACACATTCGCAGCGAGAGAGTAGTGCGCCCTTCATTCCGTTGTAAACTTCAACGATGGTGATTTCGATAACATGCTTGACGTTAGTTTCTTTTGCTTACTAGTGACAGGAAACCATCGGGGCAGCGGTGTACAGTGTACAGGGATGGTGATTGGGTCTTTGCGCGTCCACCATGGACAGCTGCGTCGCGGGGAGGGGGAAAACAGACGGCCCAAGAGGCACCCAGGACCGCCCAAGGCGGCCGAAGGGAGCAAGAGAGCGCTAACTGGGGCCCCGCGGGGGGGAGTCGAACCCACATTTCGAGGCCTCCCCCTCTAAGAGGACCCCGACAATCGCCAACAGGCTCCCAGGATGCCCCAAGACGGCTCCGAGAGGTCCCTCAAGAGAACCCGAAGAGGCAAAATCGCACCGCTCCCGTAGGAAAGCTTACATTTCTATCGCAATCATTGCTTTCATGTACCCAGCGTCCAAGACGGGCCCAGAGGCCCCTAGGAGAGCCCCCCCCAACTGCCGAAAAGGTCCCCCAGAGGGTCCCATGACGGCCCTGAAGAGGCCCCGAAAAGCGTCCCAAGAGGCTTCGCCATGGTTCCCAACCATCCTGTGGTGTTGGGTCATCGTTTTGAAGAAGCGGTCCCCGCGTTCCTCCTCTCCTCTCTCCTCCTCCTCCTCCTCCCCCCCTCCTCCCTCCTCCCGTCACCCCCCCTCACTTTGGCACACCCCTCACGCGTTTGGTGGCCCCATAGGGAGCTCCGCCGAAGACCCCAGTGGGGGTGCCCGCATGCGTCCCCCACACCCAGTACAACGCTTCGTGGCCCCATAGGGAGCTCCACCGAGGACCCCAGTGGGGGTGCCCGCATGTGTCCCCCCACTCAGTACAGCGTTTCGTGGCCCTATAGGGGCTCCACCGAAGGTCACAGTGGGGGTGCCCGCATGCGTCCCCCCCGCCCAATACAACGTTGCGTGGCCCAACCGAAGGTCCCAGTGGGGGTGCCCGCATGCGTCCGCCACACCCAATACAGCGCTGCGTGGTTTGGAGCTCCACCGAAGGCCCCAATGGAGGTTCCCGCATGCGCCCGCCACACCGAATACAGCGCTTCGTGGCCCCATATGGGGGCTCCACAGAAGGCCCCAATGGGGGTGCCCGCATGCGTCCCCCGCTGTACTGGGTGTGGCGGACGCAGCGGTGCCACGTGGGCCTTCGGTGGAGCTCCTTATGGGGCAGCGAAGCGCTGTACTGGGTTGCGGGGACGCATGCGGGCGGCCCCACTGGGACCTTCGCTGGAGCACCCTTATGGTGTCACGAAGCGCTGTACTGGGTGTGGCGGGCGCATGAGGGCGGTCCACCTGGGGCCTTCGGTGGAGCCCCCCCCCATGGGGCCACGAAGTGCTGTACTGGTTGTGGCGGGCGCATGCGGGCACCCCCAGTGGGGCCTTCGGTGGAGCTCCCTATGGGGCCCACGAAGCGCTGCACGGTGTGTGGCGGACGCATGTGGGCACCCCCACTGGGGCCTTCGTTGGAGCTCCAAATTGGGCCACGAAACGCTGTACTGGGTGTGGCGGGCGCATGCGGGCACCACCACTGGTGCCTTCGGTGGATCTCCCTATTGGGCCACGCAACGTTGTATTAAATGTGGCGGACGCATGCGGGCACCCCCACTGGGGCCTTCGGTGGAGTTCCCTATGGGTCCACGAAACGCGTGAGGGGTGTGCCAAATTGCGGGGGTGACGGGAGGAGGAGGAGGAGAAGGAGGAGGAGGAGGAGGAGGAGGAGGAGGAGGAGGAGGAGGAGGAGGAGGGAGGAGGAGGAGGCGGATGCGGAGGAGGAGGAGGAGGAGCGGAGCGGAGGAGGCGGGCGGAGGAGGAGGAGGAGGAGGAGGAGGAGGAGGAGGAGGAGGAGGAGGAGGAGGAGGAGGAGGAGGATTAGGATGAGGATGAGGATGAGGATGAGGATGAGGATGAGGATGAGGATGAGGATGAGGATGAGGATGAGGATGAGGATGATGATGATGATGATGATGATGATGATGATGATGATGATGATGATGATGATGATGATGATGATGATGATGATGATGATGATGATGATGATGAGGATGATGATGCTGATGCTGATGCTGATGCTGATGCTGATGCTGGTGCTGGTGCTGATGATGCTGATGATGCTGATGTTGATGTTGATGTTGATGAGGATGAGGATGAGGAGGAGGAGCAGGATGAGGAGCAAGAGGAGGAGGAGGATGAGAAGGAGGAGGAGGAGAAGGATAAGGAGAGGAGAGGAGAGGAGAGGAGGAACGTGGGGACCGTCTCTTCAAAACGAGGACCCAACACCACAGGATGGTTTGGAAAAAAGAGTAGCAGCTAGCGTCGAGGCCAGATCGCCCAGGCGTAAATATGGGGCCCAACAATAACAACTGTTTAGAGTTTTATATTCAGCAGCAGCAGTCATTCCAATCTAGTTCTCTTTTTAATTTCTCTCGTGTCACGCGACATGTGTACCATGACCCCATCGATGCCCGCCCTCCTTGTCTTCGGCCGTGCCCCGTGCATCTTCCTTGCCTGCCACATATAGTTGATGTAGCTCTTACATATGGAAACAATGGAGGAGGGGCGGGACAGGGGGGACGGAGAAGGATGGGGCATGTGGGAAATTCGCCGGATGGGTGGTTAGGAGCAGGAAAAAAGCGGCAAAGCCAGACGGGTGGGTCGGGCTGGCAGACCCAAGCGGGCGTGTCGGACGGGCCGGCCCAGACGGCCGGACCGAGCGGGCGGGTCGCAGAAGCGGCAGTTCCTCGCGTCCTCTCGCGCGATAGCACGATTCCCAACCAAATCGTTCGGAATTTCAGATTGGGAGCGGCATTCCCGAGTGTCGAGGTCGCGGCGTTTCAATCATTTGCGAGGACGTTTCGAAGCGCGATTCTTATTTAATTTGTGAGGAGGTCCCGCGCGAGACCAGTTTGAATGAATTGGGCGGAAGTGTCGGGCGAGAGCTGTGGCTGTGGCAGCTCGGGGGCCAACGACGCAGTCTGAGCCTCAGTCTTATCCCTGGTCGTAGACTGGGTGCGATCCGTGGGAGGGGCACTTCAATTCAAAAAGTTGGCGCTGCCGCCATGCCCACGAGCCGCACATTCTTGAAGAACCCGTACAACCAGCTCGCTGTGAAGAATTCGATGCTGGCGGACGGGCTGGTTGCGGTGGGTCGGCGGCAGGACCCCGCCAGCTCCGGGCGCCGCGCCAGGGCGACGAAGTCGGAGGGGCCCTTGCTGCCTCAGTTCGGCCAGGTTGCCGGCTGGTTGCCCGACCAGGCCCGCGGTCAGGAGCCGCAGCCCGGTAGCGCGGCCCGCAAGGTCTGGTCGGCGCCAGCGCCCGCGCCCGCCCCGGCGGGGCAGGGCGGGCTCGAGGTGCCGCAGCGGTGCGGACACGAGGCTGCAGCACGGCGCAGCCGCCACGCCGCCAGCTCCCTGCAGGCGGCGGTAAGGTCGCCCAAGCAGAACTCTCAAACCATCGACTGTTCCGTGCCAGCGACCGCCCAGCCCGACATGCCGAAGGCTTGCGACGAGGGCAGGGGATACGGAGCAGCGCTGGGCACCCCGACGAACCAGAAGTCCCACGCCGTCGAGGATGATCTGTCCAGGGCCGCCAAGCCAGACAGCCCGACGGCTCAGCCGCGCCTGGCGCGCGGCAGGGCCGTTTCGGCGTGCTCGACGGAGCTGCCGGACGCCAGAGATGAGGTGCGGCCGATCCTCGCTTCCAGGGCCGGCTACGACGAGGAGGAGGAAGCGGACTTCGGTATCGTTTAACCAATCCCCATCACCATCCGCATCCCCTTCGAGACCCCCACCAAATTGCCACCCAAGTTGGGGATACACCCCTCGAAGCCCGACGGACACGGCCTATATCCCCATCTAGGGGGGTAAATCGGCCAGTGGGGCCCAGGCCACGCCGCTGGGGATGGGGATCGGTTAAACGATGCTCAGGACTGCGATTCGCCAAAGTCCGTCGCGTCCACGATCTGCGACCACTGGGGCATGGCCAGGGCCACGCCCGCGGACACCAGGGCGGGCGACGACGCCACGCTCGCGCGGGGAGGCCCGAGGGAGCGCGTCTGGAAGCCATCTCCGAAGAGCGCCGACTGCTGCCTGCTTCAGCCTTCCACCGAGGTGCTCATATTCGGCACGGGCTCGGACCTCGACGGCGTCAGGGGAACGATAACGATCGTCGACGCGGCGGAGGGCCTCTACCGCGTGCGCCTACCAAGTGGCAGCCAGAGGAAGATCATGGCTGGGTTGTGCCGCGCGGTCGACCCGTACCCCTGACGGTGTGGCTCGAAGCGCCGCGCGACCACGGTGCCGGTGGCGACTCACAGGCGGGGCGGCCCCGTCATACACTCGAGGATGAGACAAACCCACGGAAGATGGTCCGATGTGTATTCATGTTCGGGCCCACTGATTTCAAGCATGACCGCCACCACTGCTGCACCTCTGATCCGCACGAGTCATTCCATGGCAAGACTGCCATACGAGGCTGAGGAAAACCTCAGAGGGTCTTTAATGCTACCCCTCCCCGAAGCTCTCGTCTGGGAATACACCTCGTCCTCCCTCTCCTCGTCCTTCCCCTCCTCGCCCTCCTCCTCCTCGCCCTCCTCCTCGCTCTCCCTCCTCGCCCCGCCTCCTCGTGCTCCCCTCCTCGCCCTCCCCCTCGCTCTCCCTCCTCGCCCCGCCTCCTTGTGCTCCCCTTCCAGGTGTCCTCGGGACTCCCTTGGGGTTCTTAGGATCCTCCCTTGTACTCCCTTAATTCGGACTCCTCCTCCTCGCGGACTTATTTTTTAATCATTGTTCGCCAGCGGGTTGTTTTTTAGTGGATGCTCTCCTGTCGGATATTGCCCTCTTGTCTACGCCGCACGACAGAGGAATGGTGAGCTTGTTTGTACAAGGGTTGCAAGAAAATTCGCTACATCACCAATCGAGTCGGCGCGTCGTCGTCGTCGTCGTCGTCGCGGTCGTCGTCGTCATCACATGGGTGTCGGCCACAGACTCGTGTGCAGTAAGAGCTTGCCATACTTGTGGTGGGTCTTGTTGGTGTGTGCCGCGCGCAATAATTTGCCCGCTAGTGTTCGCTTGTGGGTAGTAGTAGTAGTAGTAGTAGTAGTAGTAGTAGTAGTAGTAGTAGTAGTAGTAGTAGTAGTAGTAGTAGTAGTAGTAGTAGTAGTAGTAGTAGTAGTAGTAGTAGTTAGTAGTAGTAGTAGTAGTAGAGTAGTAGTAGTAGTAGTAGTAGTAGTAGTAGTAGTAGTAGTAGTAGTAGTAGTAGTAGTAGTAGTAGTAGTAGTAGTAGTAGTAGTAGTAGTAGTAGTAGTAGTAGTAGTAGTAGTAGTAGTAGTAGTAGTAGTAGTAGTAGTAGTAGTAGTAGTAGTAGTAGTAGTAGTAGTAGTAGTAGTAGTAGTAGTAGTAGTAGTGTTGTTGTTGTTGTTGAACATTATTACTTCTAAAGAATAATTATTGTTGGGACCCCTGGTACACGACCCCCCTCCAAAACCTAGGCCGCAGCTACATTTTCATCATTTTTTCGCGAAAGCTTCAGAAAAGTGGATTAGTACCGGATCCGGTTGTTTTGTTCCCCCCCGTTTTCCCTTGCAAAAAACACTATAAAATGAAATTTCTTGTTCAAATGTAATCCAATTTCAAGAATCCCTTGCAAAAAATAAGCTAAAGTGGACATTCGCGCGTGCAAGACGAAATCCTTCCAAAACCTTAGGTTTCGGAACGATTTCAACATAAAAACATCAAAAACCCAATGGTTTTTTAAATAAAAAATTGTCAAAATCTCATCCCGCGCGCTCTTGCGGATTCGTAGGAAAACCATCACTTTTTAAACAATTTTGTCAAACGGGCTTTTGCGAGCAACTTTTTCGAACTTCTGCGACAACGGTTGCGCACCTGCCAGGGCCATCATCCCTGTCAAATAATACCATGCGGGACACATTCGTTTTTTCTTCGCGCGCGCACGCCGAAATCTCCAAAAACCATTGGGCTTCTTAAGAATTTTAGCACCGCGCATCATAAAATCACACGAATCGCACCGTAGGTCCTCGAAAAACACCTGCACGACTTTTCAAAATTTCTACCCGCGCGCGCTGTCCTAACAACTTCTGTGGGTGTGTACTCCACGCCAGTGTAGTAGCCACGGTCGTCCGCAGGCCACGAAGTGAAGTGTCCGAACGTCATAGGGCGGGAAGCTGGGTGTGGGTGGTGGCGAAGAGTCGTGTGGATATTTGGTAGAGCTTGCACTGCCCCCCCACAAAGTGGGGGTATTGGCTGGCGTCGCATGAAAACCCTGGCACTGGTGAGAACACTGAGCGTTCGGGTAAAGTGATTGTTGTTGTTGTTGTTGTTGTTGTTGTTGTTGTTGTTGTTGTTGTTGTTGGGTGGTTATTTCTGCTGGCGGATTTCGCTGTCTGGTCTAGCTTGCACGACAGAGGGATTCTCAGCTTGGATGTAGAAAGGTCGGACGAAAATTCGCTACATTTCCCATCGATTCGGCGCCGTGCCGTCGTCGTCGTCGTCGTCGTCGTCGTCGTCGTCGTCGTCGTCGTCGTCGTCGTCGTGCTCATTCTCGTCGTCTTCACATTGGAAAATGGCCCTGGGAATCCGATGACTCCCTAGGAATCTTAAGGAAACCCTAGGGATCCCTGAGAACCCCAGCAGTGGCCCCAAAGGGCCCCGAAGCCAGCCCAGGAGGCCCCCAAGACGGCCTCAGGCCCAAGAGGGCCCCGTTCGAAATCATGTTCCCTGACTCCTCTCCGGGAACATGATTTCCGGGTTCCCAGGGCCCCCTGTTTCTAGTCAAAACGCACCCCGGCAGAGGTCCGGGGAGTAGCGGCATGGGTACTTTGTGGTTTTCCCCAGCGGCTACGAGGCCACATGGAGCAGCGCCTCAGGCATTCTACTGTTCCCGACGCCACAGCTAGCAGCATGCCAGGGATGACGCAAGCAAGGGCCTCGCCCCCTTTTCCTGATGCGCGGGAAGAGGAGTCCCGAGCAGCAGCGGGGTCAAGCAGCTTTACGCGGGGTTATGACGAGTTCATCTGGAATCTGACCCAGCGGGAAGCCACGCCCGTGGAGATTTCCGGTTGATAGCGTTCGAGTGCAAGCGCTCGGTGCGCCACCCACAGGATCTCGAGAGATGACAGAGGGAGGATGAGAGGAGCAGGCCAGGGCTTGGCACCAGAACGACAGTTCGCCAGCTCATTGCGCGGCAGCTTCCCACGCCCTGTCACGCCTTGCTTCTGTCGTCTTGACGTGATGACACGTGGCATTCCTCATTCTGCCCCCTTCTTCCCTCCCTCCCCCCATCCATCCTCCCTCGCTTGTGTTTTCTTCTGCATTTCCGAGTGCCCAACCCCTTTTTTGTGAAGGCCGAGGCGCGCCTGCCCAGTCGTAGGGCTGACACATGCGGCTGAGTGGCAGAGCTTGCTGCCGATCATCGCCTTGACATGGCGACCTGTATTTCGCCAACTAGAGCTTGCCTCTGTAGGAGTGCTAGCGGACTCATATGGTTGGGTGAGGTACGGCGCCGATTTCGGCGGCACGCCTGGGTGCCCGGGTGCCCGGGTGCCTGGGTGCCCAGGTGCCCAGGTGCCTGGGTGCCCGGTAGCGCTATAGCCCTATAGCACTATAGCCTTATAGCCCTATAGCCCTACAGCCCTATAGCCCTATATCCCTATAGCCCTCTAGCCCTATAGCCATGTAGCCCTATAGCCCTAATAGCCCTACAGCCCTATAGTCCTATAACCCTGTAGCCCTATAGCCCTATTCGCCTTATAGCCCTATAGCACTATATCCCTACAGCCCTATAACCCTACAGCCCTATAGCCCTTGAACCCTGTAGCCCTATAGCCTTATAGCCCTCATAGCCCTATAGCCCTATAGCCGGCCCTATAGCCCTGTAGCCCCTAGCCTTATAGCCTTCTAGCCTTATAGCCCTACTGCCCTATAGCACTATATCCCTATAGCCCTATAGCCTTATAGCCTCATAGTCCTATAGCCCTATAGCCCTATAGCCCTATAGCCCTATAGCCCTATGGCCCTATAGCCCCAGAGCCCTATAGCTCTAAAAAGATGCTGATGTTTTTTCCCAACCATCCTGTGGTGTTGGGTCCTCGTTTTGAAGAGACGGTGGTCCGCGTCTCCTCCTCCTCTCCTCCTCCCCCCCTCCCCCCTCCTCCTCCTCCTTGCCTTTGCCCTCGGCACACCTCTCACACGTTTCGTAGCCCCATAGGGAGCTCCACCGAAGGCCCCATGGCTGCCGTCCGCATGCGTCCCGCACACCCATTTCGGCACACCCCTCTCACGTTTCGTGGGCCCATAGGGAGCTCCACCGAAGGCCCCAGTGCTGCCGTCCGCATGCGTCCCGCACACCCATTTCGGCACACCCCTCACACGTTTCGTGGCCCCATAGGGAGCTCCACCGAAGGCCCCATGGCTGCCGTCCGCATGCGTCCCGCACACCCATTTCGGCACACCCCTCACACGTTTCGTGGCCCCATAGGGAGCTCCACCGAAGGCCCCAGTGCTGCCGTCCGCATGCGTCCCGCACACCCATTTCGGCACACCCCTCACACGTTTCGTGGCCCCACAGGGAGCTCCACCGAAGGCCCCATGGCTGCCGTCCGCATGCGTCCCGCACACCCATTTCGGCACACCCCTCACACGTTTCGTGGCCCCACAGGGAGCTCCACCGAAGGCCCCAGTGCTGCCGTCCGCATGCGTCCCGCATTTCGGCACACCCTCACACGTTTCGTGGCCCCACAGGAGCTCCCGAAGGCCCCATGCTGCCGTCCGCATGCGTCCCGCACACCCATTTCGGCACACCCCTCACACGTTTCGTGGCCCCACAGGGAGCTCCACCGAAGGCCCCAGCCCCATGCGTCCCGCACACCCATTCGGCACACCCCTCACACGTTTCGTGGCCCCATAGGGAGCTCCACCGAAGGCCCCATGGCTGCCGTCCGCATGCGTCCCGCACACCCATTTCGGCACACCCCTCACACGTTTCGTGGCCCCACAGGGATGCTCACACCGAAGGCCCCAGTGGCCCCATGCCCCGCTCCGCATGCGTCCCGCACACCCATTTCGGCACACCCCTCACACGTTTCGTGGCCCCATAGGGAGCTCCACCGAAGGCCCCAGCATCTCTCACACGTTTCGTGGCCCCATAGGGAGCTCCACCGAAGGCCCCATGGCTGCCGTCCGCATGCGTCCCGCACACCCATTTCGGCACACCCCTCACACGTTTCGTGGCCCCACAGGGAGCTCCACCGAAGGCCCCAGGCTGCCGTCCGCATGCGTCCCGCACACCCATTTCGGCACACCCCTCACACGTTTCGTGGCCCCACAGGGAGCTCCACCGAAGGCCCCATGGCTGCCGTCCGCATGCGTCCCGCACACCCATTTCGGCACACCCCTCACACGTTTCGTGGCCCCACAGGGAGCTCCACCGAAGGCCCCATGGCTGCCGTCCGCATGCGTCCCGCACACCCATTTCGGCACACCCCTCACACGTTTCGTGGCCCCACAGGGAGCTCCACCGAAGGCCCCAGTGCTGCCGTCCGCATGCGTCCCGCACACCCATTTCGGCACACCCCTCACACGTTTCGTGGCCCCACAGGGAGCTCCACCGAAGGCCCCAGTGGCTGCCGTCCGCATGCGTCCCGCACACCCATTTCGGCACACCCCTCACACGTTTCGTGGCCCCATAGGGAGCTCCACCGAAGGCCCCATGGCTGCCGTCCGCATGCGTCCCGCACACCCATTTCGGCACACCCCTCACACGTTTCGTGGCCCCACAGGGAGCTCCACCGAAGGCCCCAGTGCTGCCGTCCGCATGCGTCCCGCACACCCATTTCGGCACACCCCTCACACGTTTCGTGGCCCCATAGGGAGCTCCACCGAAGAAGATATTCACCATTGCGGTACTCTCAACTGCATGTGGTTGGGTCCTTCGCCAGGCTAATTTCTCCGGTATCATTTTTACAAGGGGCTCATGCCCGTGCCGAGCGTGCGGAGGAGTAGGGAGAGGGGGAGGCGGAGGGGGGAGGGTATGGAAGGATGTGTCGAATGATAGCGCCTCGGCACACTGTAGGAGTCGAGCCCGTTGAAGACAGGCTCCAGGATACACGCTCGCAGCTTCGTTCATTTTTCGAACCGCCGTCATCTCATTGCCGACACTCTCCGTGCCTCCCCCGCTCCTGCCGTCTGTACCGCGCAAGTCGGTAGGTTCCAGCCGACGCAGGTTCAGCTCCGCCAAAGGCTGGTGCTCCCTGGAGACGTGAGGTATTCTGGGATGTCGGGATCCCAGTGTGGGGACGCCGCGCCTGGGAATGCTGGACCCTTTGGCGAGTCGGGGAACCCTGCAAGCTGGGATCTTTCACAGGAGCTCAAGGGGCTGTAGTCTAAACCGATGTGAAGCATCTGCCGAACCCATCCAAAGATGATGGGCGTTGTCAGCCGACTGATCTTGAAGCACTTGCCGGCCGTTGTCCTCACCGCGGCACCTGTTGCAGATTCCGAGTTGCTGATCGTCAGCTCTGTGTGGTTGTTGAAAGATTCATGATCTGGCCGCCGAACGCCACACTCTTTTTTAGGTGGTTTTCCGCCGCAGCGGATAGCAAGCAGCTGATGGCCTGCATTTCTTTCATATACCGGAAACCTGGCCCCAGGGGCTCCAGGGCTCTAGCACATCAAGGGCACCCAGACTACACCAAGTGCCCCCGGCTCCGGAGCGTTCCTGGAGCCTCCCTTGAGCTTCCCCGGGCAACCCCGGGACCTCCAGACATATTCCAAGAGGGTCACGGACGGGCCAAGATGGCTTCTCGACAGACGGGCCAAGATGGCTTCTGGACAGCCCAAGATGGCTTCAAGACGGCCCAAAAGGTCCCCAAGACGGCTGCAAGAGGACCACCAAGAGGACCCCAAGAGGCAAACATCGTCCCATTCCTTTTGGAACACATTTTTTTCACGCATTCTTCGCTTTCGCAGCATGCAAGACGACCCAAGAGGCCCCCAAGATCGCTTCAAGATGGCCCAAGATGCCCCCAGAAGGGCCCCAAGACGGCCAAAGAGGGCTTCAAGACGGCCCCAGAGGCGCCCAAGACGGCCCAACAACGCCCCGAGAGGGCCCGAACAGGGGCCCAAGAGGGGGGATTCGAACTGTAGGTTCGAGCTTCTTGCCCCAAGAGGGTCCCCAAGACCCCCAGGAGGCTCCCAAGAGGACCCCAAGAGACCACGACATGCCCCCAGGCTGCTCGCACGAGTCCCCAAGAGGTCCGCAAATGGCCCTCAACAGGCCAGCCCAAGACGGTACAATACCGACCCAAGAGGACCGACCACCTTCCCTAACCGCCCCCGCACACACAAGATGGCTTCAGGACATCCCCGGTCAGGCGGATCTCAAGCACCCAACGAACTTGTGGAGTACCCTCCACGATCTCCCAAGAGGAGCTTCTCTGCTCGGTCGGCGCTCTTGCGCCCTCAGACCAGGTTGACACCGTTCGTGGATACTCACATGCAAGCAGCCGTGAGCTTGTCAGTGGCCGAGGCTTGCTAGATCCCGAGCTCTCGCGAAGCGCGCGCGTGGTTCTACCACCCCCTGGACTAATTAGCTTGGCGCAGGACCCAACCAAACGCAGTTGTGAATGCCGCAAATATGAATATCGTTTTCGGTGGCGCTACCTCTGGGTAGGGGAACCGCATGCGAACACCCCCACTGGTGCCTTCGGTGGAGCTCCCTATGGGGCTACGAAACGCTGCCCTGGGTGGGGGAACCGCATGCGGGCACCCCACTGGGGCCTTCGGTGGGGCTCCTTATGGGGCTACAAGCGCTGCCCTGGGTGGGGGAACCGCGTGCGGGCACCCCCACGGGGACCTACGGTGGAGCTCCCTATGGGGCCACGAAGCGCTGCCCGGGGTGGGGGAACCGCATGCGGGCACCCCCACTGGGGCCTTCGGTGGAGCTCCCTATGGGGCTACGAATCGTGTGAGAGGTGTGCCGAGAGCAAAGGCAAGGAGGGGGAGGGGGAGGAGGGAGGAGGGAGGACGGAGAAGGGAGGATGGGGAGGAGGAAGGAAGGAAGGAAAGAGACGCGGGGCGCTGTCTCTTCAAAACGAGGACCCAACACCACAGGATGATTGGGAAAAAGTGGTGATCGGCACTATGCCAGGGAACAACCCCTGGGTCCTCGCCAAGCGAAAAAACTCAAGCTTCGACCTTCGGTCGATCCCAAGATGGCTCCCAGACAGACTTGTGACCCGAACGGAGGAATGGCGACGCAGGGGTGGACGAGACGCGCGGTTGTTAGGACAGCCCAAACGAAGTCGCCACTCTTTGGCGGTGTGAAAAGCGGTCGGAAAATACCCTGCGAGGAATTCTCAAGCGATATCGTCGCTCTCAAGCGGCATGAAGATGGATCTGATTTTTTTGAATAAGTCCCACGCGAAATCGACAATTACAGATGCCGTGGCAAATGTTCACATCGCCCTGGAAGGCAATCTGACAGTTTTTTTGAGGAAGTCTCAGGCGGAATCGCATTTTCAGACGCTAACCCCACTTGGCCGTTATAATATTCAAAGGGGTGAGAGATGCATCTGAAATTCCCGAATCGGCTCCAAGTCCAACATTGTCCTGGAGCCCGTGGCCTAACGGGAGGCCAACCGTGTCTTTCTCGATCCCCACGGTCTCCACTTTTTAATCCAGCGGGTTGTATATAATAAACCTAGCGACTGGGTCCCTGGGCCCAGGGGCGGCCTGCTTTTCCCAAACTCCACCCCCCGCCCGGCCCGCCCAGCGTCAAATTTTCGTCCCCGGAGCCGGCAGGCCTTTTTGAGTGGTTTGGGTGGTTCTTTGGACCTCGAAAATCGTCCCCGGCGACCCCACAGGACGCTCAGAGTCCGTTAAGACTGTTCCAAGGCGGCCCAAACTGGTCGCAAAAAGGCCCGGGGCGCAAGAGGCCCCCAAGGCGGCCGAAGATGGCCCGAAGAGGACTTCGAGAGGCTTTCCTGGAAGCATCCGAGAACCCTAAACTGTTGACAAATAGTTAGGTTCTTGCAGTTTTTTTGCAATCTCGCCCAGGATCTATTAACAGCGTCCAAGGCGACTGACGTGGCCCCCTGGTGCTGTTAAGGCGAACAAGGAAGCTTTCAAGACTGCCCCAAGACTGCCCAGAGTCACCCCCAGAGGGCCCAAGAGGCATCCAACCCAAGAAGTAAGCCCCGAGGACAGCCCGATGACAGCCCCAGAAAGCGTCCAGATTACCCACGGAGGCTTTCAAAACGGCCTCCAAAGGCGTCTGCCAGGCCACGAACGCTTTGAGACAGCCAGGGAGGCCCCCAATAGACCCCGAGAGGCCCCCGCGCCCCGAAGAGGCCTTCAATAGCCCCAAATAGGCTTTCTCCCCCAGACGATCCAAAGAGACCCCAAAGAAGCCCCACGAGGGCTTGGACACAATCGTCACCACGACGACCCACCAGGCTCTTGAGGATGTCTCCAGAGCTTCCCAAGTGGCTGAGAAGAGACTTACAGACGGGAGTCCCAAGACTCCCCAAGAAATAGTTTGGATAGCTCAAGAGGCTTTCGCGACGTCCGCGAGATGTGGCCCAAAAGGGCACCCGTCGTTGCATAGCTTCGCTTTTTTTCCGGGTGTGCCCGTGCCGATTCGTCTCAGTTGGATCCGCGGTCCTATTATTTCTCCAATTCATGTTCAAGGCAAGTGTGGGTCTCTATTTGAGGGCAGCTGTGAGCTGGCCACGGGCTGGGGCGTGCTAGAACCTAAGCGCGCGTGAAACGCGCGCTACGAGCATCGAAGTGACACGAAGCGAACTAACGATTTTATTCCAGTTGTTCGATGCATTCCTCCTGCAATTCCGCTCGAATCGTAGTCCGATGTGTTCCTGGAGGAGGGGAACGGAGGAGGGGACGATGCAAACACGTAAAATTTGGGGAAGCCTCCAAAGCCTTTCAACGCCGATGCCGTCGGCGACGACGACGACGACGGCTACGGCTACGGCGACGGCGGCGACGGCGGCCGTGCAGTGACAACGATGGTGGCGAGAGCGCATTAAATGGCTCGCTCCATATAGGAGACACCACTACAGTGGTGAGTTTGTCAAGGAACTGAGAATAGCTGTGAACTACATGCGTACATGCACGCAGCAGTGAACAAGTCGAGTGTGGGTGCTTACTAGAATCTAAGCGCGCGAAGCGCGTGCGTTTTCCGAGGGACTAGATCTCGGAGGCGATTCATTTCAAAGCCGTGTTTTGTTTTTTGGCTACAGAAGCAGAAGGAGGTGAGTAAGGAGGAGGAGGAGGATGAACAGGAGGAGGATTCTTCCCCTCTGCTGATCATCCTCTTCTCCTGCCCGAGCGAACCAACCGCGCTGTACAGAACGCCGCCCTTGGCAACAGAGTCACCTGGCTTTCTGGCCCCCACAGGCGTGCCACAGCAGGCCGACGGAGCTTGAACGTGCCGCTGCCAGGGGAACTCCTCTTCCTTCTTGTGGTTTTCAATGCCCCGACGGCCCTTTCGGCTAAGAAAAGCCACTGCCGTTGCATCATAGACCACTGGGCAGGCGAACCATGGATCTGCTCGCGCAGCTACTTCTGCTGATGAAGGCAGCCGCCGTGGAGGCTTTGGACAGGGTCACGTTGCACAAAACATCTTCATCGACATCCTTACCCTCATCACATTCCGCTCTCTCGTCATCCTCACCTTCCCTCACTGCAGCGCCTGTCCGTGGACTGCGGCAACAAAAATACGTTCTTGTTTCACAATAACTTGTGTTGTTGGGTCCTCGTTTGCAAAGGGCAGTGCCCCGCGTTCCTCCTTCCTCTTCTTCTTCCTTCTCCTCCTCCTCATCCTCTTCCTCCTCCTCCTCCTCCTCCTCCTCCTCCTCCTCCCTTCTTTTCGTGCATCATCGGCATCATCACCACCGCTATGACCATCAGCATCAGCATCAAGGCCATCATCATCATCATCATCATCATCATCATCATCATCATCATCATCATCATCATCATCATCATCATCATCATCATCATCATCATCATCATCATCATCATCATCATCATCATCATCATCATCATCATCATCATCATCATCATCATCATCATCATCATCATCATCATCATCATCATCATCATCATCATCATCAGCAGCAGCAGCAGCAGCATCATCATCATCATCGTCATCGTCATCGTCATCACCATCACTCACCCTACACGCCTCGTGGCCACAGAAAGCTCCACAGAAGGTCTCAGTAGTAGGGTTCGCCGTTCGCATGTTTGACAGCAACTATTTCGGCACACCCCTCACGAGGATCGTGGCCCCAGGGAGCTCCACCGAAAGCCCCAGTGGCTGGGTTCACAATTGTGACGGCGCCGATTTCGGCACACTTTTCACCATGATCGTAGCCCCCAGAGGTAGCTACACCAATGGCCGCAGCGGCAGGGTTCTCATGCGTGACGGCGCCCATGTTGGCACACCCTCGCGAGCATCATGGCCCCATGTGTGAGCACTTTGTTACCGGACAACCGGTGCGCCGTCAGAGACGGCGGCGAGCTTGCGGAGGGCTCGCGAGATGAGCGATCTTCCCAATACTACACTGCTGCTTTCTGCTCCTGGTCTGATCTTCCTCAGCCTTCTCTCCCACCTCCACCTCCTCTCTTCCTCCTCTTATTACGATGCTTTTCCACCTCCTCGACCTCCTCACCCTCCTTAGCTTTCTGTCTCCTTCTTCTCTTCCTTGCCTTTCTGGCCACCTCCTCAGCCTCCTCACTGTCCCCTTCCTCTTCCTCCTCATTCTCTCCTTTCTCCTCCTCAGCGAGGGCGGTTCTCGTCCTCCTGGGCCTCTTTGCCTGCTCTCCCTCGGCGTCCGTGCGGCGATGTCTCTGATGCAGGATGCATTGCCGGACGCTGGCCATGTAGTGGATCCGCTGTTTGAACTCCTCCACCTCCCTCTTGCTGCGGAGCAGCCTGGTTGGCCAGACCGGCCACTCCGGGTTCGGCGGGATCGCCACGAACCTCCTCCAGTGCGCAAACCTCGGGCATCTCCAGAAGGTGTGCGCTGCGTCGTCGTCCTCGTCCAAGTCGCAGCCGAAGCACTTGGGTATCGGAAGCCCCTTGATCTTAGCCAGTCTCGCATTGCTGAAGAACGCGCCCGTGAGGATCGCGATCTCGTGGTCTGACGCCTTCGTCAGCTCCAGCGCCGCACGGATAGCCCGTGGGCAATAGGGCGCCTGCGCGTGCCGTCCGGCAGCGCTGTCCCGCCGCGTGCGGCTGCCCAGGAATGTTGCCCACAGCCTCTTTCGCCATACCTCACGAATGAGGTGGTCCCTGGCGTCTTTGGGGCTGGTCAGGGAGATCTCGGCCCCATCTGCCTCTGGAGGCGCTTTCCAGATCACATGGTCCTGGTCGTCCAACATCATTAGAAATCCTAGCTTTCCCATCGCCGCATCCACGGCCTGCATGACCCCGGCGGTCCTTTTGTCCTTCATCCAGGACTGCCTGAAAGCGTCCTCGACGTACGCGGCTCCGCGTCGCCGGATTCTCGCGTCCATCAACGTCCAGATTCTGTCCAGCAAGCGCAGCGAAAAGTCGGCAGTGTGGCCAACCAGGAGGAGCTGCTGCAGCGGCCTGGCCCCGGATCGCCACTGGTCGCCTCTCACGGCCCTCGACAACATAGTGTCCAATCCTTGTCTCTGCTTCTGGGTCGGGCTCCTGAGGACCAAGGGCCACGTGACCGCTGCGAGCACACATGCCCCCGCCAGTTGTCGGCGCTGGTGCGGCTGAAGCGGCAACCTGATGATCCTTTTCGCCTTTCTCGTGCCTTCCTCAATCTTTGTCTGCTCGCGCACTGTCAGCCCTGCACTGGCGCCGATCAAGATCTCCACACCAAGCAGCCTCACTTGGTCTATCCTGCGCCCAGGCGGGGGATGTCCTCCTCGTCCTTCCTTCTTCCGCCCTCCTCCTCCTCCTCTTCTGCCTCTGCCTCGTCCTCTGCCTCCTCTGCCCCGTCCTCCAGCAGCTCTCTCCTCTTCACCCTCTGCCTCGTCTCCCTGCTTTGCCGCCTCCTCATCCTCCTCCCTTTCCTCTCGCCTCGTCATGTCCCAGATGGCGCCCTGAACCATGCAGAAGGACTGCGTCTTGCCGCGGTGCGTCCTCATGCTCGTGCAGGCCTCCAGCGCCGCCCAGGCCTCCTCAATTCTGTCGATCTGGTGCTCTGTCATGCCGACGGCCGCGCGATCATCAGCATAGACCGACAAAATCGCGTCTGGTGCCGCCCGCTTCGCCCTCCACACCGGGGCAGCCATCACGGTTGCCATCCCCAGCATCGCGCATGGGCAGCCCTGGGGCATGCTGTGTTGCACCACGATGCGGTCTTTGGCCACATATCCTCCGAATTCCACGACTTTCGTCTGCGTCTTCCACGTGCTGGCGACACCCTCCGCCAGCCAGGCAGGCACGCCCAGCGTGACCCAGATCTGCTGCACGAGCTGCGGCTCTACGGTGTTGAACGCCGACTGGAAGTCCCAAGTGCGTCCATGCAGCTCCCGCCACCCGCCTTCAAGCTCGTTTGCCGTGGCCTCCATCTGCTCCAGGATGGGGTCCAGCAGCTCCTCCAGCCGCCGGCCTCGCAACCCACCTGCTTGTGCCTCCGAAAACGCCGGCCGCAAGAACGCTTCCAGCTGCGATGCCCGGTAGCGCGTCCACATGCGTAACACCGTGGACGCGATGGACACCGGGCGCATCTCCTCAAGTTCCGGCGGATCTGTTTTCGGCAAGTGTACCTGCCTCCACTGCTGGAGCTCAGGGGGCCATCCCTGCAACTCCGCCTGTCCCAGGATCTCGATCAGCTCCTGCAGCGCTGCGTCCGGAAGGACCTCCAGCTCTGCCGCCTGCCACCCATCGGTTCCCGCTGCGGTCTTCCGCATGCTGTGCAGGGACCGCCGCATATCCGCCGCTGTAGGCGCAGACCACCTGCCATCCTCGACGGCCGAGGCGATGTCTGGGGGCGCCCAGCCTGCCGCATGCTCGATCATCGCCTGCATGTCCTCTAACTCCCCCGCGAAGGTCTTGAGGTAGCCCTCGACGTCCGTGCCGTGCCCCGCCCACGCGAAGTGCTTCTCGTAGTGCGCTCGCAGCTCGTCCACCGCAACAGGCCCACTCAGCCACTCCTCCTTCCTCTTCAGGGCGGCGTCCGTGGACTTATGCCCCTGCCCTTTGACCCATTGGTAGGTCGGTGCCTTCATCTCCTGCATCTTCTTCCTCCAAGCTGCCATCCTTTCGCGGTACTGCTTCTGCAAGGTTTTGTCCAGAATCTGCTCCCAAGCGCGCACTTGTCCGACCCGGGAAGCCTGCCGCACCCCGTGCTGCCTGTTGACCTGCGCTGCTTTGGCCGCCTTCCTCTGGAACTCCTTCTTTTCCTCCTCTGTCCTCCCTCTGTTCCTCCTGTCTCGCAGCCATCCAATTCGACTCAGCTGCTTCCTCGCTTGTGCCTCTTCTCCGCCCATTTCGTTCCCAGCGCCGTCATTGGATAGGTATCGGTAGGGAGCTCCAAAGTAGGCCCCGGTGACAGGGTTCGCATGCGTGACGGCGCCCTTTTTGGCACCTGCACACACCACGAGGATCGTGGCCCCATAGTTGGCTCCAGAAAGAACGCCCCAGTGGCATGTGTGCGCATGCGTGACGGCGCCAGCACACCCCTCACGAGAATCGCAGCTTCCATTGGGAGCCCCACCGCAGGCAACAGTGGAAGGGTTCGCATGCGTAACGGCGCCCGTGTCGGCACATCCCTCACGAAGATCGTGGCCTCATAGGGAACTTCACCGCAGGCCCCACTAGGGTTCGCATGCTTGACGGCGTCCATTTCGGCACACCCTTCACGAGGGTCGTGGCCCCCTGGGGAGCTCCACTGAAGGTCGCATTGACAGGGCTTGTACGCGTGACGGCGCCCACTTCGGCACACCCCTCACCAGGATCGTAGCGCCCAATGGGAGCTCCACCGCAGGCACAGTGGAAGGGTTCGCATGCGTGACGGCGCCCTTTTTGGCACCTGCACACACACCACGAGGATCGTGGCCCCATAGTTGGCTCCAGAAAGAACGCCCCAGTGGCATGGGTGCGCATGCGTGACGGCGCCGGCACACCCCTCACGAGAATCGCAGCTTCCATTGGGAGCCCCACCGCAGGCAACAGTGGAAGGGTTCGCATGCGTGACGGCGCCAGTTTTGGTACATCCCTCACAAGGATCGAGGCCCCATAGGCAACTCCACCGCAGGCCCCAGTGGTAGGGTTCGCACGCGTGATGGCGCCCATTTCGGCAGATCATTGATGAGGATTGTAGCCCCCAGTGGGAGCTCCACCGAAGGGCCCAGTGGCAGGGTTTGCATGCGTGACGTTGCGATGTTCCATGGGGAACTCCACCGAAGGCCTCAGTGGCAGGATCGTGGTCCCATAGAGAGCTCCACCGAAGGCGCCAGTGGCAGGGGTCGCATGCTGAGTCACCAAAATCTTGCGCACCCCTCGCCTGTGCGTGGCCCCAAACTGTAACGGGGTGCCCCAAGAGGGCCCCAGTAGGCGCCCGGGGAGCTTTTCACAGTAACACGCCAGCGAAGGCACTCGCCAGTGGCGCCAAGCCAGCCCCAAGAGGCCCACATGGCTTCCTAGAGTCGCCCAAGAGCTTCCCCCGGAGACTTCCCAGAAGGCTCCTGATAGTGTCCCCGAGAAGCCCCAAGGAGGCCAAAGCCCCCCCCCCCCCAAGTAGCCCCCCATAAAGCTCCGTTCTTGCATTCGAGAATCTCCCCAGCATTCCTCATTGGCACATTGGCAATTTGTGCTGCGCGTGTGTCGGGCGCGGCTAGAACCTCAGCGCGTGCGAAGCGTGCGCGCGTGGTTTTGGCCGGTGACCAGGTTCCTGGGCCAGGAGGCGGCACACTTCCCCCCCCCTCGGCGTCAAAAGTTTAGTCCTAGGAGCCGGCGGCCCTTTTTGAGTTGTCCAGGGGTTTCTTTGGACCTCGAAAGCCTTCCTCGACGACCCCACAGGACGCTCAGAGGCCGCAATGACGGTTCCAAGACGGTCCAAGATGATCGTGAAAGGGCCCAAGAGGCCCCCAAGGCGGCCGAAGACCGCCCGAAGAGAGCTCCGAGAGGCCTTCCATGAAGCCTCCGAGAGACCTAAACTTTTGAAGAACGATCGGTTTTCGAGCAATTATAACATTTTTGTCCATGTGCTCTTAACAGCGTCAACGACGGCTACCGTTGCCCCCAGTGCTGCTTTTCAGGCGACCTAGGGCCCAAGAGGGCCCTAAGACGGCGCAGAAGCAACCCAAGAGGGCCTAAGAGGCCCCCAAGCTCCGATGACAGCCCGAAGACGCCCCCAGAGAGCCCCCAGATTGCCCACGGAAGCATCCAAAACAGCATCCGAAGGCGTCTGTCGGGCTACGAACGCTCTGAGACAGCCAAGGAGGCCCCCAGGAGAACTCGAGAGGCCCCAAAAGCGCCTCGAAGGGGATACCAATAAACACCAAATAAGCTTTCAAGATGCCCCGAAGAGCTCCCCCAGAAGATCCAAAGATGCCCCACATGAGCCCCACCAAGACGACCCACCGTGCTCTCAACTGAGGAAGTCCCCAGAGTTTCCCATTGGCTCAGAAAAGACTTCAAGACGGCCCAGGGGAGTCCCAACACGGCCTAGGAAATAGCTTGGGTAGTTCAAGAGGCTTTCGCGGTGCTCGCGAAAGGTGCCCCCAAATGGCACCCGTTTCCGCGCAGCTTCGTTTTATATTTGTCGAGTGTACCCGTGTCGTCGATTCGTCTCTGTTGGATCCGCGGCCTTGCCTTTTCTTCAGCTAGTGCTCAAGGTAACTGTGGTGAGTGCAGCTGTGAGCTGGCCACGGGCTGGGGCGTGCTAGAACCTAAGCGCGCGCGAAACGCGCGCTACGAGCATCGGAGTGACACGAAGCGAGAAACTAACGATTTTTTGCACGCTGTTGAATGCATTCCTCCTGCAACTCCGCTCGAATCGTAGTCCAGTGCGTTCATGGAGGAGGAGGAGGAGGAGGAGGAGGAGGAGGAGGAGGAGGAGGATCAGGAGGAGGAGTGAGGAGGGGACCATGCAAACACGTAAAGTCTGGGGTAACTTCCAAAGACTTTCAATGTTGATGCCGTGGACAACGACGACGACGACGGCTACGGCGACGGCGGCGACAGCGGCCATTGCAGTGACAACAATGGCGGCGAGAGCGCATTAAATGGCTCGCACCATGTAGGAGACAGCACTCCAGTTGTGAACTTGTCAAGGCGCTGCGCACAGCTGTGAGCAACATGCGTACATGCACGCAGCAGTGAACTTGCCAAGGGTCGGTGCTTACTAGAACCTATGCGCGCGAAGCGCGCGCGTGGTTGTAGTATATATATATATATATATATATATATATATATTATTTTCATATGTATATTATATTTATGGGTGTATATATACATTTCTATATATATATGTATACATGTAGATATATACATGTACAAGAACCACGCGCGCTTCGCGTGCGCTCAGGTCATGCGCTCAGTCGCTCCACGTTGTGCGGCCATCGGCGCCGCGCTCCTGCTCGGCGACATTCGATGACACCCATGCGCGAGTGCCCCTGTGGCGCGCAGTCGCAACCAGAAAGCGCTTGTAGACTGTCGGCGAGCTGCACTCGGGGCGCGTTGCAAGAAGCGCCGAACGTGACAGGAGAGAAGGGAACGAGTAAACTGCCGCCAACTCGGTGGAGCGAGCGCGTTCTGGGAACACAGTTCGGGAACACGGTCGTAACCGCCGTTGTGTGTTCCGTCGTCTTCGGTGGACGAAGTTGGCGTCGCAGGAGAGTTGCGAGGGTGTCTCAAAAGAGAAGGGCTGGACCACTCTGCGCGCGGCAGCTGGGATCCCAGAGATGCACGTCAAACTGTTCAGATCACCTCGCGCGCCAAATCTGGGAGCCCGGAGTGGTAAGGATGTCTCAGGAAGATGGGCCAGACCACCTCGCGGGCGGCGACCCGGAGCGTAGCATTGCAAGGACGACTCAGGGGAACTGGGCCAGACCAGACCGCGCGCGGCATCTCGGAAAGCATGGTTCCGAGGATGCCTCAGGTGAAGTGCATTCCACCACTTCTGGAAGGGTCTTCCGCCAATTTCGGCACGCCCCTCACGCGGATCGTGCCCCCTGGGAGCTCCACATACGGTGCCAGGGTCAAAGTTCGCATGGGGTCCCTCCGCCCATCTCGGCACACCCTTTACACGGATGGTGCCCCACAGGAAGTTAGTTTTGCGTACGCCCCCAGTGGGAGGATTCAATTGGCGTCCCCCCATTCATGTCGACTCACTCCTCGCACGGATCGCGCCCCACAGGGAGCTCCACCGACGGCCCCAGAGACAAGGTTCGTATCCCGCCGCCCCGCCCATGTCGGCACACCCCTGACATGGATCGTGCCCCACAGGGAGTTCCACGTACGGTCGCAGAGAGAAGGCTCCCAGGCGTCCCCACGTTCATTTCGGTACACCGCTCACGCGGATCGCGTCCCACAGAACCCTCCACCGACAGCCCCAGAGCGAGGGTTCGCGTGGCGTCCGCCCCCGTCTTTCGGCACACCCCTGACGCGGATCGTGCCCCGCATGGAGATCCACCTATGGCACCAATGGACAACTTCGCGTGGCTTCCCCACGCACACTGCGGCGTATGCCTCACGGAGATCGCGCTCCATGGGTAGCTCCACTGCGGCCTCAGTGGGCGCGCCCACGCGGGGGCCACACACTTCACGTGGATCGCGCCCCACATGGAGTGCGGTGCGCCTCCGCGCGTCACCTCCGCAGCAGCCTCCTCTCCGCACTGCCCCGCGGCGCGCAGGATTTGAAGAGGGTCGCGCCATGAGCTACACGCAGCCGCATAGCCTTGGGTCCTTCGCCAGGCTAATTGATTCGCCTTCTTTCTATCCGCATGCACGTAGGCATACGAGTTAACATACATAGACAAACATGCGTGCATTCATGCATGCATATGTGTATACATGCATTCGTACAAACGCACATGCGTACACACATACCGTATGCGTAGGACATTGACACAGTATACGTACACATTCGTAAATACATACAGTTACACATCGAACCATATACAAACAGTATCTGTGCCTGGTTCGTGAGTCAGGGGCTTCTTGGATGCCTCTGGGGGTCTCGCGGAGTGATTCTCATGGGCCTCTGGAAGCCTCTGCAGGGCCTCTTGGGGGCCTCTTGGCGCCTCTTGGGGGCCTCTCGGGAGCTTCTGGGGGCCTCTTGGGAGCGTCCTTGGGATCCTCCAGGAGGTTCTTGTGGGCATGTTGGGAGGCTCTACCCCAAGATCTTGCCCCACGACCTCGCTTGTGGTCCTCTTGCTCTTGGGGCTCTCTTGTGCCGTCTTGGGCGCCCCTTGGACCGTCTTGGGACCCTCTTGGCTTGTCTTGGGGCCCTGTTGAGCTGTCTTGAAGCCTCCTTGGGTTGTTTTGGACGCTGTGATAATCCAAGTAAGCGAATATGCTAAACACATACGTTTTCGCCAAGGGATGCGACGATTTTGGCTTCCTGGGGCCCTCGTGGGAGCGCTCTTGGGGCACCTTTGGGGCCTCTTGGTCCCTTTTGAGGCCATCTTGTGGCGGCGTGGAGCGTTTCGGGGCTTCCTGGGGGCCTCCAGGGCTCTCTGGAGGCCATCCTGGGCGCTCTTGCAACGCTCTCCGGCGGTCTCGGACCCCTGAGGCCTCCCGGGGAATACGTTCGGGGGAGGGGGTCCAATTTACAAGGGAGGTCGCGGCATGGGGATGTATGTGTGTGTATATATATATATATATATATATATATATATATATATTTATGTGTATATGTATATGTATATGTATATGTGTGTGTATATATATATATATCAATCCCTTTCCCTCTCGTTCTCCGTCTCCTCTCCTCACCAGCTCCGCCTCTGTCTGCAGGGATACCTTTGATTGTCAGCGTCCCATTGCGCTGGCATCTGGTCGGTACAGCGCTGGTTGCAGCTGTGTTGTGAACTCCGACAAAGGATGTGGGGACGCATCGCAGCGAACCAGCCAAACAACGTTGCAATAGGGTTCTGTGCAGCACACTGCGTTGAGCGTGTACCTCACCTCACTTGTTGTTGGAAGACTGGGCGGATGGCAGAGAAAATATCCAGTATCAGCACGGCACCCAAGCCGCATGTGAAAGAGAAGTGCCTCAGAGGCGTCAAACGCTGCGGGCGCGGGGGAAACACCTGTAAGGACACATCATCTCTTTCTTCATATCTTAATCGCTCCCATCCCCCCTCTCTTTCTCCCCCTCATTTATATTATTCTCTTTCTCTTTATGTATATATGGATATACACACACATATATATATATATATATATATATATGGTCGATCCCCCCCCAGCGACCCCCCAGAGCGCCCAAAGCACGAATACACAACTCAACTTTGGCCTGCCATCCAGGCTGACGAACTCATCCGCTCGGCCCATCCGTCACGGGCACCGTGCGCGCAAGCATATCGGTTTCGGCCGAGGCCACGAAACACTGTGTATCACAGGTTTTTCTGGTTTTTCTGGTCTGGGAACCAACGAAACACTGCGTATCACAGGTTTTTCTGGTTTTTCTGGTTTCTGGAGCTGAAATGCTCGCCGCGGCCTCGCCCCACCGCTCCCCCACCTCCTGTTTGTCGGCACCTGAAAAGTAGAAAAACTAGAAAAACCTGTGATATACAATGTTTCGTTGGTTCCCAGACCAGAAAAACCAGAAAAACATGTGATACACAGTGTTTCGTGGCCTCCGAGCAAGGCTCTGGTTCTGGTTCTGGTTCTGGTTCTGGCTCTGGTTCTGGCTCTGGTTCTGGTTCTGGTTCTGGCTCTGGTTCTGGTTCTGGTTCTGGCTCTGGTTCTGGCTCTGGTTCTGGTTCTGGTTCTGGCTTTGGTTCTGGTTCTGGCTCCGGTTCTGGTCCTGGCTCTGGTTCTAGTAGAAGCAGAGGCGAGGGGGGAGATGGAAGAGGAGGGGGAGGATGAGGGAGAGTAAGATGAGGAGGAATACTTCTCGGGCCACAGCCCGCTGTGACAGACCATGTGTCTGCGGCTGTTCGGTGCCAGCATCTCAAGACCGCGGCTTCGTGTTTTGGGCGTTTTGGGGTGTCGCTGGGGGGGGGACCGAGCATATATATATATATATATGTATGTGTGTATATATCTATATAGATATATTTTTTTCTCGCTCTCTGTCCCTCCCAGTCGCCCTCTCCTTAGTTCCCCCCGGTCGAACATTATAGGATCGGCAGGAGCAGCGGATGACTTGCGCCTGTCGAAGTGTGAGGGGTCGGAGCGGCTTGCTGGGGACGACTGGCGTCAGGCGTCGGCCCCACCCCGCCCCCTCCGTCTTAACACTCCCCACGCGTATTTGACAGCGCGGGGAGCGGGGACGGGAAATGGGGGGTTGGGGCGTTGTGGGGAGGGACGGGGTGGAGGCTGGGGGTGTGTGGGTGGCGGCAAACGGCGGGAGGGCCAGGGTAGCGGGGAAGCGGGGGAGCGGGGGAGAGCGCCCTCTCGTCTTGATACAACCCACGCGCATTCGACAGCGTTGGGAACGGGGAAGGGGAATGTGAGATGGGGCGTTGTGGGGAGGGACGTCATGTCACAAGGTCGGACTAGAGTCAAGCTCAACAGGCTCTTCTTGCCTCGCTGATTCTTCCAAACGTGTTCTCTTGGCTGTGTTTTCGCTAGATAGTAGGTAGGGACAGTGGGAATCTCGTTGATCTATTCATGGGCGTCACTAATGAGATGGCGAGGCATGTGGCTACCTTAAGAGAGTCGTAGCTAGGGGAGGGGGGGGGCTGGCGGTGGGTGGGTGCTGGCAGACGGTGGAGGGGGCAGGTAGTGGGGAATCGGGGGAGCGGGGGAGAACGGGATATGGGTGGCACTGGTGTAGGTTTGACACCCAGCAGCTCTGTCGAACTTGGCCTGACGTCGCACTTGCATGCTTGGGTGTAGTCTGAGTTTGCCTCCTTCGCGTTTGAATGATGTTTCTCCCGAGGGTTTTGGAGGGAGTTCGCAGGTCTCTGAAGCGCAACTTTCCTTTTGAAAGTTTCCGTGCGGCGGACTGCTCGGGGGGGGAGTGGCCATGCTGGTTAAGATGCGAGGGAAAAAGAAGAGAATGAAACCCACTCGCGAGGGTAAAACATGCAAGTGTGAAGCAATTACCGGGCGGGGAAAACAGGTTTGTAGCCCACATGTCTTTCACCCTCAGAGCCCGAGGTTGAAACAACGAGAAATTGTTTTCACCCTCGCTGTTTTTACCCATGTCCCCACCTTCACGGTGCTCGTAATGTTCTCCTCCCTCTTGCTCCCTCTTGCTTTGGCTTTGATCCCCTCCAGCAGACACCCGCCAATCCTGCCTTCGCTGAGGTGCGCCCGCCCCGACTGCGCACGGCGGCGCTGACTCTGGGCGCATCGTGTACGGTGCTCTTGCTTTGACACCGTCTGCTCTTGCATTGCACGTTGCCTTCGCGATCTACCAGCCACGCGCAGAGGGGGGTGGGGGGAGGGGGGAGGGCTCCTTAAGGCACCCCTGCTTCTCAGAAGGCGCGGGCCTTCCCCTTCCCCTTCCCCTCCATCCTTCTTAGAAGCAGCCTCCTTGTAAGAAGCCCTTCCCCTTCCCTCCACCCCCTTGTGCGCGCCGCCAAATCTAGGAGGCCTCCACATCGTATTGTGACAGCTCTGAGTTGGCTCCGTCGTATGTCCGCCACCTCCAGTATGCAGTGCGGCTGTGCTCTGCAGTAGCTCTGGCACCGTACAGTCGTCCAGCGATGGTGCCACAGCTATCTCTGGCAGTGATCTCTGAGGCAAGTCGGTCGAGAGGTGAAGTCGCATGGCGAAGCGCACCAAATGTCGCTGAAGTCTTGCGAGCATTGGACCAGGGGTCCATGCGCCGTCCTGCAGAGCGTCCACGCCTGTCTCCTTCTCTGTCTGCATCGCTGTCTCCATCTCCGTCTCTACCTCTCTATTGTAATGGCCTCCGGCCAGTGCCGCCGATCCGGGGCGCTGCCGATGCGTGTGGGAACGACCACGACGTCCCTCCTCCCCCCGCTGCCCTCCTCGGTTTCTTTGCCCCCCCCCCCCCGCTTGAGCTCGACCCCCCCCTCCGTCCCCGTTCGAGCTTCCTCCTTGGACCCCCCCCCCGCTTGAGCTCGACCCCCCCCCCGTCCTCGCTCGAGCTCCCCCTCCCCCACCCCCCCCTCCGTTCGACCTCCTCCCCCCGTCCTCGCTCGAGCTCTCCCCCCCCCCCTCGATTCTTGGACCCCCATCCCCGCGCTGACCCCCCTCCCCCCCCGCTTGAGCTCGACCCCCCCCTCCGTCCCCGTCTCTACCTCTCTATTTCTCTCGCTCTCTCTTTCTTTCATCCTCCTTCTTTGTGTGTGGCGTGACGGCAATGTTTCCCAGCCAGCAGCTGTCGCTGCCTCCGCCGCGCGGCAGCGCCTGCCCGCTGCCTCGTTGCCCCGGCGCCCCGACGCCGCTCCCGGCCACTACCCCGTAAGGGGCGGGCCGTCTCTTCTTGTCCTTGCCTCTTCTCACCGACTGGGTGCGCGCGCGGCTCTGCGCGCGAGCGCTGGCCGCCGTGGCGACTCGCCTGGCCGCGACGATCGAAACGTGTGTGTGCGTGTTTGTGTGTGTGTGTGTGTGCGTGTGTGTGTGTGTGTGTGTGTGTGTGTGTGTGTGTGTGTGTGTGTGCGTGTGTGTGTGTGTGTGTTGCGTTATTGTCATATGCAATGTGTATCGTATTCGTAATCTGTATGCACATGTGTATATGCTGGTACTGTTTGTCTATTCATATATGACTGGGCTTATACGTATACACACTGTGCAGGCATGAACCAATGTATATTATTATGTAGTTGTGTGTGTGTGTGTTTACCCATGCACATGTATATGTATATGTATTGTGAGCTGCAGATGTACCTGCATACGACTAGATGTACATACATACACATGCATATGTGCTGGTATATGCATATGTACATGTCCTCGTATCTGCGTATCTGTGTATATGTGTATGTGTATGCGTAACCATACGTACATACACATCTATGTGCACACATACATATATACATATCTATTTGTGTGTATGCATGTGTACATTCATATGCATATCTATATGGATGGTAGGTGTGCGTGTATCTGTATTTGTGTTTATAAATGCACACGTGCACCTATACTTATATTTTATGTTAATGTTCATGAATGTATTTACAGGTATGTACATATAGATGTGTATGCATATCCGTGTATACATACATGTTTTTGTCTATGCAGCTGTATGTGTATATACATGTGTGTATGCGTATGTATGTATATCGTACCTCTTGCGCGGTAGGCTACCGTATAGGCGGCTTTAAGTCAGACGCATGGAACGCCATGGATTTGCTCAGAGGATTTGAGCTGTAATCCATCGGCCTCGTGCGTAGAGGCTGTTATACGCCTTGGGCAAAAGCTCGGACCGGTGGTGGTGGCGGTGGCCACGGTGATGGTTCTCGGGGGCTTGTAGCTCTACCCCTCGCCATCATCCTCGAGCACGTCCGCCCGCAGTCGCTACGAGTCTCTCATGTCGGCAAGGGTGTTGGGAAATCCGCAGGCAGCGGTGCCGACGCCTGCGCCTCCCCCCCGAGAGGTGCCCCGGCCGCGGCGGTCGACGGCGGCCATTTCCTGGCCAGCTCGCAGGACGCGCACGGCGTCGCTGCGGAACGCCATCGCCGGCAGGTGCGGGCAGGGGTGCTGCTTTTAGTCATGGGTGGGCTGTTCCAGCGTATTGTCGGGCCCAACATGCTCAAGCTGTCGTTTGCGCGCGTGCCTCGCCTCCTGTGGTGCGGCGTTCCACGTGGCGCTCGCGGCGTTCCACGTGGCGCTCGCAGCCGCTCCCGAGATTCTTCCGCCCATTTCTTGGAGTGTCGGCGACATCCCTTTGGGCCCTGTTTGTTCGCCGCCATTCCTGGTCGTCCAAGCTGGCACCTTGAAGTCTATACAACGAGATTTGCTGCCCGCCCCCTCCCTCTCCTTCTCCCCATCTTCGCCCTCTCCCTCCCTCTTCCCCTCTCCTTCCCACTCCGCCTCCTGCTCCGTTCTCCTCCTCCTTCTCCTCCCTCTCCTCCTTTCCTCCTTCTCTTCCTGCTTCCTCTCCCTCCCTCCCTCCCCCTCCTTCTGCCCCCCCCCTCCTCCGCCTCCCTCTCCTCGGCCTGCTCCCTCGCCTCAACCTCTTGCATTTTTCCAACAAAAAACCAATGTGCGCGGCGCTAAGGCGAGAGCCACATTTTGAAAAGGAACCGCCCTAAACTTTCGTCAAACTTTTGCAATCTTCAAAAACGAATGTACACGGCGCTAAGGCGAGAGCCACATTCTGAAAACGTGCCGCCCTCAATCTGTGAACCTCTTGCAATTCAATTGTTTAAACGAATGTGCGCGGCGCTGAGGCGAGACCCGCATTTTGAAAACGTCCCGCCCTCCATATGTGGAGCTCTTACACATTTTTGAAACGTATGTGCGCGTCGCCAAGGCGAGAGGCACATACGAAAAAAAACGGCCCGCCCTCCATCGGGGAAGCTGTTTTCAATGTTTGAGTTTCAGGGCCGGCCTGAAAACTGGCCCGGGGTGCGACAGGGAGATTTTTTATTATGGAGAGGAATTGAGGAAACGAGGGATGATGATGATAATGATGATGATGATGATGATGATGATGATGATGATGATGATGATGATGAGGATGAGGAGGAGGAGGAGGACGAGGAGGAGGAGGAGGAGGAGGCGGAGTCGCTGGCGGAGGCGGAGGCGGAGGAGGAGGAGGAGGTGGAAGACGAATTAGAATACTAATACTAATATGAAGACTAAGAATAATACTACTCACACTAATAAGAATAATAATAATAAGAAAAAATAGAGTAATACTAATAATAGTAATGATAATAGTAATATTAATGATATTAATATTAATAACAATACATAATAATCATACTACTAATAATAATAATTTTCACAATAATAGTATGATTACTAATAATACAAATACCACTACTATTCATAATAATGATAATAATAATAATACTACTACTAATACTAATACTACTGATGATGATACTACTACTAGTCATAGTGGTAGTCATACTACTAATACTAATAGTAATACGAATACTAATACTACGAATAATACTATTAACAATAGTAGTAATAATAGTAATAGTAATACTATTAATAGTACTAACAATAATAATCATCATCCTAATCATAGTAGTATTAATACTACTACTACTACTACTAATAATAATAATATTAATAATACTAATAATGACAATAATACCACTATTCATAATCATAATATTAATAATAATGGTGATAATAATAGTAATAATACTACTAATATTGATGATAATAATAATACTCATAATACTAATAATAATACTAATACTACTACTAATAATAATAATTAGAATAATAAGAATAATAATAATACTAATAATAATACTAATAATAGTAATGATAATCATAATAACAATGATAATAATAAACATAATGCTAATACTAATAATAAGCATACTACTCATCATCATAATAGTACTAGTAATGATAATAATACTAATAGTAACAACACTACTAAGAATCATACGAATCATACTAAAACTGAAACTAAGCATAATACTAAGAGGAGAGGAGGAGGAGGAGGAGGAGGAGGAGGGGAGGAGGAGGAAGAGGAGGAGGAGGGGGAGGCGGAGGCGGAGGCGGAGCGGAGGAGCAGGAGGAGGAGGAGAGGAGGAGAGGAGGAGGAGGAGGAGGAGGAGGAGGAGGAGGGAGGAGGAGGAGGGGGGATGAGGAGGAGAAGGAGGAGGAGGATGAGGAATGATGATGATGATGGATGATGATGATGATGATGATGAATGATGATGATGATGATGATGATGAATGAGAGGGATGGAGAGGATGATGAGGAGGAGGAGGAGGAGGAGGAGGAGGAGAGGAGGAGGAGGAGGAGGATGAGGACTAAGTGGGCTAAGTGCAAAGCGACCTAGGGGTCGCGCGGAAGGGTGGGCCACAGGCCTAATCCGAGGAGCTCAAGGGGGAGGGCGGCGCGGGCGGGTCCCGTCCCAGGGCAGTCCTGGGTGATGAAGCCGCTGCCGTCGTGGCCGAGGTCGGGGGCGTCGCGCGCGGTCGCACACGCACCGCGCGCAACTCGCGCGCACCCTCGGCCGACGCCGACGACGACGAGGGGCCCCTCGCCTCGACACCATCCTCCTCCTCCCCCTCAACAGCCTGCGCGGCCTCCTCCTCAAAAAGTACAGTTGCCTCCGCAGCCTCAGCTTCTTCTCCCCCGGGTGGGGGTCCAAGGGGCTGCGAGGGGCTCACATTGTCTGGGTCCTGCACCGCCATCGCACTGGAACGGGCCGTCTCTGCCGCGTCACGGTGCATAGCCTCGCGGACGGCCCGCGACGGGCCCTTGTGGGAAGGATGCAGGCCTCTCAGCACTCGGCTCAGCACCTCCTGACCCTTCGGCGATGGCTTAGGCGGGCAGGAGTCCAGGATATTCACATATCTGAAGGTGGCGTGTGACCCACACGCCGTGCACAAACTTACTTTCCACTTGGGTGTCTCAACCAAGCGGTGTGAAGGGTGGGCAGACTGGCCGTTGAGCTCTCTCCCCCCAGCCTCCAACACCGACGCCTCTCCCAGACGAGACAGTTGCCCAGCGGCAGGGCTAGGCACAGAAAACGGGCCTGGGCACTGGGTGAGAGCCGTCTCGTCCAATCTTCAATCATCCACGAGCTGCACACATCTGTCACACCGCCACTTCTCGCCGCAACGCACGAACTGGTGGGTCGAGGCCTTGAGACACAAGGCACGAGTGGACAAGGAAGCCTGCCGAGCGACTCCCACTCTCTCTCTCTCTCTCCTCGCAAATCCTTTTCGGGGCCAATGCTCTTGATAATGGCCCTCGCTCTAGCACGGACATGGGCAGCTGTCGCATCCCACTGGTCTGTGCACGGAACGGGATCACAGGCAGCGGTCCAATTCTTGGCAGCACCTCTGCCCGCCCATGCACCTGCCACAATATTACCGCATGCATAAAACGGGTTGGTGATGACCTCAGGCGTCTCATCCTGATGGGACGGGTCCACACCACGGCCACATCGCGCCAACGTTCTTGCTCCAAGGCCCTGCGCAGCCTGGCCCAGAGGTCCGAGTTCTTGAGGCGCCGAGACCAAGCTCCAGGTGGCCTCCGAGCCCAACCTTGACGCCACCCATTGAGGAGAGGCTTATGGTCGGTCACAAACGTCAGAGGCCCCGAGCTTTCTTTAACAGCAATGCAAGACGCGAGCAATTCAGCACGTGGGGCCGTCTGCCGTCTACCCTCGTCTGGGGTAAGCGCCGCCACCGACCAACCACACCGGCGCCTCCGAGGATCATCAGAAAAGGCCCCTCCAGAGCCGTCCCCGAACAGCGTGAGGCGCCCATGGGGGTCTCTGCAGGCTTCCCACTGAGGCCGACCCTCATTGTCAGGACCCACCACCTCCAACCCACCCCCGTCCCACGAGGCATAGGGGGGAGTAGTGGATGCAAGGCTAGGCACTCCTCTAAGCCAAAGAGCTGGGTCCTGATCCAGACCCGCTAGAGCTTGGGGCACCAGGTGATCACTTGCTGAAGCCGCAGGGCCCTCATTAGCCGAGCACTTCCAAAGTCTGTGGGGGAGGTCCTCAATGGCCCCAGAGTTACAACGATCGCACGGGCGATTGACCAGATACCCAGCCTGATGGAGGCGCTCTCGAGTCCACTGACCTCCTGAAACAATGCAATTGTTCAAAGCCCATGACGATATTATTCCACTCGACAAGAACCTCCGCTGCTCAATCCTGATCGTGAGCAGGTCTGCTCCCGAGGCGGGAGAGGCACCGTGCTCGTGCGCCGCCGCCGTCGCCCAGAGCCTGCTCTGGAGGTCTTCGCTGAAGTCGTCGAGGACGGGCTCGTAGTCGAGGTCGACTGATTTAACTCCATCATCTGGGAGTCTCCATTCCTCCAAGTATTCATCATGCACGCGTTGCCAGCAGTAAACCGCTTTGGGATGCCAGCCAGCTTCCAACAGTGTCGCAATCGCTGCACCCGTCGGTCCAGTAACATAGGACTAAATCCTCGGGCCCGCGATAGTGAGCTTGGTCTTGAGCAACGACCAAGTCCGTCGAATGCGCTGGTGTAGGTGCGGCTGATCCTGCCAGAATCGAATCCACTGTCGTAGTAGTTGCACGCGAAGCTGGACTCCAGGGTCAGCTCCGCCAAAGGTAACGCCCAAGAGAGTCGTGAGGCAGCGACCCGCCGCCTGACCAGTGGCCGCAGCTGCCGCCTGTCGACGCCATCGGAGTAGAGCGTGACGAGCGAGCCCTCGACCTTGATGGCCATGCATTCCCTGTGGGAGCGAACAAGTGGCCCACATACCCTTGGCGATGCGAGCCTGCTTTGCCGTGCTCCTCATGCGCGCGATCTTCGAGGTCCTGGTGGAGGCCGCTCGTGCACGCTCCCCTGCCTCCTTCCGGACCCTGCGCGTGCCCGCCGCCATGTCGACGCCAAGGTCCGTGGCCGTAGTCGTCGCAGAAACAGGAACTCCTCGACGACGTAGATTGCGCTCCAATCGTTCTCGTACTTGCCTGTTGCTCTAGAGCGCCGCAGTCTGGTCCGAGACAGGGGTCTCCGCTTGATCAAATGCCGACTTCAACTCACCGCCAGCTTTGGCCAGCTGCTGCAAAACCACACGTGCTGTGCCTCCAGACCTCGCCATGGTATCATCAACAAAAGTCAACATTGTCGCCCCTTCCGCACGCCGTTGAGCATGCGTCAAAATCGGGAGCAAGGAGAGACGAGCTAGAATGACTCCTCTCGGGGACCCTGCCACGATCTCCTGGAGCGCACATATAGGCTCAGCAACCCATCCACATGTACGCAAGATCCTCGGGCTGAGGAAGAACTGGACCTCTAAGTGTAAACATATGGAAAAAACCGTCCAACCCCACCTCTGAAGGGCGAGCCAGCTTCACATGGTCGTAGAACTTGGCCACGTCCATCGGCAGCGTGCCCACGGTCAGCCCCATAGTCACCGCAGACTCGTCCGAGAATGCGCGATGGAGCGCCGCAGACAAGGCCGAGGATCCCTTCATCGCTGTGCACCAGAAACCATGCAATCCGTCGCTCCAGTCGTCTGAGGCTGCACCTCGCATACGGCTCCAGGTGCTGAGGGGGGGGGGGCTCCCAGTGCTCGATCACCCCCTGCCTTCTTCGGCGCCATCGCAGCCAGAGTGGCCATCGGCTGGGGGGGGGGCAGACACCTTCGGTCTCAATGATGTCGAGCAGGCCGGCGTACTGCTGCAACGCTTCCCCAGGTAGTCGTAGCATGTCCCCAGGTCCGATCATATCAACTCCTTTGGCTTTCGCACCTGGCATGATTTGTAGTGTGCGCTGGAGGTCGCCCAGAGAGATCACGTCAGGAGGGTCCTCTCGAATCCGACGTCGGGCCTTATCCATTGCGTCCAGGATCTGCTGCTTCGTCTCACGTGGCTGCCAAACACGCTCCCACTCCTGCCTCTTGCTCTCCATGATGACGGTGGGATTCGCGATGGTGTTGCCACTCACGTAAATATCCAGGCGCTGCTGTTCCTGGGGCTTCACCTGGCGGTGCAAGACTCCAGGTTTCGCCTTCCACATATCAGCCAGCCAGCCAGCGTACTTCTTCTTTGACTGATAGGAGGCGTGTGCAGCGGCACGTCCCGCCCAAGCCTCCGTGCGACCAATGAGCTCCGACCGCTCGTCATCGTCCAGCGCCATGATAGTGCGCGCCAGCTCAGTCCACCTGAGTACATCCTCCTCTTCCACCTTCGGTAACAACTTATCCCGCTTCGTCTCCATGTCTGCGATCCGTCGCTGCAGGATGGGCAAGTTGAGCTTGACTAAGTCCTCATGCTTCTGATGCTTGCACAGTGCCGAGATCTTCTTGACGAGCGTCAAGGTGATTGCCCACGACTCCGCAGGCCCATGTTTGATATGTGCGCGGCCAGGGGTAGCCGATGTCTTCTTCCAAGAAAAGCGAACGTCTCCATATCGTCCCTTGTAGTCGGCCTGCTTCGAGTCAGGAATGGCATGATGTTGCACGATCACCTTCTCAAATGAGATCATCCACTTATCATGCTGATGAGATGCACGCGCAGTCGCCTGGGGTCCCTCTCGTGCAGGAAATGAATAGGTAGTCCCCAAGACGACTGCTCCTGCGGCCTCTGGTGGGCTGGGATCGTCCTGACAACTCCAGCACCCATCAATCCTGAAGCCCGTTGCCCCCCCCCACGTCGAACAAAAGGTTTGGACAAGGGGTATTCCAGATCCGCGGGGCTGTCGCGACCAGAGCCAGTGCTCATCACACCGACCTCGCTGAACAGCTCCGAGGGGGAAGAACACGCTCCCACCATTGAAGGCCCGTGGCCACACGTATGGGCTTTTGGGGTTTCTTTCCCCCCTTAATGTAGCAGCAGGAGGAGGAGGAGGAGGAGGAGGAGGAGGA
>CAUYUJ010014199.1:189001-196501 GCA_963575745.1 Prorocentrum cordatum
CAAGCTAGCCAGCTCGAGCGAGTCAAGCATGGCATGCCCAGTCCCACCCGCCCTCCCACAACATAAGAAGCAAAGCTGGCACAACTGGGGGCCGAAGTCACACCGGCCAGCCGGTTTGGTACAGCTGATGCGGCCGCGATGGCGGTTGCCGACGGGAACTGGCGAGCGCGTGTTGAATGCCGCGCACGCATTGCCAGACGAGTCGAGAATGGCCCGGTACACCGCAGGAAGCCAGAGGTGGCCGGAGGAAGCCCGACGGTCTGACAGGACACCCCAAAGCATTTTTGTGAAAAAGCATTGGGTTTTTGATGTTTTTATGTTGAAATGCTTGCAAACACACGGTGTTCGGTAGGATTCTGACATGAACGCGCGAGTGTGCTCTTTGTGGTATTTTTTGCACAGGATTCGCGGCCTGGGTGCATGACAGAGCATCGCGAGTGCACCGCGCGATGACGTGAAATCGCTGGATTTGACCGAATTCTTAAGATTCCTATGGTTTTCCTATGATTTCAGCAAGAGAGCCCGGGCGGGAAATTTGTACAATTTTTGTGAAAAAGCATTGGGTTTTTGATGTTTTTATGTTGAAATGCTTGCAAACACACGGTGTTCGGTAGGATTCTGACATGAACGCGCGCGTGTGCTCTTTGTGGTATTTTTTGCAATGGATTATCGCCGTGGACGACAGGACGTCCATGTCGAGAGGAAAAAATAAGAAACATGTTGATTTTGTATTGTTTTTTACAGGTTAGGATGGGACCACCCGGATGCGCCCGCTATCTGCCGGCCTGAGGGGGGAGTAGGAGTATATTCTAATAAGGAAAGGATAGGAGTAGGAGTGGAGTAGGAGTAGGAGTAGGAGTAGGGAGGAGGTAGGAGTAGGAGGAGGAGGAGGAGGAGGAGGAGGAGGAGGGGAGGAGGAGGAGGAAGGAGGAGGAGGAGGAGGAGGAGGAGGAGGAGGAGGAGGAGGAGGAGGAGGGAGGAAAGGCAACCATCGTCTTCAATTTTCTCATGTCCCTGGTCGGGGCCCAATCTCATCACCCTCTCCTCCTTGTCCTCATGCTCGTCATCATCGTTATGCTCGTTGTCCTCCTCCACCTCCTCCGCCTCCTCCCGCCAGTCCTGGAGCAGTTTGGTTTGTGCATTCCTGCTGAGGGGGAGCAGGACACGCAGGAACACATAACCTTCCTTGCCAGCCGGCTGTGGGCAGGTGGTAATAGACATGCCTGTCATCTTTTCGGCGCGGTAGTTCTCATTTGGTTATGCGTTCTCATAATTTGCCTCCTCCTCCTTCTCTTTCTCTTCCTCCTCCTCCTCCTCCTTCTCCTCTTCCTCCTCTGTAGCCATGTTTAGCGGTGGCGACGCTCGCGGTCGACCATTTCACGCTGTAAGCTCGCGGTTGACCATTTCACGCTGTAAGTGAATATGGAGAGGGCCGATGTGAAACTGGTTGGTCTCAGTGCCGTTGCCTCTTGCCAACGGACGCCCGCGACATTCACGACGCACTGGTCGCTAAGGAAACGGATTTGGCTGAGGCCCTTGCGCTGTCATCCGGGAAGGCGAAGCTGGTTGAGACACCCGTGGCGGCAGCCGAGGAGGCGAGGCGAAGGCGGCCGTGGCTTTCGCAGCAGCAGGTGCAGATGCGTAGCTGGCTGGCGCCCCCACATCAGCAGTTGCGGAGGAATCCGGCTGAGGCTACCGCGCTTGCTGCTCAGAAGGCGTTGCTGCCTGATGCCCCCGCGCCAGCTGAGGGGAGGCGGAGCTGGCCGATCTCTCCGCGCCAGCAGCTGAGAAGGCGAAATCCGCTGGGCCCGCCTGCGCCAGCCGCCGAGGTGGCCAAGTTGGCTGCGGCCCCGCGCCACGCGCTGAGGAGCTGCAGGCTGCCGCCGAAACGTATCACGAACCACAAATACCAATAACAAGCAGACGGCTCCGCCCCGAGCTGATCTTCTGACTGAGCATGATCTGGAATGATGCTTCTCGCTCGGCTGCGCATCGTGCGACCCAGGATCAGCGGGAGCGCGAGATCATCCAGGCCGTCTTTCAGCCCAAAGCGCACTCCCAACAGCAGGACATGGGGATCACAGAGCTGCGAGGCCTGTGGCCTTAGCCCGTCCTCCTCGTCGTCGTCGTCGTCCTCCTCCTCCTCCTCCCTCAAGACACTTGGGCCCGAACCGTGTAATCAGGCGGGGTCCATTCCTGTGTGCCCCCCCGTGGCGCTTGAGGGGCTCTGACACGGTGCCTCGCCGAGGTGCCATCATGCCATCGACTAAAGCAGATGAGATTCCTTCCGCTTCCAGAGGCATGTCGAATGTTGTGCGCATGCGGGCCCGCTGCAAGAAACGCAGCACGTGCGAGTACAATGGCGTTGTCGAGGCACAGCTCGGCGCGTGAATGGGCTGCGAGACCAAGGTCGAGCTGCCCCAAGCACGTAGGCGACCAGTGCAATCGCGATATCCGGGTGATTGTGACAAAGAGGAGGCCGCCTGCGTGCACCCGAAGTGGATCCTCCGCTCCCGCACTCTGTCCCATGCTACAGGTACTGGTTCGGGGAGGGGCGGCCGCGGCAGGGCTGCCAGTGAATCTCCGTGGCGCGAGGGGAAGGAGCCAGTCGCGTCCCTTCTCCTGCGAGCCGTGGAGGCGACGGAGAGCGAGGAGCTCAAGCTGTCGCTGCAGGATCAGATGAATAAGCTCGAGGCCTAGACTGCGCAGGCCAAGTGCAAGGCGCCAGCGTCCGATGGAGTCTCAGGGATGCGGGCCGCAAGCGCAACCAAGCAATGGCGAACCTGGTGCGGACTAGGCAGGGAGACAGGAAGACCTGAGCGCGGAAGCCAACGATAAGGCGACCTCCAAGGCGCTCGCGTCGGCGGTGCTGGCGAGGCGCTCGGCGGAGTAGGCGATGGGCAGCGCCGATGGGGTGGCGGCCGCGCCGAAGTTGCCGCGGGCGGGCCGCGACGGCGCGGCCCCTAAGCTGTTCAAAGTCGTCTGGGGCCCGGAGTTCTGCGGGGAGCTGGGTCGGATGGAGTGCGAGCCCGGTGAGAAGAGGTCGCTCGAGGAGATGCATTGGCGCTGGTTGGCTGCCGAGCAGGAGATGTCCTCCGAGGAGTCCGGGGCGCGCGAGTGGTTGGCCCACGTGGAGCTCTTCTAGAGGGGGGTCGAGGATATCATGAAGAAGAATATGTTCGCGGGCGGAGATGGGGGCCGCGCGCGGAGGAGGCGACAACGAAGGCGAGGCAGGAGAGGGCAGCTGCTCTGCGCCCGCGCTAACTCTGCAGGAGCGGCGGCGGTGCCAGCAGAGCCCTTGGCCGAGGCTGAGGCTCTGGCTGGCCAGGGCCTTGGAGGCCGAGGCGGAGCGTTTGCTGGCGGTCGAGCTCGCGGTCGAAGTGGAGTTCCAGAGTTCGAAGGAGGGCGGGCCTGGGAGGGGCGATTGCGCGGGCTTTACTTCGAACTGGGTGGGTCTGGCGACGCGGGGCCCAGCCCGTGACTGTGCCGCGGGGCCAATGCGCGGGCGCTGGCTCAGGACACGTGAGGATAGTAACGCGCTCAGATTTATTATTCCAGTGCGTCTTGTGCGGGGGGCGAGGCTTGCTCGTTCGTGGGCCAGGCCGAATCTCAGTATGACCTCTTCGCCCTGGTTGAGACTCACTCTCATTGAGTCGTCGGGCTTTGTAAGCGGGGGGCGAGAGCGAGCTCGACGGGGGGAAATTTCGCGCGATTCCGATCGCTGCCATGCAGCGTGAGGATTGGAGGAGTTCGCCGGGTCGGGAGTTGCACGCAGGCGAGGGAGGCGAGCGTCTCCGGTCACGTCGGCACTTGCAAGTGCAACGCGTGGCAGCCATCAAGGCAGCGAGCTACGGATGGCCATGTTGCGCAAGTCGTTCACTGTCGAGGATTCTCTATGATGCCCGCGACAGTTCATGCGCGTTCTTGTCTTGGCGTGCGAGGTCTTAACGTCGGAGGGGCTCGCCGTCGTGCTGGCTTCCTGTATGCAGTGCAGCTGCGGTGGGCTGTCGTCCGTGATTTCAGCGAGTTCGCAGGGATTGTTACCTCAGCATTGCGCAGAGAATCGGTGGGCCCACCGTTCGGGCGGACATTGCTGACGCATGTAACTTGGCAGCGGGGGCGCGGGTTGACTGCGTCGCGTGCAGTGCGCCAACTAGGCCGTTCATTCTCCAAGTCGATCATATATGGTGTCGCGGTTCCCTGGGGGCCCCGCGTCAGCCTCGAGGTGGTCCCCGGGGGTGGCGGGGGGCAGCTCGTCCTCCGTGTTGTGGGTGCCCTGGGTGGGCTCCCGCAAGTGCCCCAGCCGTTTGCGGCCCCCCGCGGTGGGCCCTAAGCGCGGTCGGTCGAGGGCGCGCGGGCAGCGGCGGCGCCGGGCGCCAGTGGATAGGCGTCCTTGTTTGGAGATTCTGTCAATCTCGGGGGGGGCGTCCCCGGGCCGAGGCGCCAGGGGGTGGAGGCTCCTCTCCTGCCGTCGTAGATGCTGGCGCCGAGGGTTTCGCATGCGCAGAGGTTTCCAGGGGCTCGGTCCTGTGGTTCGGGAGACGAGGGTGGAAGTTGGTTGGCCGCGACTTCGACGTCGGCTCGATGCCTTGCGGCTGGCCCCCGGCCGACCGACGAGACCCCGCCCGGATGGGGGCCGGCCTGGGGGGCCGAGTTTGAGGGGCCCGCGGGTGGGCGTGGCTTCAGCGTCTCCGGGGCGACGATATCGGACTCAGTTTGGCCGCGAGTCTCGTCAGTCCCTTGCTCCTGCCCGGCTGGATTCCGTAGCCGTTCGGCTCGAACGTTTTCTGCTCGCGATAGTTTTTGGGCCCTGCGCTTCGTGGGTCGCGTCCGTCGAACGCGCTGCCCCGAGCCATCGCGGTGCCCGGGCCCCCTCGGGCCCTCGTTGTGCCGACGGTGTTTTTGCTTATATAAGTTCGTATGTGAGCGAAATCGAGGGCCTCCCCGCGCAGGAATGATTCCAGTTGCAGTTGGGTTCAGTTGCACGCGCTGCCGCGCGAGATATTTCGCCGTGGAGCCAATCAAGTACGTCGGTATCTCCAGACGCGTCGCCGCCGCCTGGGGGAACGATTTAAACGGGTGCGCCACTTGTTGCTGGCTGAGAAGGATGGGTCTTGGGAGGTTGCTCTTCTCGGGTCGGCTTCTGCCCGAGAGTCCAGCGGGGGCCGCGTCGTGGATTCGGCCGCGTTCCTCGGGCGCCTCAGGCCGCTGACCACGGGGGCGCCGCGCGCGCGATTGGTCGGGTGAGATGGCGAAGGGGTGGAGTGCAGCTGTGCGTGGCAAGTCGAGTTCGAGGGGATCATCCTCGATCAGTTTAGGAGGAGATCTGGCGTTGTTTGAAAGCCGAGGTGGGTCGCGGACTATCTGGCGGCCGATCGTTCTACGACTCTATGGAGCTGCGTGATTTATTGGAAGCCGCCCTCAAAATGTCCTTCCCGCCTCGAGTCTGATATCTGAAGCTCCGTCAGTGTTGATCGGCGCGAGTTCCAAGTCAATCGGGGGCCTCGTCGGTCCCTTTCAGCCGACGGGGGGAGGCGTCGCGCGCGGCCTGGGATCGGTCCCGCGTCGCGGTCAGGCGGCGGTGCATTGTCTGTGAGGAAGTTGTCTCGGCGCGCCCGAGGCCCGGCCGCGGCGTTTGGATAAGAGATTTGTCTCGGCAGATTCGCGGGCCCAGGCAGGTAGTTTGAATTGGGTTTCGTGGCTGCGTCGTTGACGCGTGCGCGTCGCTGACTCAGCGCAAGTTCGGGGTCTCGCCCAAGTCAGCGGCGGCCTGCTCCGACGTGGCCGACGCGAAATGGGTGAACATGGCGGTCGAGCGTGCCGTGTATCAGGTCGAGCCGCAGGTCCAGGCCGGGCTTTTCGGAGTAGACGCCACCCGTTCCAGGAGGGTTGCTCGAGCCGCGCGGGGGGCGCGGGGCCTCGGGCGCCGGGGTCTGAGCTCCGAGGTCAGGCGCTTCGCTCGAGCAGCCGCGCGCTGCAGTGCGACGGCGGGGCATGGGGGCCCAGGTGCGCGAGCGGCAGGGGCGCGCGGCTTCTGCGTCTGCGGCGCGTTCGCACAGGGGATTCTGCGAGCGCGGCGGCGACCGGGGCGTTCGTGTGCTGCCGCGACGTGGGGGCGATGTCTTGCAGCTCCAGCTGCGCGCTCCCGGCCGGGGGCCTTGCGCCCAGTTGCCAGTGTAATCTTTGGAAATGTGGCTTCAAATGTGGCGCGATCACCCTGGCCGGCGTCGCAGGGTTCGACGGGTGGGCGAAGCCGCAGCTCAGGTCGGCCCCGCGTCGCCCCATCATCTGCCTGGGCAGGCGCGGGGGTCCGGGCCGGCGGTCGTCTTTCATTTGGTGGGCGCAGGCCGGGGCTGGGGAGTCGATGAGGCGACGGCTCAGACCGCGGTGGGGCCGCGCGTCGCGGCGGGCGGCGACTGGGGGTTCGACGGTCACGTGTAGACAGGCGCGCGTGCATTCGACGCTCGCGATGGATTTCCGCGGGACTTCGCTGGCATGTTGGCGGCTGGGCAGTGATCGAAGGCAAGCGGGCGCTGCCGCGGAGCTCGGCTGGATGATGGCTCCGATTGCTAGTCGTGCCGTGTCCTTCTGAGACATGACATGTGGGTGAGGCGCCCCCGAAGGATAATTGTTTCTCGTCTGCGACGCTCAGTTGCCATGGGGGGCTCTTGGCGAGGGAAAATGCAAATATTCCCAGGTTCGCGGGGTCGGAACTTTGCAGTCGCTGCGCGAGGGGGCCCGTGGCCCCTCTCCATCGGACTTGTGCCTGCGCGGCAGATAACGGGAACGTGGCGCATGGCCACGGGTGAGTTGATCAGTCAGGCGGTGGCCCAGGCCAGCATGGAGCCGACCTCCTGACTCAGAGGCGCGACCCCCAGTGACGTGATTGGGTGTCGGTGCCGGAGCCAACTCGCGCAGAAGATTGGGCGGTCGAGGGTGCTGATCACGCGTGCGAGTTGGGACTTCTGGGCGAAGGTGCCCCTCGAGGACCGTCATTCTTTTCGGGGGTGCCTCTGGCGGGGAGGGCGCGTCGAGCCATGAGTTTCGCGGGGTCGGGCGAGGGGTGGTCCTCCCCGGGCCCCGGGGGCCGCGGGCGGCAGGTCGCCGTCCGTGGCGAGCTGGCCCTCGCCAGTCCGTGCCTCGCAGGGAGCTCCGTGCCCTTGTGCTTGCCTGCTGGGCCGTTGTCATTTGCGCCTCGGCCTGCGAGACAAGTGTGAAGGGGTGGTTTCGTAGGGGGTGGGTCGTTCCCGAGGGTTCGGATCGTCATTTGTGGGAGTCCGCGGGTCAAGTCTCCGTGCAGCAAATCGGGGACCCCGCTTTGATCGCAGTTCTCATGGTCCTTCGTCACCACGACGAAGTCGCCATGATGGCCGCCATCACCAGGAGGCCATCCGAAAGATGGTTTATCTCTGTACATGCTTCTGTTCATGTCGTTGCTAGCATGGCTGCTTGCCAAGCCCTCCTGCCTGTCGACGCCCGCCAGTCAGTTCTCACATGCGA
>CAUYUJ010014199.1:202432-232432 GCA_963575745.1 Prorocentrum cordatum
GTAGTAGTAGTAGTAGTAGTAGTAGTAGTAGTAGTAGTAGTAGTAGTAGTAGTAGTAGTAGTAGTAGTAGTAGTATTAGTAGTAGTAGGATTAGTAGTAGTAGTAGTAGTAGTAGTAGTAGTAGTAGTAGTAGTAGTAGTAGCAGTAGTAGTAGTAGTAGTAGTAGTAGTAGTAGTAGTAGTAGTAGTAGTTAGTAGTAGTAGTAGTAGTAGTAGTAGTAGTAGTAGTAGTAGTAGTAGTAGTAGTAGTAGTAGTAGTAGTAGTAGTAGTAGTAGTAATAGGAGTAGCAGTTGTAGTAGTAGCAGTAGTAGTCATATAAGGACTAACCGTAGTAGTATTAGTAATTGTTGTCGTACTAATCGTCGGAGTAGTAGTGGTCTTAGTAGTCTTCGTCGTAGTAGTACTATCATTCCCAACCCTCCTTGGTTGGGTATTCGTTTTGAATAGAGCAGTGTGGTCGCGTCTCCTCCCGCCTCCCTCCTGCCTCCTGCCTGCCTCCTCCTGTCTTGCCTGCGGGGGGCTGCGATCTGCGAAACTGTCGCAATTTTCGAGGCCTGCTGGCGGGCCCAGCACAGTGAGGGCCACGGGCGGACCCAAATTAGACCTCGCCATCCCTGGGGGGCTGCGATCTGTGAATCTGTCGCCGTTTTCGAGCCCTGCTGGGGGGCCAGCACAGTGAGGGCCACGGGCGGACCCAAATTAGACCTCGCCATCCCTGGGGAGCTGCGATCTGTGAAACTGTCGCCATTTCCGAGGCCTGCTGGGGGGGCCCAGCACAGTGAGGGCCACGGGCGGACCCAAATTAGACCTCGCCATCCCTGGGGGGCTGCGATCTGTGAAACTGTCACCACTTTCGAGGCCTGCTGGGGGGCCCAGCACAGTGAGGGCCACGGGCGGACCCAAATTAGACCTCGCCATCCCTGAGGGGGGCTGCGATCTGTGAAACTGTCGCCACTTTCGAGGCATGCTGGGGGGCCCAGCACAGTGAGGGCCACGGGCGGACCCAAATTAGACCTCGCCATCCCTGGGGGGCTGCGATCTGTGAAACTGTCGCCATTTTCGAGCCCTGCTGGGGGGCCCAGCACAGTGAATCCCCACGGGCGGATCCAAATTAGACCTCGCCATCCCTGGGGGGCTGCGATCTGTGATACTGTCGCCACTTCCGAGGCCTGCTGGGGGGCCCAGCACTGTGAGGGCCACGGGCGGACCCAAATTGGACCTCGCCATCCCTGGGGGGCTGCGATCTGTGAAACTGTCGCCACTTTCGAGGTCTGCTGGGGGGCCCAGCACAGTGAGGGCCACGGGCAGATTCAAATTAGACCTCGCCATCCCTGGGGGGCTGCGATCTGTAAAACTGTCGCCACTTTCGAGGCCTGCTGGTGGGCCCAGCACAGTGAGGGCCACAGGCAGATTCAAATTAGACTTCGCCATTCCTGGGGGGCTGCGATCTGTGAAACTGTCGCCACTTTCGAGGCCTGCTGGGGGGCCCAGCACAGTGAGGGCCACGGGCAGATTCAAGTTAGATCTCGCCATCGCTGGGGGGGGCTGCGATCTGTGAAACTGTCGCCACTTTCGAGGCCTGCTTGGCGGGCCCAGCACAGTGACGCCACGCGCGGACCCAAATTAGACCTCGCCATCCCTGGGGGGCTGCGATCTGAGATCTCCGCTTTCGAAGTGGCTAGGGTTGCTCAGGGATTGCAACTCATCAGCGTTATCTAGTCCTTGTCCTGAAGCCAGTTTCCTGCGAGTCTCCCGAATTCCGTCTGCAGACATATGTAACCCTTGCTACGTCATCGCCCCCCTTATAAAGTGTCCTAAACTATTTGCGCCCCGCGTTTGCGCAGGGGTTGGGTACGTCGCCAGGGTAATTATTTTTCCCAACCCTCCTGCGTTGGGTACTCGTTTTGAATAGAGCACTGCGGTCTCCACCTTCCTTCCTTCCTTCCCGCCGCCTCCTCCTCTCTTCCCTCTTCCTCTCCTCTCTTGCTTCCCTTCTCCGCCTCTCTTCGCTCCTCCTCTTCTCTTCTCCTCTCTTGCCTTTTACGTCATCTCTGGGGGGCTGCGATCTGCGGAACTGTCACCACTTTCGAGGGCTGCTGGTGGGTCCAGCGGAGTGAGGCACCACGGGGACTCAGATTAGACCTCGCCATCCCTGGGGGGGGGGCTGCGATCTGTGAAACTGTCGCCACTTTCGAGGGCTGCTGGTGGGTCCAGCGGAGTGAGGCACCACGGGGACTCAGATTAGACCTCGCCATCTCTGGGGGGGGGGCTGCGATCTGTGAAACTGTCACCACTTTCGAGGGCTGCTGGTGGGTCCAGCGGAGTGAGGCACCACGGGGACTCAGATTAGACCTCGCCATCTCTGGGGGGCTGCGATCTGTGAAACTGTCGCCACTTTCGAGGGCTGCTGGTGGGTCCAGCGGAGTGAGGCACCACGGGGACTCAGATTAGACCTCGCCATCTCTGGGGGGCTGCGATCTGTGAAACTGTCGCCACTTTCGAGGGTTGCTGGTGGGTCCAGCAGAGTGAGGCACCACGGGGACTCAGATTAGACCTCGCCGTCCCTGTGCGAAACTGTCGCCACTTTCGAGGCTGCTGGTGGGTCCAGCGGAGTGAGGCACCACGGGGACTCAGATTAGACCTCGCCACCCCTGGGCGGCTGCGATCTGTGAAACTGTCGCCACTTTCGAGGGCTGCTGGTGGGTGGCCAGCGGAGTGAGGCACCACGGGGACTCAGATTCTGACCACGAGCAATGCTCGCGTGCCCTTGCTCTGCGGTTCGTGCCACGTGGCGCTGCGACTCGAGCTGGCGGTCGTCCTTCGGACCCGCAGAAACATCTGCTGAGCTCGATGAGCTAGGGGAACTACAGGAAAGAAGTGCAGGAAACGGAGGCCGGTCATGCACTCGCCGATACCTCGTTGCTCTGTCATCGTCTTTGCTGTTGCATGATCCTTATCTGGCCTGCCGGCGCCGCGGCTCGAGCTGGCGGTCGCCCTTCGGGCCCGCGGGAACATCTTCTGAGACAAGTGGACGCCGCCGCCTTACTTGCAGGCAGCGCATTGCATTCGCGGACAGCAGCATGGCAGACCGCAGTGAGATCCTCAGTCGCGTGGTGTTGCCAAGCCTGGTGGAGACGCGCGTGATCGACCTGAAGTCCCAATCGCGCGTGCACTGTACCTGCGTGGCGTTCAGGCACGCGCGTGATGCTGCTCGCTCCGCGTTCAACCAGTACGTCGCCAGTGCAACTTTGGACGATGGACAACCGATTGATGATGCGCGACCCCGGCCTTGAGTTTCTTTCCCGCGGGCCGCCCGCAGACCTGGCGGCGCGCCTGCGAGCGTTCAGCTCCCGCGCTGAAATGTGCGGGAAGGAGGCGGAGAAGCTAGCGGGCGAGCTACGCCTCGCTCGTTCCTTGCGTTCTAAATAAGTTTTATAATGTGGAACTCTGCGACGACATGGCGCAGGCAGCGCTGCGGGTTTAGCTCGCACTTGAAAAACGCGGCAGTCTTCTGTCTCCTCCCGCCACTTTCATCGTCGTCCTATTCCCCGCCTCGCCTTCTCCATGCGTGCTGCTGCTTCCGCGATGGCCTTTCGCCCCCCCCGCCCTCCATTCCATCCCTCTCCTACCCCTCGTTTCCGTGCCCGTTCTTCTTCGATCCTGGGGCCTCAAGCCTCGTTCTTTCGATCGTCGTCCTGTGAATCGTGCAACGCATGCGCATCCCATGTAGCTTGCACAGCAAATCGCCGCGTCTACACTGTCGTTGTTCCTGCTAATGTTGGCATATAGTCCTCTTGCCATTTGATGCACGTGGGTTGGGTACGTCGCAGGGTATTTAGTTCTACTACTACTACTACTACTACTACTACTACTACTACTACTACTACTACTACTACTACTACACTACCACTACTAGTAGTACTAGTAGTGGTAGTGTAGTAGTAGTAGTAGTAGTAGTAGTAGTAGTAGTAGTAGTAGTAGTAGTAGTAGTAGTAGTAGTAGTAGTAGTAGAGTAGTAGTAGTAATTAGTAGTAGTAGTAGTAGTAGTAGTGGTAATGAGTAGTAGTAGTAATAATTAGTAGTACTAGTACTAGTAGTACTAGTAGTAGTAGCAGCAGTAGTAGTAGTAGCAGTAGTAGTAGTAGTAGTAGTAGTAGAGTGGTAGTAGTAGTAGTAGTAGTAATTAGTAGTAGTAGTAGTAGTAGTAGTAGTAGAAGAAGAAGACGAATCATAAGAATAAGTAGTAGTAGTAGTAGTAGTAGTAGTAGTAGTAGTAGTAGTAGTAGTAGTAGTAGTAGTCGTCGTCGTAGTCGTAGCCGTAGTAGTAGTAGTAGTCCGTGTCGTAGTAGTAGTCGCCGTAGTAGTAGTAGTAGTAGTTGTAGTAGTTGTAGCAGCAGTAGAAGTCGTAGTAGTCGTAGTAGTCGTAATCGTAGTAGTAGTCGTCGTCGTAGTAGTAGTATTCGTAGTCGTAGTAGTAGTAGTAGTAGTAGTAGTAGTAGTAGTAGTAGTAGTAGTAGTAGTAGTAGTAGTAGTAGTAGTAGTACTAGTAGTACTAGTACTAGTAGTAGTAGTAGTAGTAGTAGTAGTAGTAGTAGTAGTAGTAGTAGTAGTAGTAGTAGTAGTAGTAGTAGTAGTTGTCGTATTCGTAGCCGGAAGTGTAGTGGTAGTAGTAGTAGTAGTAGTCGTCGTCGTCGTCGTCGTCGTCGTCGTCGTCGTAGTAGTAGTAGTAGTAGTAGTAGTAGTAGTAGTAGTGGTAGTAGTAGTAGTAGTAGTAGTAGTAGTAGTAGTGGTAGTAGTAGTCGTAGTAGTAGTAGAAGAAGTAGTAGTAGTAGTCGTAGTAGTAGTGGTATCATTCGTAGTAGTAGTAATGGCAGCAGTAGTCGTGTAACCGTGCGAAAGCGATGATGGGGTCGAGGTGGCGTCGGCGGTGAGCGTCTGCTCTTCCCCAGCGACCAGCGTCCATTTTTTTTTTGTTTTTTTTTTTACGCTCCGCGTGCCCCCACCAGTGGCGAGAGGCACAGATTCCTCCTGCTAGACAACCCGTCGCTCGAGGTCACTACCAGCATCCACGACGGATACGTCAATATCCTAGAGGCGGCACAAGCAGTGGATGTAGTCAGAGCTCTCGTGCTTGCGATGGAAGGTAGAGTCAAAGTCCGCCTGGTGATAGGTTACCAACTGCAAACGGCCATCCTGGAGGACGGGTGGCCGCAGAGCCCTGGCAACATCATTGGCATGCTCCGGCAGTCCAAGGGTGGCAAAGGCAAGCGAGACTAAGGGCGGCAAGGGGAAGCCCAATGGCGGCGGCGGCGACATATAGCAAGGCTGGCAAGGACAGAAGACGCTCCCCAGCCCCCATGACCAACCTGGCAGGGCAGAAGGGTGGAGCGGTTGGAGATTCGTGGGCCGTTCGGGCTGGGAGAGGGTGTTCGATCAGGCTGACTCCACTCACCGGCATCAGCTCCAGCTTCCCTGGCCTGCAGCTGGTTGCGGCCGAACACCTCAAGTCCGGCAACCTCGTGCTCTCATCGATCGACTCCAGCCAGGGGGGAGAGGCAGACATCGTCATCTTCCTCACCACAAGGTCGAACGGCAAACACGACGGGGGGTTCATGGACAACGCTAACATGGTCAATGTCGCCATTGCAAGGGCCACGCGATTCGTTGTAATCATCGGTGACGGCAGGATGTTCGCCTCCGCCGCTTGGTCGAGGCTGAGAGTGCTATCCGAGTATGGACGCTTGGCTGGTCTCTGGGTACGGTTCAAAGATCCGCGGCGGGCAGGCATGCGCACCGACCTGGCCGTCGATGCCAGCTTCGACCCCGTTGCGGATCTGGCTACCAGGTTCACTGCACCAGTCTCCTGGGAGGGCCACGCAGACGTGGGCGAGTCCAGGATGCACTTGGACAACGACATCAAGAAGGCCCGTGATGCCCTGGCCAACAGCTTTGCTGACAGAATCGAGACCCCACGCGAGCCTGGCTTCAACTGGGACGTGCTTGTCACGTGCATCTTCGAAAGCCTAGACACTCTGCTGGCCACTCCCGCCTTCGCAGTCGCGCTCTCCCTCGTCTCAGGACTGCGCCCCCGCGAGTTCTCCATCGCCGACGCGCCGAGGGAACCAGGGAGACTCGACAGTGAGGCCTGGTCGCGCCTCGGCTTTCTTTACGACATGTCCCTTTTCTGGATGCAAGCAACCTTGTCTACAACATGCTCTGGGCGTGCCTTGTCTGGGTTGTGGGACTGGGCGCCCCCGGGTCGGCTCTCGACCTGGCCATCCCAAGTGTGTCGCTGCCGCCCCCGCCCCAAGCCCGCGGGCGCAGCTGCCGACCCAGGACAGACCGGCAGCGCGCCCAAGGACATGCTGCGGCAGGTCCCGAAAGCCTGGAGCAAGGAGACTCGCGAGTGCTGCAGACATCACCAGCACCCTGGCATGGACACCCCGGCGCACCTCCTGCAGGCGGCCCCGCCAGGCCAGCCCCTTAGAAGCGCCGTGGTACATGCGGGCGGGCTGCCCATGGACTCCGCGAAGGCCCGGTCTCTCCTGGTAATCATTATGCTCATGATCAGAGCCCAGGGTGCTCCCGTGGCAGTTTCCCCACGCTGAGGGCGCAGGAGATGCGATCGAAGCGATGCTAGGCATTTGCGTTCCCTGGCAAGACGCTCACCTGGACTGAACTTCGCTGAGACGTGGGGGCCCTCCCTGGGCGACCTGGTCGTGCTGCGCGGGCGGATCGAGGGCGCGCTCCTCCACGTCTCCAGGCTAGTCGCCGTCTTGCGCCGCCGTGGCGCAGCCGAAGAGGCCCGCTGCCGACGGACTCGTAAGGACATGGAAGAAAACGACTTCAAGCTGGCTGTGCCGATAATAGTCTTGGAGCAGATCGTCCCCGCAGCGAACGTCGAGACCCTGGCCAACGCGAAGTGCGCCATCTGCGCCCTTCACCGCGAGCTGGCTGTCTCGGACACTGACTGGGCTAGGAGATCCGGGCGACATCTCCGCCCTGGGATACATCGGTGGAAGCGCGGCCCTTTCGAAGAAGGGCCTTGGGCTGGCGTGCAGCTGGCCCCCCGGGTCATCCAGGATGGCCGACTGTGTGGTCGCCGAGAGGAGGCAAAGTTCACCTGTGACGACTGCAACAAGAGTCACCTCGAGTCCACCGATGGGACTTGGGAAGACGACGAGACTAGGGAACTCCTGGCGCAGAACCGCCACAGGCGCACCTCGCTGGTAAGAACTGCAGGTGGCTCTGTGAGAGCTGCTGGGTCGCCAGCGTGGAGAGACGAGGGATCTACGCCACGCTGGGTGCCGACGCGGCGCAGCGTGTCCAAGACTGCAACAATGGCCTGGCGGAGGGCAGGGAGCAGAGGAAGGCGGGTGCACTTCCCTCCCTTGCGCACCTCCCGCTCGGGTACGGTAGAAGCCCGTGCGCCGGTGATCCTGGCTCCCTAAAGGACCTCGTCATGGTCGCAGCGAACCGCCGCTGCCCCGCCCTGGCCAACCCGACCTTACCAGCCTGGAGGATCAACGGCGGAAGGCTCGACGGAAACGCTCGCAAGTCCGGCACCTACTCGGCGAAGTGTGACGCGTGCCCGCCAGATTCTCCTCTCCTCGCGTGGAAGGTATCGTATCCCGCCCTAGGCTGCTTCCTGTGGAAGCCGGCGCCTGGCGCCGGCATCGACGATTGTACAGGGCTCTTCTCATGGGGCCAGTGTCTGACCGCTTGGCAGGGGCGAAAATTGAACGCTGCAAGGTGCTGCAGGAGGTGCCTCGTCTACATATGGAACGTCGCGCCGGGCACCTTGGACCGCATCCTGGACCGCGACTCCAAGAAGGTCCACCCAGCAAACCCTAAACCAAAAGGCCGCATCAAGGCACGGAGGACTACGGCGCCCAAAACGTTGCCGACCAGCTGCGCCAAGGGCTCCCCAACGCCACCGTCGAGGACGAATGAGCGCGGAGCTTCCGGGGCGGCGCCTGCGTTCCCGCGGGCGAAAGCGACGGGGGGGCGCCCGGGATCAGGGCGGCACCAGACCTGCTCGCTCTCCTCCCTGGGCTACACCCGCCATGGTGCCCGCAGCTCAGCTCGCGATCAGTTGCTGCCTGCACCTGGCAACTGACGACGAGCAGAAACACAGTCGGACCAACGAGCTCCGCGAGGTAAAGCACCTCCTCGTCGCCTACCTCCGCGACTTCCACCCGGCCGTCGACGCGTGCTGGCGGGATTGGATTGCGCGACAGCTGAGGGCGCATCCATCCCCGAGCCAAAGGATCATGGGACCCCCTGGCCGGCAAACCGCTTGGTCCAGTTCCTGGCCAGGATGCATGGCCACGAGGTTCCAGCAAATGTCTCGCCGACGCTCGTCAACTGGGGCGGCAAGCGCTGGGCGGCCGCCAGAGTGGCGACGCACCTCGCCAACGGCCCTCGACGCAACGAAGCCTGGCAGCGGCACTTTGCCTCCCTGGCCCGAAGCAAGGGGCCCGGCCCAGTCCGGCATGAGCTCCCAGTACTCGCTAGCTTCCTGTTGGGCCTCGACGCGAGCGCCCGGGTAGCCACCGTCAAACCTGGCGTGCCATGGCCCAGTGACAAGCTCGGACGGCGAGGTGCCTCCGCAGACAGCAGCAGTTGCGGGGACAGGGACATGGCTCGCTCCTGTGCTAGAGGTCGGCAAGTCAGCCCGAAGCCGGCATGCAGCCCACGACCCTGGCGGGGGCGGCCCAGCGTCGCCTTCTGGACGCGTTGACCTGGCCCCGAGCGGCGCCCCAGGGGCGGGGCCGCCGCCCCCCCGCGGCCTGCTGGAGGACCGCGCGGCCGGCGACGCACCCGCAGACTCGGCCAGGGGCGACGAAGAGGAGCTCGACCGACCAGGTGCCGCAGCCGACGCCGAGGTACACGACGGCGCCAGCGGCACTATCACGAAAGGGGATCTCTCGGTGGATTTCGACGGCCCGCGACCAGCGTCCCCAGCAGAGTCGCCGAGCGAGCGCGCAGAGGCGAGCGAAGGTTCCCAGCGGCCTGGCAACTCGTTTAACCTTCGCTCGAGTACAGCCACGAGGACAAAGATGAGGACGCCGCAGAAGCTAGCTCAAGCCCTGGCTACGATCCTCTTGGTGCCTTCCGGCCGAACGACCCGCCTGCGCCTTTATAGCTGCAGGTGCTGTGGCGGCCGCTAGTTCCAGAGGTGATCCGCCCCCGCCGAGATGCGGCAATGCCATCGGTGATAGTGGCGAGCCCGGCACCCGGGCTGATAACAGGCACGCAGCGCCTCCTGTCTCCGACAGCAGCAGGCGCCCCAGCAGCGCACGAAGGGCCTTCGACGATCTCCTGGATCCCGTTGCAGGCGAGTGCATGTACCGTGAGTGCCTGGGCAACGTCAGCCTGCGTCGCCGCGGACAGGGCCCAGCCGAGAAGATCGCGCGCCTCCAGAAACTTCTAGGTGGCGCGTTCAACGGGATCTGGCACGGCTACACGCAGCAGCGCCCTATCCGCGCCAAAGGGAAGTCCAAAAGCAACCCCCTCCTGAACGACGAGTCCACGGGCGCGGGCTTCCTTGACGCCTGGCGCGGATGCGGCTTCGACGCCTGCGCGATGAATCGGCAGCTGGGGCTCAAAGTCGACTGGCCTGCCATGCGCGCATCGGGGCGACCGCTGGCCAGGGGTCCCATCAGTCAAAGGGGTGGAGCTCCGGCTCCCAGCGCCAGTCTTGGGATCCCTGGGAGGGGTGGTCCCGGCACGGCTCGGGGCAGTCCTGGCGCGACCATGACTGGCGTGGCGGAGGCAGGAGAGACAGACCAAACAGCGACGGTGCAGACCACGACGGCAAGCGGTCCAAGTGGACGTGTCCTTCCCTGGCACTGTCGCTGGATGCGTCAGAAACGTCACCAGAAGGCGCGGCCGTTAGCCAGACACGATAGACCAGAAAGTGTGGCCGTTAGCCACCTCAGTGCCAACCCCCACTTCCTGGTATCACGTTCAGCGTTTCCCCTCCTTCCCCCCTCTTCTTTGCGCCGATGCCGACTGACAGTGTGGTTAGCCACTTGCGTTTCTTGGCGCCGCCTACCCCCCGCCTCTCCTCTTCCGCCGACCGGTGGCGGCCCCTGCACTGCGCCTGGCTTCGCCCCCGCCTTTGGGGATCAGGCTCCAAGGCGCTGTCAATACCTGGCGCGATGCCCCTTGCTGGGGGCGGGGCGCAGCGTGCCACCGCGCGGCCCTGGCCGTTTGCTGTAGCTGTTTTCACGTTGGCCTTCTCCCACACCGGGCCAGAGCCTGGCTTGGCATCCCTGGTGAGTTGGCCCCCTGCCGACCCGTGACGGTCCCTGCGCTGCGTCTGGATTCGCCCCCCGCCCTTGGGGATCAGGCTCCACGGCGCTGTCAATACCTGGCGCGATGCCCCCTGCTGGGCGAGGCGCAGCGTGCCGTCGCGCGGCCCTGGCCGGTTGCTGTAACTGTTTTCGCCTTGGCCTTCTCCCGCACCCGGCCACAGCCTGGCCTGGTATCCCTGGTGAGCTGGCCCCCCCCTTCGTGACGCCACTCGACTCACGCATGCCGCGCCGCTAGCACTTGGCCCAGGGAGTTCTCAGCCTTCAGCTGCTGGCTGCGCCGCCCCTCTTGGCGCCGTCTGGCCCCCCCACCGCTGCCGCCCTGCCGCCGACCGCGGCCTGCTTGCGGCTCCCGGGGTTTCGCCTTCAGTCCCTGGCGTCTGTTGGTGTCCGTGCTGGCTCCTTTGAGCCTGGCGAGGTAACCCTGGCGTCCAGGTGACTTGCGTGTCGACCAGCTCCAGCTAGCATGCTCGCATGTTCCTGGCCCCTGGTCCCCAGACGCTGCCACAGCCTAGCCGTGTTTGCAGCTGCCGCCTTGCAATGGCCGCGTGGGTTGCTCATGAGTGGTTTAGCCTTCTTGTTCAACTACCTGAGCTTGCCGCTGGTGGCATGCGACGCAGCTGCGCTGGGCTGCTTGATCCAGCCCCACGCAATGCCGTGCTTTGCTCGGGTGGCTCGTTTACCTCTGGCGCCTGGCGCGACAAGGTACAATTTGTTTGCCTTCCCGGTGGTCTCGCCCCTGGAATGGTTGCACTTCGGCCGTCTGGCACACCTGGCACCTCTTGCAGCTCTGCCTTCAGTCCCCGGCGTCGCTCCTCGGTGTCGCTCGGCGGCAGTTTCGGCGGCCGTTAGTTCGCGCGCTTAGGTAATTAGGTTTGGCTCTTAGCCCAGGCTGACTTCGGACGCCGCCTGCGCTTCCGCTTGCGGCCGCGATGGAAAAAAGGCTCCGCCGGCCCATGTGGGAATTGTGACCGTGAGAGCTGTCTGGAGGAGGAGCGTAGGTAAGCCTGTATGGAAGCAGGGGCGTGAACACTGTGAGTTAACAAAAACCTTCGTCTGCCTCTTGGGGCTATCTGGGGGCTGGAGGGGAATTTTTGCAAGGCTTCTGGACCCTCTTGGGGCTGTCCTGGGGCCTTCTTGGGGTCGGAGGGCCTCTTGGGGCAATCTTAGAGGCCACCTGTCCAACGCATGGGGTGCTCGAGGCCGTCTTGGATCCATGCTGGGGGGTTTTGGGCGCTCCAACCAGTTCCCCCCCCGTCCAGACCCAGGGCAGGAAGTAGAGGGAGGGGTTAGCCCGTCACCAGATCAGCGGACATATTTTTGTGTGGAGAAGCGAATTCGTATATTACATTACCTTTGCCTACAGGGAAGGCAGGATTATATCAGCCAGTGCGTTTCTGACCCGTACGACCAGACGAAGTACACGGTACGTAGCACCCAGCAGATGCGGATAAGAGTCAGGGGGCGGTGGGGAGGGACGTCGGCGGTTTGCGAGACTCTGGAGAAGCCCGCCGCAGGCGCCAACGTTTCACAAATTATACAACGAGCCAGCGAGCCCGCCGCAACCGCAGACTTTTTCGTCAAACCAATGTGGGTCGGTCGCGGGTGGGTCGCGGGTGGGTCGCAATGGGTCGCGGGTGGGTCGCGGGTGGGCTGCTGTTGGGTCGCGGGTGGGTCGCGGGTGAATAGGCAGAAAGTCCACCCCATAATCATCACCCCAACAAGCGAAACCGTTTAGTAAACGCACACTGGGAATGAATCGAAAAGGGCAGGGCTGTTTCGTAAACGCCCAGGGCCGTTCAGTAAACTTCAATTGTCGGGTCCGGGTGGTTTTTCATCAATTGAGGGTGGGTCGCGGGGTGGGTCGCGGGTGGGTCGCGGGGTGGGTCGCGGGGTGGGTCGCGGGGTGGGTCGCGGGTGGGACGACGACAACCAACAACAACATCATCAACAACAACAACAGCACCAACGACAACAGCACCAACAACAACAATACTAACAACAACAACAGCAGCAACAACAGTAGCAGCAACAGCAACACCAACAACAGCAGCAACAACACCAATCACAACAACAATAACAACACCCAACAGCAACAACAACAACAACCACAGCAAGAACAACAACGCAACAAACAGAATTCTCACGATGAATTCCTTATTCAGCCACGCACCCGGAGTCAATGAATGACCGTGCGTCCCCCTCACTCTTGATTAACTAGCCGCTGCCAAGTAGTGACTCCTTTGTTGTTGAGTGCGTCGACTAATGCGGGTATTCCTGCTTGTGCAGCCAGAAAACTTTTGTTATCGCCTCGGCCAATGCTTGCCATAACCACTCTGGCTGCCAGGACCAGAGCTACTCTCACCACGAGCATTGCGCACACTATGCTACAGCCAGCGCCACCACCAGTACTACTACTACTACCACCACTACTATTACTACTACTACTACTACTACTACTACTACTACTACTACTACTACTACTACTACTACTACTACTACTACTACTACTACTGCTACTGCTACTGCTACTCTACTACTACTCCTACTCCTACTCCTACTCTACTACTACTACTACTACTACTATTATTATTACTACTACTACTACTACTACTACTACTCTACTACTACTACTACTACTACTACTACTACTACTACTACTACTACTACTACTACTTACTACTACTACTACTACTATTACTACTATTACTATTACTATTATTATTACTACTACTATTACTATTACTACCATTACTATTACTATTACTATTTACTATTACCTATTACTATTACTACTTACTATTACTATTACTATTACTATTACTATTACTATTACTATTACTATTACTATTACTATTACTATTACTATTACTATTACTATTATTACTATTACTATTACTATTACTATTACTATACTACTATTACTATTACTATTACTATTACTATTACTATTACTATTACTATACTATTACTATTACTATTACTATTACTATTACTATTACTATTACTATTACTATTACTAGTACTATTACTATTACTATTACTATTACTATTACTATTACTATTACTATTACTATTACTATTACTATTACTATTACTATTACTATTACTATTACTATTACTATTACTATTACTATTCCTATTCCTATTCCTATTACTATTACTATTAGTATTAGTATTAGTATTAGTATTAGTATTAGTATTAGTATTACTATTACTATTACTATTACTATTACTATTACTATCACTATCACTACTACTACTACTACTATTACTACTACCACCACTACTGCTACTACTGCTACTACTTCACTATTACTATCACTCTTGCTGCTGCTGCTACTACTACTACTACGACGACGGCTACGACTACAACAACTACTTTTATTGCTTCTTTTACCTATACTATTACTACTGCTGCTACTACTACTACTACTACAAATACTGCTAGTACTACCATTATTACCGCTACTACTGCTACGGCTACGACTGCTACTATTACTTTTACTACTACTACTACTGCTACTACCACTACCACCACTACTACTACTACTGCTACTACTACTACTACTACTACTCCTCCTCCTACTTCTACAACTACGACTGCTGCTACTACTACTACTACTACTACTACTACTACTACTACTACTACTACTACTACTACTACTACTACTACTACTACTACTACCTACTGTACTACTACTACTACTACTACTACTACTACTACTACTACTACTACCTACTACTACTACTACTACTACTACTACTACTACTACTACTACTACTACTACTACTACTACTACTACTACTACTACTACTACTACTACTACTACTACTACTACTACTACTACTACTACGACTACTACTACTACTACTACTACTACTACTACTACTACTACTACTACTACTACTACTACTACTACTACTACTACTCTTACGACTGCTGTTGCTGATTATATCACGTATTCTTGCTACCCCCCCAGCGAAAATGATTCGAAGCTTTTTGCCCAATTCTGTCACAGTAGAGCGTCCTTTACCGAAGGAGGCGGCATGTCCATAGTGCCACTGCCTGGCCGAGCGAGGACATACCCATGGCGCTGGGAGGGCAAGCCCAGCGCAGTGGCTTGGGTTGGCCACTGGACCCGCGAGGGGGTCTGGCCATTGCATTCGATGGGCCCCAAGCCACCAAAGCGTTGAAGAAGAAGCAGAAGACAGGACTAATCCAGGCGTGGAGGAAGAAGAGAAATACAGGGTGTGTGTGTGTGTATGTATATATATATATATATATATATATATAGTAAGAGAGAGGAGAGAGAGAGAGAGAGAGAGAGAGAGAGAGAGCGAGAGAGAGGGAGAGAGAGAGAGAGAGAGCGAGAGAGAGAGAGAGAGATGGAGATGAAGTGCCGCAACAAGGCGTCGACCGGACTCACACAGTCGTGGCCCAGCTCGGACACGGCACACGGCGTACTGCCCAAAGCACTCGTGGATACCAAAGCCAGGCTGCAGCTAGGCGTCGTGCTTGTGGTTCCCGTCGTGCTTCGTAACGACGTTGCGTTGAAAGTCGCGCTGGCACTCGCGGACGTTGAACTCGAGTGTCTGCGCCGTTCTGCTGGCCCCCGTCGTGCTTCACAGCGGCGTGGTGCGCGTCCCTGTGCACAGCGCATGCGTGGAATACAAGTGTCGCGCCGCCGCTCAATGTCGTGACCGATCAGCGACGTGGTGAACGTTCCATCGTTCGACGCATGCGTAGATGTCAATGTCGTGCTGCTGGCCTCCGCCGTATTGCAAAGACGTGGTGTACGTCCCGCAGTGTCGCATGGAGGCGTTGAGGGCTGTGGAGGAGCTCGCAGCCCCGGCTGGACTCTGGACGGACGTGTCCAGCTGAAGGGAGGGGGCGTGTGCTCTCATCTTGAGCGCAGGGCCAGCCCTTCCATGTCTTGGCTTGTGCAAGACCAGTGGCGAGCAGGAGCCACAGGTTTTGATTGACCGCTAGTCTGATGATCAATCGCAACACAGACAACACTGTCATCAGGACACGTCAGAGACGCGACACTCTATTTTCACTTATTCCCACCTGCGTAAAATCAGGTGTATCCCAGAATCTGGCGGCATTGCCATCGCCTTGCCGCAAGATCGCTCACCGTTGCCCACAAGTGCCATTTTGCTTTGTAATTCTGGGACCCCCTCGCGTGCACTGGCCGATCACGATCACGATGCACGCCACCATGCTACCGCGACGCCCTCCTTCAATTGCATGGCTGACTGGCGTAGCCTTGCCGCCGCCCGTCTGCGGCGGGCGCGAGGCCCGCGTGCTTCCCGCCGCGTTGCCGCAGTGCGCCGTGTGCGAAGTGAGAGAAGTTGCAATAACTGACTCAGGACGGGAACGATATTTTGCCGGAGTGCGCGGCCCACCACTCAGCTATGGTGGCATGTGGCCCCGGATGCGAAGCGCTCTCCGCGCTGGAAGATAAGAGCCGAAGTTGCACTTGGAATGTTCTGCTGCACGCCGCGCGCGACGAAACGTTGGTCCTGGAGGTGGTCAAGAGATCCGGGGCCACCGTTGCGAACAGAGTCGCGGCGTCGGAGCTCTGGGTGGTCTGCCCTCGGAGGGAGGCGCAGTCACCACGGGTGGGCGGCAGTGTTCGGGAGGGGCCTGGGGCCCGTGGACAGGTGTTCGCTGGGTCCTGCTCCGCTTGACCGTCACCCCGGACTTCCATCGGGTTCGTTTACGATTGCACGGGCGGCGAGCCCGGGGGGGTAAGTGAGGAGGGGCGGGCCTTCTCAGAAGGCTCGGAAGCGCTCCGGCTTTTGAGATGTTCTTGGAGTCTTCCTGGGTGACACAGAAAGCCTCTCAGAGGTCGCGAGGGCTTCTGAGAAGCCCCGCCGCCTTCTGAGAGGGCCTTCTCCTTTTCTTTTATCCCCTCGCTCGCCGCCGATTGAAGCAATGAATCCACTCTGAAGGGGCAATCTCTTACTGCCAGCCCGAACCTCCATGATCGATGCCTGCTTCCGATGACCATCACTCGCGGCGTGCGAGCATCTGCGTAGCCGATCCACGATTTCGGTGCACTGCATGACAACAGGATGAGGCTCAGAGCCTCGGACACAAGCCGATTGGGACCCTCTTCTTGAGAGTGGCTAAGATTCAGCGAATGTCACGACTCAGAATCCGCCCTTCCAGAATGCGTCCACCAAGAAATTCTTCAGCTGCAGGCCCAGGGCACCGCAGTGCATCCGCGCTGGCTCGAGGATGTGCCTCGTAGCCTCCTTGTTCGAGTAGGTCTGATTCTCTTGTTAAACCGCTTCGCTCATTCCGCCGGCCCATCTTGTCTCGCCGTTTTGGGGCCTCTTGGGGGCCGTGTTGGGGCCTCTTGGGGCCTCTTGGGGGCCTCTTAGGGCTTCTTGGGGTGCCTTTTGGGGGCTCCTTGGGGCCTCGTGGGGTCCTGTTGGGGCCTCCTGGGGGCGTCTTGGGGCTGAAGGCTGACCTTTTCGATTCCTGGTCCCCTTCTTGGGGCCATTTTGGGGCCCTCTTGGGCCGTCTTGGGCGCCTTTGGGGCTGTCTTAGGACCATCTTGGGCCGCCTTGGGGCCCTCTTGGAGGCTTCTTGGGCCGTCTTGGGGTGGTCTTGGGGGCTTCTTGGGCCGTCCTGGAGCGTTGGAAAGCCGAAAAGGCGAGAACGCCAAAAACCATCAAAAACCAAAGGAAAGTCATTCACTTCTGCCTCCGTGGGCCCTCTTGAGAGGTCTCTTAGAGGCCTCTTGGGGCGTCTTGAAGGCGCTTTGGGTTGTCTGGAGGCCATCTTTGGCGTGTTGGATCGCTCTTGGACTGTCTCGGATCATGTTGAGCTCTCTTGGGGGCCACTTGGAGCGCTCCGGAAGCGCTTTTGGGAGCCTGCTGGGACCTGGCCGGGACCTGGCCGGGACTTTGCAGGGACCTTGCCAGGTCACTTTTCGTCCGGGGACCCCCAGGGGCGGCCCCGCGCGCGCGAACTAGAAATGCTGTTAACCAGTTGCTGGAGATCTTTGCACGCCTTCGGCCCGTTGGGCTGGCGAATTCATGGCATGGACTGCGGCTTCGAGCAACCTTTCAAGTCTCCCCACGACAGCTTTGGCTCAGTCGCCTTTCCTATGACGCAGCCCAATTTTGTGCAGGTAATGGGGTAGTTGCAAGTGTGGATACCGATTTTTGGCGCCTCCGTGTCTGAAGACAGACATTTCAATTTACATCGCAGATGACAGTACACGCTTGTTGAGTGGCCACTTTGTCTGGCAGGTCGACTAGTTGTCGACGTAGGTCAGGGGATTGGTGTGTGCTGAATTTCACGTTCGCTTGGTGTGAAACCGGCTTTGATTAGAAGGAAGGGGGCGCTGATGCTGGCACACGAGGTGCCATTGACTTAGTATCCATGTCATGTGCAGAGGCTGAGCGTATCAGTCGGTTCATGCTTTGCTTGAGATTCCCATCGCGCGCGAGGCGTGCCCACGCAGCCAAATTTCATCACCTTCACGGGTATCCGCAGCCGGAGCTCTCAGGAGCGCGACTGTTTGACCGCAGCACAATGCAGCATCGCGCGAGCACTCGGATGCCTTTCTTTTGCCTGGCAGTCTTATCCCTCCTCCTCCTCCTCCTCCTCCTACTCCTCCCTCCTCCTCCTCCTCCTCTCCTCCTCCTCCTCCTCCTCCTCCTCCTCCTCCTCCTCCTCCTCCTCCTCCTCCTCCTCCTCCTCCCCCTCCTTGCGTTGGACTAACCTTTGCCGAAGGCTTTGGCGTTCCTCCCCCCTCCCCCTCCCCCCTCCTCCTCCTCCTCCTCCTCCTCCTTCTCCTCCTCCTCCTCCTCCTCCTCCTCCTCCTCCTCCTCGTTTCCGCCTCCTACGAAGGCACGCAACGCAGGCAAAGGCAGCGTCTTTGAGAAACCAGCGCAAGTGCAGCCGGCGGAGAGGCAGCAGGAGAGGATGGACGCAGTACAATACTTGGCTATCCTAGCGCAAGGTCGTGTAATATTGGGAGGCTCTCCAGGATGAGATCGGCGGCGAGCCCAGGGGGGAATTGAGAAGGGGCGGGCCTTCTCAGAAGGCTCGGAAGTCCCCCGGCCTTCTGACAAATTTTACCTAACAGCTTTTGCTGATAGGTTTCTAGTGGGATCAAAAAAGAGCATCTTGATGCCCCGGGGGGTCTGGGCGGGATCCGGACAAGGAACCGGACGGAACTGGACAAAAGGGTCAGCCCCAGGAATCTTTAGGAATCCGTAGGAATTCTTAGGAATCTTTGGGAATCCATTCCCAGAACACCATTCCCAGGCCAAATTTAGGCCTGGAGCCAACTGTAGGCCACTTCGTGTTCGTGTTCCCAGAACACCACTCCTGGGCCACATTTTGAATGCCCGGAGCCAACTGTAGGCCACTTCGTGTTCTTCGTGTTCCCAGAACACCACTCCCGGGCCACATTTTGAATGCCCGGAGCCAACTGTAGGCCACTTCGTGTTCTTCGTGTTCCCAGAACGAACACCACTCCCAGGCCACATTTTGAATGCCCGGAGCCAACTGTAGGCCACTTCGTGTTCTTCGTGTTCCCAGAACACAATATTTTGATTGCCCGAAGCCAACTATGGGCCACTTCGTGAAATTCGTGTTCCCAGAACAGAAGTCCTGTGCCATATTTTGAATGCCCGAGCTGAGGCAGGCTGAGGCCGAGGCAGGCTGAGGCCGAGGCAGGCTGAGGCTGAGGCTGAGGCACGCCGAGGCAGGCTGACGCAGGCTGAGGCCGAGGCAGGCTGAGGCTGAGGCTGAGGCAGGCTGAGGCTGAGGCAGGCTGAGACTGAGGCTGAGGCAGGCTGAGGCTGAGGCTGAGGCTGATGCAGGCTGAGGCTGAGAGGCTGACGCTGAGGCTGAGGCAGGCTGAGGCTGAGGCTGAGGCAGGCTGAGGCTGAGGCAAGTGAGGCAGGCTGAGGCTGAGGCTGAAGGCTGAAGGCCGAGGAGCCGAGGCAGGCTGAGGCTGAGGCTGAGGCTGATGCAGGCTGAGGCTGAGACAGGCTGAGGCTGAGGCTGAGGCAGGCTGAGGCAGGCTGAGGCTGAGGCAGGCTGAGGCTGAGGCCGAGGCAGGCTCAGGCCGAGACAGGCTGAGGCTGAGACTGAGGCTGAGGCTGAGGATGAGGCCGAGGCAGGCCGAAGATTCCTAAGGATTCCTACGGTTTCCTAAGGATTCCTCGGGATTCCTAAGGATGCCTAAGGATGCCATAGAAATCCCTAGGAATCCTTATGATTCCATTGGATCCTAAGGCCGTCGCCACTGCGACTGTCATTGCGAATGCGACTGCGACTGCGAGAACAGCAGAATTCTACAACTGGATTCTCACCTGAATCTTAAGGGGAATGCTTCCAGATATGCTTATACACATCGCTGTTAGGTTTCGTTGTCGGGATAATTTAAAGCTTTCCCCGAAGACACCGAAAAACTCTCAGAAGGCCGGAGGCCTTCTGAGCAGCCCCGCCGCCTTCTGAGAAGGTCTTCTCCTTCCCACCTTTCTCCTCGCTTGCCGCCGATAAGAAACATCTTGCGTACTTAGTGTTTTGAGAGCTTTCTGTGGGTATCGACGCGCGTCAACGATCATGTCTGTGGTTCGCGACCTTCTACGCAGCGCGCGAACCCACATGCACACGCGCATACGCGTCCGCATGCGTGCGCGCGTGTCCATCCGCATGTGCGCTCACACTGCTGCCCAGAGATGCGCGCTCACGCGAATCATATTCATGCATGCAAAGCGGACATGCCAGCACACGTGATTTCACGAGCGATAGCAGAACATGATTTGACACGACTCCTGCTAGCATGTGCAAGCGTGTAGCGCTCTCATGCGCGCGTGCGCGAAGCACTCTCACGCGCATCGGGCGAACATATATGCTTCGCCACGGTGCACATTGGCGCTTTCGTGCATCTGTCGTAATCGCATCCCTTTCGCAACTCCAGTGCTGGTGGGGGCGCGCACTGTTGTCCAGACCCTTCTTGTCCATGCGCGTGTTTCCAGACGCCTCTGTAGCCTTCTGCCTCAAGACGCCCGCCAGCTGGGCACCCGTGGCAGGCCTGCCCTCAGGGCCACCCCTGCGCCCCTGGCAGACGATGGCAGGGCGGCGCGGGCCGCTGCTGCCGATCCCCGCCGAGGTGCCAGAGGACTTCGCCCTGGGCGTGGTCCTGGCACCGACCGCCGGCGGCAAGACATCTGCGCTAGCCGCTCTGCGCTCGCGCGCTCGGGAGCGCGGCCTGGGCACTGCGCAGGCGGCGGCGCCCCTGCTCGAGGCGCTCGGGCCCTCGACGCCCCTCGTAGCGCACCCGGGGCTCGGTGCGACGCCCGAGGAGGCCGGCGGGAGACTGTCGGCGGCAGGCCTCGGCTCGGTGCCCGCTTGGTGCCGCCCCGTCGCGGCGCTCTCCACCGGCGAGCGGAGCCGGGCAGAGTGCGCGCTGCTGCTGGGGGACGGGGCGCTGCTGGACGACTTCGGCGCGTTCACGGCCGCAGGGCAGGCGCGGGGCATGGCCGCGGCCCTGTCGCGCTTCGTGGCGGCCCAGGGGCTGCGGCGAGTGGTGGTCGCGACGGTGCAGGAGGAGCTCGTGCCCTGGCTGTCGCCAGACTGGGTGTGGCTGCCGGGGCACGGCGCGGACACGCAGCGCTGCCTGCACCGGAGCGGGGCGCCCAGGCTTCGGCCTTCTGTGAGCTTCTGGCCCGCCCAGGACCGCGAGGGTGCCGTGGCATGCCGCCCCGCGCCGCTGGGCGACCACTTCGTGAGAAGCACCCCTTGCGGCTGGACGTCGGCCAGCTGCGCCGTGGAGGGGCACCCTGCGCTGGAGTCAATCGAGCGTCAGTTCGACTACCGCACGAAGCTAGTGCAGGCCGTGCGCTTGCCCGAGCTGCCCGCGCGCCTGTACGCTGCTGGCGCGGCTTTCTCCGTCGGAGTGTTGGCCGGGCCATCCGGGACAGGAAAGACCACGGCGCTCCGCGCGTTCGGCTCTGGCGGGCCCCCTCTGGATGGCAGCCTCGCTGTGGGTCAGCAGGGCTGCGCGGCAGCTGCCGTGTGCCCCGGAGACCCCAGGCTCGGTGCCCGTCTTCTGGGCCTCCTCGGGCTCGCCCCCAGCGCGGCCGAGCGCGGCCTCGCGTCGCTGAGCGACGGTGAGGGGCATCTGTGCCGTGTGGCGGCAGCGCTCTGTGGTGCTCCGGGCGGCCTCGCAGTCGTGGACGAGTTTGGCTCGCGCTTGGACCGCGGCTCCCGGCTGCGCCTCTGCCGCGGCACACGGAGGGCTCTCGCAGGAGAGGCCGGCGGCGCAGTCGCGGCCAGGCTCGTCGCTGCTACCGTGCACCTGGAGGTGGCGGCGTGGCTGTGCGCAGACTGGTGCCTCGACACGGGCTCCAATGTATTGTGGGAGGCTGAGTGCCCAGGCGACCGTGCCGCGCCGATGGCATCGCAGCAGGCGGCGGTGGCCTCTGCGGGCGTTGGCTGCAAGGACCCGCTCTTCGCGCGGCCCGAGGTCGTCCTGGACGTGGCCTGGCTGGATCCTGGCCAGGCGCGCGCCTCGTGGAGGCTTTTCGCCAGGCACCACTACCTCAGCGGCGAGCTGAGTCCAGCGGCGGAGTGCTGCGAGGCCCGCTGGGGGGGCCAGCCCGTTGCGTTCGCGGCGGTGCTGCCGCGTCAAGGCGCGGAAGGAGCCCCTGGCGTGCGCGAGCACCGCCTGGTGTGCCTGCCGGATTTTCAGGGGCTGGGCATCGGTCTGGGCTTGTCCGAATTCCTCGGCCAGCGTGCGCTGTCGGCCGGCTTCTTCGGGGCCGCGCCGCCGCAGCGCTACTTCTCAAGCACCGCGCACGTGGGCTTGGGCAGTGCTCGCGCTCGGAGTGACCGATGGCGGCCCACCCTCTTCGATGGGACCAGCGCCGCGCGCCCTGGCGACAACAGGACGCTTTTCAAGCACGAGTACGTCGGGACTGGTGGCAACTGCAGCATCTCGCGATGCAGCGATGGTGCGCCGCTGCCTGTTGCGCCGCCGCTCGAGGCGGCTCGCTCGGCTGTGCGGGCCAGGCGTGTGGAGGCGCGCTCGCACGCGCCCGCCGTGGTGGCCTGCCCGCAGGAACCCAGTGCCGAGGCAGCGCCGGAGGCAGCGCTGGAGGTGGAGGTACCACCCTGGCCATCCTTCTGGGCCACGTCGCCTCCTGGCTTGGAGGATGTGGTCGCTAGCGAGGCTGGCCAGAAGCTGCCCTGGGCGCAGTGCGACGTTGTTGCAGGCACTGGCAGGGTGTCGCTGGCGTGCCGCAGCAGCGGCGGCGAGGCAGCTCAGGAGCTGTCGCTGGCGGAGCAGCTCCGGGCCCTCCTGGCGCCCGACCGCGCCTACGTGCAGCTGGCAGTCCTACGCGGCCTTGGCGGCGGCGACGGGGGCCTTGCCGCACTGGAGGCGCTGGCGGCGCAGCCAGGCCTGGCGCAGGCCTTGAGGGCAGCAGCGGCCACCTGCGCTTCTGGCGAGGACGCACACAGCGCTCCATCCTTTCGCGTGACGTGCCGGCGCTCCGGCCGGCGCACGCTGGGCTCCGATGAGGCCGCGGCGGCGCTTGCGTCCGGCATCTGCGCCAGCCTCGGCTGGCGGCCGCTGCTGCAGGAGTTCGACCTGGAGGTCGTGCTGTGGTTGCAACCAGAGCGGTCGCTGCTCGGGATGGGCCTCAACGCCCGCGGCCGTGGCTCGCCGCGCGGTGCGCTGCCGCCAGGGCGCCAGGCGACGCTGGAGCAGCTGCGGCCGAGCCTCGCGTACGCACTTCTGGCGAAGTGCATGGCAGGCACGCCTGCCAGAGCGGAGATCCTGCTCGACCCTATGTGCGGCTCCAACACGGTGGCGGAGGTGGCATCGCACAGCGAGTTCGGGAAGCGGCTCTTCTGCTTGTGCGGCGACCTGGCCGAGACTGCGGTCATAGCTGCACAGAGGAATCTGGAGCGACTGCCCCTGGACGGCAGAGCCCGGATCGACCTCCTTCGCTGGGACAGCCGCCGGTTGCCACTGCGCCGCTTCTGCGCAGACCGCATCGTGGCACATCCGCCCGCAGGGAAGTTCCTGGGGGCCGCGCCCGCTGCCAGGCTCTACCGCGCCGCACTCGCCGAATTCCGCCGCGTGCTCGCTCCCCGCGGTCGGGGCCAGAGCGCGGAGGCGGCGGCGCGCCTGGCGCTGCTGGCCGCGGATCGCGCGCCGGCGAAGGGTGCGTTGAAGGCTGGAGCGGCCGGGGCCGCGGCAGACTGCGAATTCGCTCTGGGCAGCGATCTGGGCATCGTGTGGGCGCAGCTGGGCGAGGTGGCGCTGCCCTACGAGGGTGGTGACACCACGCTCTTCCTGCTGGGCACGCGCGTGAAGCCACTGCGGCCCGCGACTCCCCAGAAGAAATTCGACGTTGCCCAGTGATCCACTCTCGCTCCCTCCTCACTCTGCGGTCCGCTCCACTCCACTATAATTGAAAACTATCAGCCTCAGTTGGAGTACCTGTCCTCCCCTCGAAAGCTGGCGACCCGCTACCAGTCAACGGTTCTCGTCCATCCTCCTTTCTACTTCCCCTTCTCATCCTTCCCCTTCTCCTGCGTTCCTCCACGTTCTTCTGCTCCTGGTCCCCTTCCCTCGTCTCCGCGCCCCCTAAATCTTTCGAAACTGTCAGACTGCTCGACAGGTTGCGAAATCGTAAGACATCGACGCCTACCATTCGAACATCTGACTCCACGTCGGCTCCTCCCTCTCCTCATCATCTCGCTGCTTCCTCCTTCCCCTCCTCCCTCCCCTCATCCTGCCGACTTCCGCCTCTTCTTCTTCCTCCTCTTCCTCCCCCTCCCCCCCAAAGCGATCCTCGGACTTGTCCTCGTGCGCCCTCTCGTTCGGATTTCGGTGCGAATCCTGCCGTGGCGACGAGGGCCCCCCAGGATGTCCCAAAATGGCAAAAAGGTTCGACAGTCCTGCTTCCCTCGTCTTCCTCTTCCCCTCCGTCCTTGTCCTCCTCCTTCTCCGTCTCTTCCTGACCTTCGCGCTGTCATGATCGGACTTGCATACTTCTCCTCCTCCTCTTGCTCCTCTTCTTGCTCTCCCGACGCTCCGATGTCCTCCTTTTCCTTCTCCTTCTCCGCTTCCGCCTCTTCCTTCCTCTTCCTTCTCCAGCTCCTTTCCCCCTTTTGCTTCCTCTTCCTCCTGCTCCTCTTCCTGTTCATCTCGTTCGTCCTCTGCCGTGTCATCCAACTGTTCTTCCTGTTTCTCAAACAGTGCTTGCATTTACGGGTTCCTGGTTGGTGGCCGCCCGCCCTGATCCAAAGCGCGCCTCGTGCGGAGGGGTTCGCTGGGCGGGGGCTGCAGAGGGGGAATTCGGGGCTCAAGAGACGGGGTCGATGCAAACGGGGGTCAGCCAGAGCGCCGGGTCTTGCAGGATTCTGCAAGGCCTCACTGACCCCGTCCTGGATTGACTCGGGTCAGTAGATCCCCAAGGATGGATGAGGGAGTCTTTGGGGTCCTACACCGCCGTGACAATAGTTTGGCCCATTTATCTTGCCACGGCGAATGAAGGCGAGAGCGTCGGAAGACCTGCGATGCCCCCCGCTCTTCCGTAGACTCCTACACCACATCAACACAGCGCCGCGATGGCGCAGCCGCTGCGGAAGAAAAAACATCTCCCACTGATATCAATTAGTAGTAACTGCTTATTCCAGGGGATTAATTCTTCCGCCTTTTTTTTGACGCATGGAAAATGCTTCCGCGCCCGCGCGAGGGAACTCCACTGGGAAAGGCAAATGGGCCTAAACTTTCGTCCCGCCGGATTATGAGCGCCCGCGAGTCCAACTCGTGCTGCTCAAAGAGCTGCGCCTGGTTGGTGGCCGCCCGCCGGCGCCTCGCGGGTGGGCGCCTCGTGGCCGCCCCGTGCGCTGGGCGGGCGTGGCGGGGGTTCGCCCCGGTGCCCGCCCGCGGCTGCCCCCATTGGCGATTTGTGGATCCCCGCGCGCCGGGTGCACCGCAGAGCTCGCACGCACCACATCGTTTTCACCACGTACATTGCATCACATAGCTTACATTGTACAGACATGGATGTTGTATGTAAATGCATGTACACATGTATATATAAATATTACATCACCTAGCTTGCAACGCGTATGTTTTCGCCACCGCACGCAGAAAGCGCACGATAGCTTGCAACGCATAGCTGGCGCACATTTAACATCTACATCTGTACGTCTGTAGATATGTATGTATGCATGCATGGATGCATGCATGAATGCATGTATGCATGTATGCATGTATGTAGGTATGTGTACACGTATGCAGGTACATACGTACGCATGTATGCATGCATGCGTATATGTATGTACGCACGTACGTACATATGCATGCATGTACGTGTATACATATATATATATATGTAATTGTCAGTGCATATGTTTGTGTACATGTCTATGTATATGTATTTGTATTTGTAGATGTGTATTCATGTGTCTAGCTAGATGTACGGGTATGTATACATGTATGCATATATATATATATATATATATCTTTACATATAAGTTGCATATCTGCACTTATGTATGTACAGTTACATGCATATGCACATTATGCGTGTATATATAGATGTTACTATGCATGTATGCGTGCATTTACGTGTGTAGGTGTCTATGCATGCTTGTATGCATGTGTCCATGTATGTATGTATACATGTATGTTTGTATTTAAGCATGTAGTATATGTACGTATGTGTATGTATATATACGTACGTATTTTTGCATGTGTATATGTATGTATGTCTGTATGCACGTACGTATGTACGTATGTATGTTCGTATCGATGTATGCTCGCCCCTTCCAAGATCTACCTCAATACTGCAACATGTTTGAGTGACTCGCCTGACGCGGACAGTCTCTCTCAGGAACGCACCCCTTGCTGATCGCTGCGACGCCGCAGCTGGCGTCGCGAAGGGCGGCGACGGAGGGCGATCACGCTACTGTTTTCGAAGCTTCCGAAACCGATCGCACTCCCCCTTGGTGCAGATCTGGCATCGCCGAAGCCTGCGTCGGCGCCAGCAGTCTGGATCGCCGCCCGCCCGCGGGCGGAACCGATGCACTCCCGAAGGGCGCGCTCATTTGTTCAGGTGCTTCAGCATCTCCCCCGTCTTGGACCAGGCATCGTCTGCCCAGTGCCAGTGGGCCCATTGAGCAGACCGCACGCGGTGGCGCAAGGACGTGCTGCCGACTGCCCCAGACCTGCACTTGAGGTAGCTGCGCAAGAGCTGCCAGAAGCGGTCGACCACCTGCGTGCCCCCCGTGCACTTCAACGTCCTCCTCGTTCCTGGAATGTTGTGGTTGGGCTCCTGGGCATACTTCGAGGGATTTACACGAACTTACCGTTGCGCTTGATTGGCTTCCCGTTCCTGTCCTTCAGCTTCTTCTTCATATGAACCACGTGGTCATGAATCATCCCAGGAACCTTGAGCTTGTAGGCGCGGGCGCCGTCAGTGTGGAGGATGACGTTGCGGTTCTGGAGGTGCTTCCGTGCAAACTTCTTCCACTCGTTCTCCCTGATGGGGCCTGGCCCTGGCGCCCGAGACACGGTCTGCTTTGGGTTCAGACGCGTCAGGATGAGCGCGCGCAGGGCCCCCGCTGCTGGACGCCACCCCATTGCTCCCAGGTCGAAGCGGCATCGTGGGGCGACGGGCATCCGTCGTCGACGACGTTCTTCCTGAGGTCAACCTCGTCTGCCTCGACGTCATGCCACGACTTGTTGCCGGGTGCGCTGCTGAACTTGATGTACTTCTACATCTCCTGCACGTAGAGACTGCGGGCCATGTCGGTCGCGCGGAAGATATCCCCGACCGTCTTGTGGTTCAAGCCCGTCAGGCAATGGCCCGTGGACTGGCGGGCGTTGAGGATGGCGCAGCGCAGCGCCGCCGCCTGGTCTTGGAGAAGAGTCTGTCTTGGTCCATCGCCGACCTTGAAGATCATGTGCCCGCTGCGCGGTAGGACCAGCTTTTGACATTTCTTCGCGCGGCATCTTGTGTGTGTGTGCGTGTGTGTGTGTGTGTGTGTGTGTGTGTGTTTGCGGGCGTGTGTGTGTGTGTGTGTGTGTGTGTGTGTGTGTGTGTGTGTGTGTGCGTGTGTGTGCGTCCGCGTACGTGCGTGATTGCGCGCGTGTGTGTGCGTGTGTGTGTGTGTGTGTGTGTGTGTGTCCGCGCGCACGGACGTGGGCGGGCTGCGATCTTGGTCGTTTTGCCGAAAGAAACCAGGGTCTCGCGACAGACGGACATCACTATTGAGTTCGCGGGCGTTTTCTCCAGCAACTATGTATGACGCGCATGCGGTTGCATCGTTTCTGGGCTTTTGGCGGTGCACATGCGCGGGCGGGCTGCGAACCCGGTCGTTCTGCCGAAAGAAATCAATGTCCCGCGACAGAGGGGACATCATTATTGAGCTCACGCGGTGTTTTTTCCATCAGATACGCATGACACAATCAACTCGGCCAGGTTGTTTTCCTTTTTTGTGCGCAGTGTCCGTGCCGCGTTGCTACGGAGTGTCCTTCTGGCTGCTGAAAGACAAAGTGCGTGCGTGTGTATGCGTGCGCGCGTGTGTTTGTGCGCGTGCGCTGATTGTGGAACCGTGGCGGCCCAGACGGACGGGCGTGCCCCCCCGGTCTTGCGGGCGGGGGGGGCGGGCGCATCGGACCCAACGCAACGATGAGGGAGGGGCGGGAGACAAGCAAGGAAGAGTTGATTATTGTGGATCAGGAAAAAGGAACAATGTGCCAGTACCCGTTGAGCATTGCACTCAAAGCAGGCGTTGCGCCTCAATGGGCACATTGGGCATTGCCCCCACGTGGAGAGCATTGCGCCCAACGAGAATCAGCGTTACGCTGAAGAAAACAGGCGCTGTGCCTTAACAGTACCCCTGGGCATTACGCCCATGTGAACAGCCTCGCGCCCAGCGTTTTAGAGTATTACGCTTTTCCTCCTAGAGCATTGCGCTCTTCTCCCCTACAGCTAGAAGCAAGAGCATTACGTCTGCTTTGGCTCCTCCCCTATCTTCCTCGTCCTACATAGGCATGTCGCCTTTGACTACACTCTGGGTGTTACACCCTTTTTAAGAGCATTGCGCCCCCGAGTTATCATTCTGAGGTTGCCCTCCCTCCTCCGCAGTTGGCATGGGCCCGTTCGAAGATGGCCTGCCTGTGGGCGCTGGTGGGGGGATCCTCTTTCTGCTCCTCCTCCCCCTCCTCCTCCTCCTCCTCCTCCTCCTCCTCCTCCTCCTCCTTCCCTCGTTGAGCATCCCGTCGTGGGCTCCTCCTGATCCTCCTCCTCCTCCTCCTCCTCCTCCTCCTCGTCCTCTTTTCCCTTCTCCCCTCCTGCTGAGTATCCCGTCGCGGACTCCTCATGATCCTCCTCCTCCTCCTCCTCCTACCCCTCCTCCTCCTCCTCCTCCTCCTCCTCCTTCCTCCTCCTGCTCCTCCCCCTCCGCGCCCGCATCCGCATCCTCCTCGGCATCATTCTTTTCCTCCTCCTCCTCCTCCTCCTCCTCCTCCTCCTCCTCCTCCTCCTCCTCCTCCTCCTTCTCCTCCTCCCCCCCCCCTTTTGGATTCCCCCTCCTGGATGGCAGCCGCATTGCCATCGACGCCGGCTCCCGCCTGAGAGGTTGCCAAACTACTCATTGTGAGGAGGCTCCCACCTGAGAGGTCTCCACAAGACAGGAGGAGGCTCCCGCCTGAGGGGTCCCCCCCAAACCCAAACAAGACGAGGCTCTCGCCTGAGAGGCCCCACGCAAAAACCAAACAAAAAGAAGCTCGCGCTTGAGAGGTCCCACAAAAGACAAACAAGATGAGGCTCCCGCTTGAGAGGTCCCCCAAAAAACCAAACAGAATGAGGCTTCTGCCTGAGAGGCCCCCCAAAAGCACAAACAAATGGAGGTTCTCGCTTGAGAGGCCCCCCCCCCAACCCAAAAAACACCCAAACACCATGCCTCTCATCCCTGCAACTGTCCCATTTTTTCTTTTTAATATATATATATATATATATATAACAAACGACCAAAGTTCCAGGAGAGAGCCGACGCCGCTGCCCCAGATGCATTGACGAGGGCCGCCATATCCTCTGGATTTTTTTGGGGTAGTTACAGGGATGAGAGACATGGTGTTTGGGTTTCTTTGGGTTTTTTTTGACCTCTCAGGCGGGGACCTCCATATGTTTTTTTTGACCTCTCAGGCGGGGGCCTCATCTTGTTTGATTTTTTGGGGGACCTCTCAGGTGGGAACCTCCTCCTGTTTGTTTTTTTTGGGGACCTCTCAGGCGGGGGCCTCCTCCTCTTCCTCCTCCTCCTCCTCTTCTTTCCTCCGTTTTCCTCATCTGATGAAATCCTTGTCCTCATTCCATCCTTCTGTTACTTTATAATGCTGCTGCTTCTCCTCCTCCTCCTCTCCTCCTCCTCCTCCTCCTTCTCCTCCTCCTCCTCCTTCTCCTACACGACGAGGCGAAGAAAAACAGGCATAATGAGGTTGACCCCTGCGGACGAACGATGAGGTAGATCTTGGTGTGTGTGTGTGTGTGTGTGTGTGTGTGTGTGTGTGTGGGGGCGTCCAGATGTATGTATGCATGCTTGCATTTATGTATGGATGCATGCATGCATGTATGTATCGTTGGATGTACTTATGTATGGATTTACGCATGT
>CAUYUJ010014199.1:237432-272432 GCA_963575745.1 Prorocentrum cordatum
CATCGTCATCACCATTACGGTCGTCATCATCGCCATCATCATCGTCATCGTCGTCGTCGTCGTTGTTGTTGTTGTTGTTGTTGTTGTTGTTGTTGTTGTTGTTGTTGTTGTTGTTGCTGTTGTTGTTGTTGTTGTTGTTGTCGATGTTGTTGTCACCATCATCAGTCGCCCTCCCGAATCATGGATCTGCGTAAGCAGGGGCTGTGCGTCACTGCGCCACTTGAGATTCGCTTGCAAGTTCCGATGGGTAGCCTTTCCCGCGGCATGTCTGGCTTTGGCAAACGGATTGCGGGTGGGAGGGTTGCATGTTTGCACGAGCAATGGGGTTGACGATTTCACTACTTATGTTGCGCTTCGTCGATTCTTCTTTCGCAGAAGGATCGATCCCCCCCCTCCCCCCTTGGTTATCGGCCCCCTGCGTTTCACATGTGGATTTCTGTTTGAGATCATGCATCCCGGGCGGCGGGGCGCTTCCTTCTTACCCCTGTCAAGTAAGACTGAGCGCGCACTTGTGTACCTCCAAAGGTCATGTTTCATGACTCCAGGCAAAGCTGTAGCACAACGTGTGCACTCGCGCGCACATGTCAAACTCATACCCAAACGCGCCACTTTTGAACGCACTTTAAGATACACGCATCACGCCGCTGTGCTTCATCATGGGGTTGTCATCGCACATCGTGTAGATCTTATTTCCGTGAGTATTTGCAGAAACCGCATGGACGCCATAAGGGCAAATCTCGCCCAGAGCCAGCATTCTCATTTCACCACGCGGTGCATCTTCGTTGATCCAGCATGCGCCCAGTGTTCGAACCCGTATCAGACAATACGTTGCGGGCCACACTCACGCGCCGCCACGCGCGCGCGTCCAAATCCGTCCAATTTCGTCTGTGTTCGAAGCATTTCGAGGTAGATCTCTTCGGCAACACATGAACCACCACATGCTTTCAACCAACAGTTTGTCAGGTTAAATGAATTTCCGCGCGCGCGCACTTCCCCACCATCACCTCGATCAGCGCCACCGCATCACCGCCGTTACAGCGGGGACGCGCATCAAGAAACCACTTGTTTTTCGTCAGGGTGCCTTCGCTCCGCATGCTGTGCGGTGACTTCCCGCGGCCGTTGAAGGAGCTGGTTCGTTCAGGGTGCTCTGGATTCCATCTCGTTTGCATCTCGCGCCCGCGGGTTTCAAGGCTGGGTTTCTTGCGAGGGTTTCTCGCGGCCGCGCCCGCACTGTATCTTCATTGTCAATCGCCGCCGTTGCCGCCATCATCCGTCAACCACCGTGATTCACCGTGATCACAGATACGTGGACATCATCATCGTCATCGTCGTCACCAGCATCCGTGCCGTCATTGGCCTTGCCGTCGTTATCTGCATCGTCGTCACGACTATCGCTACTATCATTATCGTTGTCGCCGTTGTCGAAGTCATCATCATACCGCGCCCGCTTGAGTTACCGACCCGGGCCAAAGTGTCATCGCGCCAGCGTGGCCTGTGAGACGTGCTGGCAAGCGTCCATCGGTAAGCGCCATTGCGGCTGCGTCGGTTATGCCGAACCATCTGGCCGCTCCGCGCGCTAGCTTGCGCGCGCTAGCGCAACCGCAGAGATGCGCCAGCCAGTGCCAAGTAGTCACCGCAATCGCGGCCGCATGGGTTGTGCGAAACAGGTTACGGGCGGGATGATGTGGTGATTGCGCGAGTATTGGGGGTGACGGCGACAAGGTCTGAAAGGTGGATTGCACCACGTAGATTCGTACATAATGTTCATCCAGAGTGTGATAGCGCACTGTTTCGGGTCTTCGCTGGCAAACGCCCTCTCTTTCCTGTATGTCTTACACTCCTCCGTTGGATCTCCTTCCTTCTTTGTCCTCCTCCTTCGCCTCCTCGTCCTCCTCCTTCTCTTCCTCCTCCTCCTCCTCCTCCTCCTCGTCCTCCTCACCTCCTCTTCCTCTTCCTGTTTTCCTGCTGCTTTTCCTGCTCGTTCTTTGTCCTCCTCCTTAGCCTGTGCCTTCTCCTCCTCCTCCTCCTCCATCGATCTTCCCCCGCTCCTCCTGCCTCTGGTGCCCTTCCCTTCTCGAGCGCCAGCGGGGGCCCCGCCAGTCGACGTGGCGCCAGACGCAGGGCGGGGAGGATCGCTTCCGCCCCGCGGCGCCCGGAGAGCGGCGGCGGGGATTCTGCGGCTGCGCCTGGGGCCGTTCGGGCAGCCCGCGCCTGGAGGAGGAGGGGAGGTGGGCACGCAGGCAGGGAGGAGCATGAGTGAGGGACGAGAGAGAACGAGAGAGAGAGAGAGAACGAGAGAGGGAGAGAGAGAGACAGAAAGAGAGAGAGAGAGAGAGAGATAGAGGTGGGAGAGAGAGGGGACTGGCAAGAGAGTGCGCGCACGCATCCCGCCCCCTCGTCAGGATCGTGGGAGGTGGGATGCTCACGTGCGCCCTCGCGCTGCCTGTTTCCCCGTCCACCCCGCCCTCCCCAGTGCCTGCATCGCATGTGCCGTTGGAAAAAGCTGCCTTCCTCGCCTCTGCCTCCACGCGGCCCCCTTCAAAGGGGGCAAGTTGCACGCGTCGCGCTCTCGGGGGGTCTCGTTCTGCGACTGGGTGGTGCCCCACTGTGCGACTGGGACGTTCGCGTCGGCGGGGGTCTCGAGCCGCGATCGGGGGGGTGAATCGCTCCGCGACGCAGGTGGCGAGCCGCTGCGCGACCAGGCACTGGGCGCGCGCGCGGCTGCGCGCGTCGGCTGCGTCGCCGACGCGACGCAGCTGCGTCGCGTCGGCGGACGTCTCTCTTTCCGCGATTGGTGGGGGGTCTCGCTGCGCGACTGGGGTGGCGCCTCGCTGCGCGACTGGGCACCGCGCGCGCGGGCGGGAGTCTCGAGATAGGGAAGAAGCTGCGCCGCGTTGGCGGGGCCTCGCTCTGCGATAGGTGGTGCTTCAAGGCTCCTTAGCGCGGTGTCCGACGCGAAATGCGCAAGATGAAGTCGTGTACGATCCCAGAGGCAGTCTTGAGGAGTCTAGAAATCCTCAGGCATTGGAAGGACATCCGAACCTAAAGACCAGTTGGGACTTATGGTTCCTGACGATTCTGGAGGATATCAGCAGGATTCCAGAGGAAAGCCTCGGGGCTCCTGAGGCAATCTTCATGATTTCAAGCGTTCCTTCCAGAAATCCTGGAGCTCTGAAGAAATCCCCCACCGGATTTTTGAGGAAGCCCGGAGGTTCCGGGGTACCGCAGGACCAATCCGGGGTACCGCAGGACCAATCCGTGGGAATACTGCGGGAGTCGTCAGAATTCCAGACGGGAGCCGTCAGGAAATTCTCGCGTGGACAAGACATCAGAATCACTTGGGGTTCTGAAGACTTGTCCTGGATTGGAAGTCGCCACGAAATTCTTCTGATGAAATCGTCAGGGAATCCTTGCGTTTCCAGAGGAAGTTCCTAGGAGCAAAGATCAGAGTCTTGCGCCACACACGCGGGCCGGCCGGGTGGGGTGGGCCGCTGGGCACCTTCGATCGGAAGCCGCTGGAGCCTTCTGTCTAGTTTTGAGCTGGGGAGCGCTCTGGTAGTGTCCTCCGGGAGCATTCGGAGACAGACGTGGAGATCGTGTAATTGGTAGGTGGACCTCTCAAGCTCTCCACGGCCTCTGGCGGTGTGCGTTGCGAGCAGGAACGCAGCAAAACCACAGGAAAGCGTGGCATTGACAGTATAGCTCCGCACACGTGACACATGTTAACGAGCAGGAGCACAGCCAATCCCCAGGAGATCGAGGCATTGACAGTGTATCTCAACATTGACAGTGTAGCTCAACATTGACAGTGTAGCTCAACAGGAGGCACAGCCCTCTTCCCTGCGTCGCTCTGGGGCGGGCGTGCTTAACCTTGCCCGCCCCTCCTTTTGTTTGGCTCTCCGCTGAAAGCTCCGACCAACGGTTGATCGTGCCTGACGGTAGTCGTGTGCGGCACTCTCTACAGGAAGAGAGGGAAAGAGAGAGAGAGAGAGAGGGAGAGAGAGAGAGGGATAGGAGGAGGGAAAATGAGGGATGAGGATGACGAGGACGAGGGAGAAGATGATGAGGATCATGTCTTTTCCCTAAATCCTAAATTGGATTACTGTTTTCTCTGGACACCTCGTGCAGTCCTCTTTACCTCACCCTCCTCTCCCTCTCATATCCTGTCACACTGACCATCACCATCACACCATCATCAGCACTGCCACCGTTCGACCATCATTATCGGCCGCCACCACCACCGGCATCATCATCATCATCATCATCATCATCATCATCATCATCATCATCATCATCATCATCATCATCATCATCATCATCATCATCATCATCATCATCATCATCATCATCATCATCATAATCATCATCATCATCATCATCATCATCATCGTCTGCATCATACTTATCATCATCAGCATCAACATCATTATCATCATCATCAACATCAAAACCACAATCAGCATCACCACCATCATCATCATCACCATCATCATCATCACACACCCTCACACACACACTCGCTCGCATCCTCATCTTGAGGATGTCTCGATCGGGAGCGTCGTCTGGCAGTGAATCGCGAGGAAGTCTCGAGCGGGAGCCCCTCCCCACGAGGTCCCCGCTTCCATGTCGGAATCCGAGCGGGGCCGTACAGATCCTGTAACTGTCGTCTCTTTTGGGCGCCCCTCCCCTGAATCTGAAGGAAGTCTGGAGCGGGAGCGTCGTCTGTGAGTGACTCGCGAGGAAGTCTCGGGCGTAAGCCCCTCACTGTGGGGTCCCCGCTTCCATGTTGGAGTCCCAGCGGTGCCATCAAGATCCTGTAGCTGTGGTCTCTCTTGTCCTCCTAAGCCCTGAATCTGAAGGAAAGCTTTGTCTGTGAGTGACTCGCGATGAGGGCTCGAGCGTGAGCCCTTCCCTATGGGGTTTCCGCTTCCATTTTGGAATCCGAGCGGGGCCATCAAGATCTTGTGACTGTCGTCATTTTTGGGCTCCTCGGGCCTGAAGCTGGAGGAAGTCTCGAGCGTGAGCCCCTCACTATGGGGTCCCCGCTTCCATGTTGGAATCCGAGCGGGGCCATTCGGATCCTCTGACTGTCAACACTTTTGGGCCCTTCAGGCCTGAATCTGGAGGAAGTCTCGAGCGGGAGCCTTGACTGCGAGTGAATCACACGGAAGTCTCGGGTGGGGCCCTCTCCCTATAGGGTGCCCGTCTCTATGTTGGAATCTGAACGTGTCTCCTAGATCTTGTAACTGCTGTCACTTTTTGGGCTCCTTATATCTGAATCTGGAAGAGGTTTCGAGCGGGAGCTTCGTTTATGAGTGACTCGCGAGGAAGTCTGTAGCGTGAGCCCCTCCATACGGCGTCCCCACGTCCCGGTGTCCCAACGGCCTCGTGATTTGGCCGCCAGCGAACGCGCGCGCGCCGGTTGAGGCGGTGCTGGCCCCTCAGAAGCTCGAAATGTGTGTCCTTGCAAGAGGAAGGGGGGAGGTGGTGGAGGGGGGAAAAGGCCAGAGGATGATGATGACGAGGAGGAGGAGGAGGAGGAGGAGGAGGAGGAGGAGGAGGAGGAGGTGGCAAAGCGCAATCACAAGGACGACGATGAGGAGTACTTCCAGACTAGCCGAGAAGACTCTCATGTGGGGTCTTTCCATCGGAGTAATTGATCGTCCTCGTGATTGTTATTGAGAGCGCGCCGCTGGCTGTCCCCATGGGGAGGCGGGTTGGACCGCATGCGGGTCGAGTCCTACCCGGCTTGGGCGAATCTCAACCGAACGGTATGGGTCTTAACCAACGCACGGAGGCCAATCTCAACTTGCCAAGTAGCTTCACGCTCGGATTCTATGCGTCAACCATTGAAAGCAATGGCACCTTGATATTCTAATATTTGTCCTGGGAAACAGCACGAGTGCCTACATAAGTTTAGATTGGTATCTTTTCGGTCTGTGTAGTTGCGGTTCTGAACACGGTTGTGGTTCGGGACAGGTGGGAACGCAGACGGTAATAAACACATTGCGGTGCAACGCAACCAAGCGCAACGCAATGCACAACTAAGTTGATTTCCCCATACGCGAAACGGCACGCGCAGCGACCCGATGCAACGCAACAGCTGCGCACACAAAACCCGACAGCAACGTACACAAAACCACACGCCATGCACCGAGAAGGCCACGCAGCAGCAACGCGAAGGACATGCAACAGCAACTCGGAAGTACTGCACCGCAAGTCAAAAGCACCGCCTAGTCAGCGCAACGGCAACGCAACAGAAAGCTGGACAAACGCCTGTCGGAAGCCTCCCAGGAGCCCCTCGGAAGCTTGTCGTAAGCCTCGAAGAACCGGAAGCCTTTCGGAGGTCTTTCGGATTTTTTTACGAATCGTCTAAGATGTTTTTCGGAAGCTTCCCAGAAGCCAATCGGAACTCTTTCGGAAGCTTTTGTGGAGCCTCCTAGCGGCTTCTCAGACACCTTCCGAAACTTGTCCGACGCTTGTCGGCAGCCTTTCAGAAGCCTTTCGGACGCCTCTCGGAAACCTCTCGGAAGCTTCTCGGAGCCTCTCGGACCTCAAGGAAGAAGCGTTTGAAACCTGTCGGGAGCCTGTCGAAAGTCTCTAAGAGACCTGTCGGGAGCCTCTTGGGAGCCTCTCGAGAGCCTTCCGTGAGCCTTCATGAGCCTCTAAGGAGCCCCTGTGACGCCTCCCGCAAGCCTATTGCAAGCCTGTCGGAAGCCTCGCGGAAGCCTGTCGGAAGCCTATCGGAAACCTGTCTTAAGCCTTCCGGAAGCCCCTCGCAAGCCTCGCGGAAACCTGGAGGAACGCAAAGGAATCCAAATGACCCCAAAGAACATCTTCAGGAATTCTTCGGATTCTGGAGGAATTTTCAAGAAGCCGAAAGACTTCCGAAAGAGTCGGCATTAATTCCCAGCAATCCCAGGGAATCATCATATGTCCAGAGGAATTCGAAGGAAGCGTGATACTTTCCAAATGAAAGCGTGAGAAACCGCAGGGATGTCTTCAGGAATCGTCAGGATCTTTTCAGGGATCTTAAGGGTCTCTCTCCTCAGGAGACATTCGGATTTTGCCGGGAATCGCACAGGTGTCCCCGGATCTTCCTATGGATTCGCGCGGATTTCTGAATGAGTCCTAGTGGTGCCCGCAGGAATCTTAAGAACGTGTGAAGGCTCTCCTCAGGAGTCATGCGATATCCTGAGCGGTCACGAACAGTTTTCAGGACTCCTGGAGATGTTTTATTGCATCCCTCAGGATACTTTCGGATTCCATAAGGAACCATGGCGACTATCTATAGTCATAAGGATGTTTCATTACGGATGTTCTCTGGAAGCATGCGGGATGCAAGAACCCGCAGGATTTTTCAAAATACGCGATCGTTTCTATATTTTCATGGGTTGGATTGGTACAGTGTGGGATGGGTTCCGGAATTGTGGGGGTCGCCCATGCTGTTCTGAATCCGCCCCGTATTCGGTTTGGACTCCCCCCCCCTCCCCCCGCCTCTCCCTGGTCCGCCGTCGGGGCTCTCTTGGTTTTGGTCTCCCACAGGCGTGTTCCTCTCTCGCGCCTCGCGCGGCGCGAAGCGCGAACTTCGACCCGCGACGGGGGGCAGCTCCGCAGGGGGGGCACCGCCATGCAGCCTCGGGATGCGAATTGCTCGTTCCAGAGATCCTCCGTGCGTTCCAGACGAACTTGTTGGAGCTGCCGCGGTACCTCGGGCATCCTTTCGCCTCGCCGGCTTTCAGAGATCCCCGAGGTGTTCGCACCGATCGTGTATGCCGCCTTCGTTTTTTGCACCGGGGGCCGATGCGAACGTCACTGCCAGTGCTCGGAGTGGAGCGTGAGTTCACCAGGTGTTAGGGAAGGCCGTAAAGGGAGAGGCCCTGGGGCGCGGCCCAAGATCAGGCGATCGCAAGCATGGGTCAAGGGGGCGTGAGTTGGCGACGGGTCCCGCTTCCATGGGAAATCGCAGATTTCCGCCGCCGAGCACTGGCCGCATTTTGGGGAGGGCACCTCCCCCGATCCATGGATTTGGCGACCGCGCGCCAAATCCATGGATTGCTAACCCATGTTTGCGCGCCCCCGACACGAGGGACACTCGCATGAGATCCTTGGGCTCGCCACCCTTCCCGATTCCATGGGTTCGGCTCCTCTGGATTCTTCGGCCGTGGATCCGAGCTGTGGCTCAGAGTGGCGGGCTGGAGGTGGCCTCGCTTGCTTCTCTTCGCATGGCCGCGGGCGGCGATCGCAGTGACCGTCACGATCTAGCGATCCATTGCACAACTGGCCTTCTTTCGCCATGATCGCCAGTGTGTGTACACGTGAATGGTTTGTCTGACAGTGTGTGGGGTGGTGGTGGATAGTGGTCGCGGGGGAGCGGGAAGGGCTCAGCTTCTGCGAGCACACTGCGCACTCATTCCGATTCCTGCTGTCAAACTGTGTTCTGCGGCAGAGGGAGGCATTCTCGGATATGTAGGGTGAGCAGGGGAGGACTTATGGAGAGGCTGGTGCGACTGCATTGTTTTTTTTGCTCAAGCATAGGATGAGCAGGGATGTCAAAGTGATCGCCATCTCGGCCGGCCCGGAGCGATCGCAGCAGTATGTCCTCGCCCGCGGCGAGAAGATCGTCGTGGGCAAGGTAGCAAACAGGCGGGCAGGGGGGGCCTTTTTTATATGTCTGGCTGTGTTCTCGCATCCAGATGCCCAACCGCTTGAAGGAGTGTTGAGTCTCTCAACGAGGCTGGCTGGATTTTGGGACGTTCAAATGCCTTTCATGTCAGTCTTTCTGCTTGAGGGTCTTCTGTAGCCGTCTGCGGGCCAGGAAGCGTCACCCGTTTTCTGACCTATTTGACGTCCTCGTCCCTTCTCCCTCGTCCCTTCTTCCTTCCCCCTCTTCCCTCCCTCAAGCATGTATTGGCTCGAGCGCTTCATCTTGCAACGGTCTCGATCCAAGACCTCTAACTCTCTCGTCGTGCTTGAGGAGCAGCGTGTTCCTTGCATTCACTTGCAGGCATCCCTGCTGGCCAAAAGGACCTCCCCCATGTCGGCCACCAGTTCATCGCTCGTGAACCCTACGCCTCCGTGCAGGGGAGGGTTCCCGTCGTTGGACTGGCGGCCGCGTACGGGGGCTCCTATGGGTAGGGGGAGAGGCCTCTGCGGCTTCACACCTGTGGCGAGCGTGGCTGTGCCCTGCCGCGCTCGCCGCGCCGCAACTGCTGCCCACCGCTCCAACCGCTACCACTGCCGCCGCAGTCTTACTTCCCACCTCCTCGCTACTTTTATTGATGTGCCTGCCTTCCTCCCTCTCTCCGCCCCAGGGCTGGGGGACTTTGCCATCCCGCCCCTGGGGGAGGCCTGTCTGTTTGCTTCCCCTTTCCTTATTGAATCGCTTCGCTCATTCCGCCGGCCCATTTCGCATGACTGAGCCTCTTGGTGCCGCTGGGGGGCCTCTTCAGCGTCGCTTGGGGGCCTCCTGAGGGCCTCTTGGGGGCTTTTGGGGCCTCTCAGGGGCCTCTTGAGGCCTCCTGGGGGCTTCTTAAGGCCGAGGGCTCGAAGTTTTGTTTTGTGTTCCCCCTTTGGGGCATCGCTTGGGGCCCTCTTGGGCCCCTCTTGGGCCGTCTTGGATGCCTCTGGGGCCGTCTTGGAGCCCTCTTGGGCCATCTTGGGGCCTTCTTGGGAGCTTCTTGGGCCCTCTTGGGGCGATCTTGGGGGCCTCTTGGGCCGTCTTGGGGCGTCGGGAAGCCGAAAAGATGGACACGCCAAAATCTGCCCAAAACCTAAGGAAAAGTAATGAATTTTGCCTCTTGGGGCCCTCTGGGGAGTGCTCTTGGAGGCCTCTTGGGGCGTCTGGGGGCCATCTTGGGCGTCTTGGAACGATCGTGTGGCATCTCGGAGCACTCTTGAACCATCTTGGAGGGCTCTTGGCGGCCTCGTGGCCCTTCTTGGGGCTCTCTGGAGGGCCACGGGGGCGGCGCCCAGGAGGAAAACCATCTCTGACCCGAGTCTGCCGGGGATCGCCCGGGGTACTTTTCGTCCGGGGACCCCCAGGGGCCGCCCCGCGCGCGAGAAGTAGAAGTATTATTGGAGAGGCCTGACGGCCAGTGCCGCCGACCCTGATCGAAAGGGCCAGGAGTGGGGGGAGGAAGCGGAGGATGAGGAGGAGGAGGAGGAGGAGGAGTAGGAGGAGGAGGAGAAGGAGGAGGAGCAGGAGGAGGAGGAGGAGGAGGAGGAGGCGGAGGAGGAGGAGGAGGAGGAGGAGGAGGAGGAGGAGGAGGAGGAGGAAGTGCATCCTTTGTGTGCCCGCTCGAAGAAAGTGCGCCCCAGGAGTGTGAGATTCTGACTTGGGACGTGCTCCCGGAAGAGGAAGAAGTGCATCTCGGGCGTGCCCGCTCGAGGAAAATGCGCCCTAGGGGGGTGGTATTTTGACTCGGGGCCCGCTCCCGGGACGCCTCTGCGAGGAGGAGGAGGAGGAGGAGGAGGAGGAGGAGGAGGAGGAGGAGGAGGAGGAGGAGGAGGAGGAGGAGGAGGAGGGTACTTTTCGTCCGGGGACCCCCAGGGGGCCGCCGCGCGCGCGAAGTAGGAGTATTATTTAGCAGTTACCGGAGATCTTAGCACGCCTCTGGCCCGTTGGGCCGGCGAGTTTCCCTACAGTTTCTAGTTCGATCCCTCCCCCCAGGGGCACAGGCCACTGGGGGGTATGGTACCATCCGTGGGATACACTTTCCAGCAACCCGAAGTCCGAAGGAGGAGGAAGAGGAGGAGGAGGCTCAACGCTTGCTTCAGATCAGTGCCCTGTCTGAATTGGCGCGGGTCTGAACCGCTCCTCCCCGTCCTTGTTCCGCTCACCCCTCTCCAGCTGGGCCGCCCGCGCCCCCGCCCCCCCCCCCCCCCCGACGGCGGCGGCGGTGGCTTCTCCGCAGCGACTTCGTGGTGGACTCCAGCGCCCGCGGCGTGTCTCAGCGGCACGCGGAGCTGTACCTGTGCCCTCCGGAGTCGGGGAAGGGCGCCGACGAAGTGGTCGAGGGCTCAGCGTTCGGCGGCGAACCGAGGGGGGAAGGCAGAGGGAACCGACCTGAAACCAGACATCCAATGTGAGATTCTCTGCAAGGCTGTGCGGTCGTTCTGTGGGGGCGATCTCCACACGCTGAGGCGGGGAGGTGTGAGGTTGGGCGGCGGGGCAGAAGGGAAGTGTGTAGTGTAGCAGTAGTAGCACCCAAGCGGCGCGCTTAGCAGGGGTGTGAAAGGAAAGAGACGGAACCGGCCTTTGCAGAGAGTTCAGAAGGCCTGCGGCCTTTGCAGAAGCTTCGTAAGCCTTTTCCGAGGGCACGAACGCCTGCTCACAAGGCCGGAGGGCTTCTGAGAAGCCCCGCCGCCTTCTGAGGAGGCCCCCCGTGTCACTTCCCCTGGGCGCGCCGCCGAAGTGTGCCAGCTTCGTAGGCCGTCGTCGATCACTCCAGGCCGACCAAGGTGCAGCCAGAGCAAATGGGGTCGAGGGGTCGCGCTGCGTCGGCGATGCGGCTCGATTCCTTGCTCGGTTTTTTCCATCCCGATGGCGCCAGCACGCCGCCGATGCAGCTGTGCGGTGCGATCTTCCGACCCCACCTGCGGCGACCCCGTCTGGGCGGGCTGAGTTAGGGGCTGCCAGTCGTGGGTCGGTCGGCGATGACCGTCGATCATCAGCGGCTGTCATCGGTCGTGGCCGTCGGATGCTGCAGCGTGCCCTTCCGTCGGACAAATTCTTTCGTGAGGCTCCATTCCGGTGGGCGCCAGCTCGAATGGTGGCACCCCCGTGGGCTCGGGGGCCCCCAGACGGGGTGTTGACCACACCTTGTGGTAGTCGGTGGGGATTCGGGGTCACCGCACGGTTTGGGGACTTGGGTCGTTCTCCGAGGATGTCTCGGGCGACTGGGGCCTCCAGGGTCCCAAAACCGTGTGGTGACGGACCCTGCGGTGAGGTCTTTGGGGATTTCGAGGTCACCGCCGGGTCTGCCACCGAACGGTTTCGGGACCCCCAAGTGGGCACGTCACGGTCTGTGGCCCGGGACGACCAGCATGGTGGCGCTCGCACGACCTGGCCAGTGGTTCGGGGCTCGGGGGAGGCCGGAAACGTCAGAAAGCCTGCCGCCTTGTCGCGGGGAGTGGCACGGGTGGAACGGTGAGAGCTACACAGGCTGTACAACGAGCGCCAAACATCCTAGTAACGTTCGACCGTCTGTTTAGCCCGTAGAATTGTGATGGAAGAACGATGCGCGCAGTGCGGCGGTGGGAGCGGTTTCGAAAGTCTCCCGCCTTCCATCTGGGGCATTGTCGGGGGTGTTGCGCCTCCTGTTCAGATGATTAGCGCTCGCGCGATAACTCAATTTTGAAAACTACCGTCTTGCACCCGTGCAGCTGTTGGAAATTCTAGACGCTTCGCATGCCCCCCACCAGCCCATCCAGAAATGAATCCGAGGAGAGTGGCCCGAGCCAGAGGAGTTTGCCAGCATGCCGTGGCACAGACACACGGGGAGCGACAGCCGCCGTATCACGTTCACGTCTCTTGTCGAAGCTGGTGGCCTTTTGTGGGGTCGACGCGAAGGCCTTCTTGGAGACACCCTCGAGTCAACCATGAAAGCCACCAAATATTGCCCTCCTTGGAACATTGAGCCAAACTGATCCGATTACGTGGCGTTGGGAAGAAGGTGGAGGACTAGGGAGGGACGGCCACGATGGATCAGGGGTGGATGACGATGGCGTGGGAGAAAAATTAGATGTATGAGCAGGATGGGTGGGAGAAGGAGGCGGAAGGGTGGCCTCGGAACATGCAGTGAAATATGGAAGGACGCAGCCCATTCTCTTCCACAGTCCCCTGTTGCAAATTCTTCTATGGCCTGGACGGCCTCCCAGAAGGGCACCGCGATGGCCTCTCAGGTTAGCTCCTGACTTTTTCGTAGAAGCGGACATTCGCGAAGAAACCAGAAATGAAGCATAAAGGTGTTCGGATCTTGTCGCCATTGTGAAGCTCCATTGGGCCGTTAGGTCCTGCCCCATATCCTCCTCCTAAGCGCTATTTTCCTCGTTGGCACATCAGCGCGCGCGAGGCACATTGGGAGGCTGGGACAAGCGGTCCCCCTGTGACCCAAGCGGCTGCGGAACAGGAAGGGTAAGCAGAGGGGACGGATGCGATGCAGCACACTGGACGCAAGTGAAGGAGCTGACGTGCTCATGCCCTCACTGGGCTCCCAAAGCAACATCCAACTTACTGGACAGCGCAACGCGACGCAAACCACTGCGGAGAGGGGGGCGACGAAACTACACACGCCTCACTTTTGTTGTGAATCCGCGTTCTGGGAGGTATTCGGGACTCTCTTGGGGCTCCCTTGGGGCTTTCTTGGAGCTCTCCTGGGGCTGTCTTGGGGCTCTCTTGGGGCTCCTGGGAGGCCTCTTGGGGACATCCAGGGAAACATCGATCAAACATAGCCCGACACATCGCCTCTTGGGAGCCCTCTGTAGACGCCCTCGGTGCGCTCTTGGCGGTGTGCGGTGTCTGGGGCTTTCGTGGAACCTTTCTCGGTCACTGTTGCAGCTCTCTTGGGCGATCTTGCGGCCATCTGGGGGCCTCAGCAGCCCATTATACTTTTTTTTTACAGCCGCAGGCGGAAGCGCCAGCGGCAGGCGGTCACGGTCGGGCTGCGGCCGCGACAAGGGGGGCGGGCGCGCGCGGGGCCGCGGTCATGCGGCAGGCAGCAGCGACCCAGGGCGTCTGAGCCAAAGCGTGCAGATCCAGGGAGTCTGCAGGGCACAGCCCATTATACGCGAAACGGCGGGAAGCTCAAAAGGGTTTGAAGGGCTTTTGTCATCTTGAGGACATCCTCGTAGACTTTTAAGCCTTTTTGGAGCCGTCCTGCAGGTATCGCATGGCTTCTTGGAGGCATGTTGGGGGCCGCATTAGTCCAACTTGGGCTTTCTCGTGCCAGTCCGAGGGGAGGCGGTAGAGAGAGGGACATCCCCTCCCCTGGAGGGGAAGAGGGATTGGAAGAGTTTGATCCCAAACCACTTGCTGCCATCGCGCTGCTGGGATTCCAATCTTCGTGTCGCACGTTAGGAGGACGGCTCACGCGAGACCGCGAATTTGAAGAACGCCCGCCCTCCATCCGTGTATGGTCAAGAACTTTGGCTTAGCGTGTCGCTCCGCCCGTTCAGGCCCACCGACACGCTAACCACGCCCCCATTTCCAGGCGTGAAAGTGTCGAGCCGTTTGACGCCTCCCGCGGAGCGGAGCGGAGCAGAGCGACACGCTATCCGCTCTTAGGGCATAGCGTGTCCCCAGGGCCGCCGCCGCGATATGAGCAAAAGTTCCCGGCCGTATTTGTTGGGAAGTTTGATCTGGTCTCAGTATGCGAGGAAGTCCCAGGCGGACCGCCTGGGCCGCCCTACCGCCGCGCTGGGTGATGCGCCGAAGAAGGGTTATCTACATCCCCCAAACCGTGCTTACTTCTCTGGGGAACTGGGCCTGCCCGCAGGTGTGGCGGCTATGTGGTCGCCGTCGCCGCCCCGTCGCCGCCTCGTCGCCGCCCGTCTTGTGGGCCTGCCCATGGGTCTGGCGGCTATGTGGTCGCCGTCGCCGCCCCGTCGCTCTGCGCCTGCCCGTCGGTATGGCGGCTATGTGGTAGCTGTCGCCGCCCCGTCGCCGTCTGGTCCTGCATTACTTTGCATTGCTTCGCGTGACTTTGCATTGCGTTCCATTGATTCGTATTCCTTCTTTTTTCGGGTTGCCTTGCGCTGCTTTGCATTGCTTTGCATTGATTTGCCTCGCTTTGCTTTGCTTTGCGTTGCTTTGCATTGCTCGGTATTGCATTCCACTGCTTCCCATGGATTCGCGGTACTTTGCACTGCCTTGTCTTCCTTTACGTTGCTTGGCGTTGCTGGGCAGTGCCGTGCATAGCATCGCACAGAAATGGGGAGAGGGATGGGGGAGGCTTACACCACATGAATTGCACCACGTGGAGTGCCCCACTTATCTTACACCATATGCATTGCACCGCATAGCTGGCACCAAATATATGGCACCATATATATATATGCATATATTTATTTTTGTATATGTATGTATGTGTGTGTATATATATGTATTCCTCTTCCAATATTTTATAAGCCAGGCTTCCAATATTTGATAAGCCAGGGCGTGGGGAACCCCCCGCCCCCCCAAAACCGGACTCCCGGGATCTGGGGCTTTGGGACCCTCCGGACGGGCCTCGAAGCGGCACCCCGGGCCTCGCAGGGCCCCGAAGAAGCCGTCATACCCCAAAGATCGTTCCGAAACGTCCCAAGAGGCTTCCAAGAGCACTCCCAAGAAGGCCCCAAGAGGCACAAATTTGTTGATTTTTGTTGGTTTTTGGTGAATTCAGCGGTTCTCCTCTTTTCGGCTTCCCGACGCTCCAAGACGGCGGTCTTCTGGGTGCCCGAAGCTGCCTGGGAGGCTCCAAAAACGCCCCACAACCATCCGAAAGGGCTTCCAGGCAGTCCAAGAGAGCCCCAAAACGGCACAACAGGGGTCCAAGATGGCCCTCAGAGAGCCCCATGGCGGCCCAAGATGGCCCCAAGACACCCTAAGCAACATTCCAAATCGTGACCCTGTCGTTCAGGGAGACCGCGGTTGGAGGCAGGGGGGCCCGAGGAAGCCCCTAGAGGCTCCCAAAACACGCCCAGGAGGCCTCCAGAAGGCCTTTAGAAAGCCCGAAACAGTTTTTGTGAGACCTCCAGAGGCTCTCCAAGGAGGAGCCTCCCCACAACGAGCTGAGGAGGATGGGGAGAATGCGCAGGGCATGGCGAACATGAGAAAAAAGAAGCGTGGAGGAAGGAAAACGAATAACATTATTATAGCGGCGATGCCGGAAAAGGCAACAAGGAGTTATTGCTAAATTGTCGGCTTGACTTTCCTGCTAGTCCGCCTGCATACCAAACTTCAAGGACCAAGGTGCATGGCGCGAAGCGCCACTGCAGTCTTGTATATATGTATATGTATATATACATCTCTTATATATATAACACATATTTTGCACCACATAGCTTGCACCACAAACCTTGCACCACATAGCTTACATCTCGTAACTCACCACATATAATTCACCACGCAGTTTGCACCATATCTGTTTTTCTTGAGCAAGAAGGAACTAACACCTCCCTGGATTAATGGTCCCTCTGGGGTACTTCTTGACGCTTCGTTTCGCGTTCTAGGACTCCGCTTCCGACATGTGACACTGCTGTACAAACAAAGGGTACTGCCGTTTGCAGTCCTATCTGTGACGAGGTCAACCCTCTTCACTCTTGCGCTGACACGATGCTTCGCTGACGCGATGCATTTGTGTCGCCTACGGCACGGACGTCGTCTGGGTGTGCCTGTCGGTCCCGTTCGTCTGTGACGGTGCCTCGTGCCGACTCACACCGAGTGATTGACCTCTGCGTGTTTATGGTAGCGCCGCCGCGCCATTTTGGCTGCGCTTACTTGCTGGTCGCCACCGGGATTTCCACGCCACCGGGTTGGGAGTTTCGTTTCTGGCTCTCCTTCTGAGTGGCTACCCGCGCGCTCGCTTCGCTTGCCTCTTTCTTTTCTTGCTGCCTAGTCGTGGCCCGGCTAGTGTTCGGATGGCTTTCGACCTTTTTCGCGAGCCCGCAGACCAGAACATATCCCCACCAGCGCAACCGTGGGGCAACCCGTGCTGTTAGGTCCCTCGCGACAGCGAGACTTGCAGCCTTGTGCTGCCTTGCACCTCGTGGCTGGTTGCTGCGCTCCCGCCGCTTCCCGTCCTCCCGTCTACGCCACCGTGCGACCGACCATTGCCTCCCACCTCACCTGCCCCATCGGGGCTGTTCCCTGCCATAACTCGACTGTCAGTCGCCTCCTTCAACCACTCCTCTCCGCGCCCTCGGTGCCCTTCCAAGGCTCCACCCTGCGGCTGCCGCCGCTGCCCTACGTCCGCCCCCCGCCCGCCTCCTGGTTCCCGTCCCCCACGAATGCGTCACCCCATTCCGCGGCTGTCAGCTGCTTTCCCCGCGTCCGCCCCCCGCCCGCCCCCCTGCCACCGTCCCCCACGCCCGCCCCCCATGTGTCTCCAATTTTGCGCGACTGTCGGTCGCTCCGCTGGCCCTCCCCGGCCCACTTCCCCCCCCTTCGGCCTGCGTCACGGCTGTCTCGCGGCTGGGGGTGTGCCTGGGCCCCCCACCGCGGGCTGCGGCCCACCGCCCCTGGCCTCTCTCCGCCTCCGCCAGCTCCCCCCCCGGTCCTCGATTTCCCCCTCAGGGCGTCGTGGCCGGCGCCGGCGGCCCCGCTGCGGCGCGGACTTTTTCGGGCTGGCCTGGCCCCCCGCGCTGTCGCCTCCGCCCAGCTGGGTGCCGGCGCCTCTGCCTGGGGTCACCGTGCCCTCCAGGGTGCGCCGCTTGCACAGCCGGGCTGCTTCGCCGTAGGGCGCTCATTGGCTGGAGGACGCCGCTCGCACGCTCAGCGACGTCGGGCCCCGCGTTCCCATTCGCCTGTCGAGCTTCGCCCCCACGTGCTTGGTGTCTCCTGGCACGGCGCTCTGCCGCCTCGCTGTCGGTGTTGCTCGGCACTGCCGTCGACCTTCCGCTGCGGCTATCTTTTGCCTCCCCCTTCGGTGCTCCTCGTGATCGTCGGGCGCCTGCACGCTGCCCTCTGCGGACTCGTCTCGGTCCTCTTCCTGGACGTGGTCATTGGCTTCAATTGCTTCGCCATTTTGGCTTGCATCCTGGCCAGCATCTTGGTCTTCGTCGGCTTCGGCGTGTCCTACCTGTTCTTCAGCGTCGGTGGCGCCCTCTGAGCCGCAACGTAGTTCGCTCCTGCGCGCTTAGTGCCTAATTTAGTCCGCTGCTCGTTAGCCGCGCTTCGACTTGACGCCGAGCGATTCGTCGTTACGGTCGCGATCAAAAAAGTATACCCACCAACGCTTGGACGCCGCCCGACTTTCCTTCGGTCGCGATCAAAAAAGTACCCCCACCAGCCCATCCAGAAGCGATGCCCATGAGAGTGGAGGGGGGGGAGGGAGAGCCACGCATAGTCAAACAGCAAGTGAGGTTTGGGAGGCTCCGTGGCCATCTCGAGCTATTTTCGAGCACTCTTGGGGCCGCTTGGAGCATCTTGGGGGCCATCTTGAGCCAGCTTGGGCTATCTAAGCCATTTTGGAGGTCATCTTGGGCTCTCTGAGGCCGCTCGGGGGCCTCTTGGGGGCTTCTCGGGTGCCTTTTGGAGGCTTCTCGGGGCTTCTTGGGGCGCTCTTTGGGCCCTCTTGGGGGCCTCCTGGGAGCCCTGGAGGGCCCCTTGGGGCCATCTTGGAGGCGGTCGGCCAAAAGAGGGGGGAGTACTAGATTTGCGTCCCCCCCTTGGGGGCCACGACCTTCGTGAAGGGTGGCGAAAAGTGGCTCTCTCAGGGGCCGAGAAAGGAGCCTCGGACACATCGCGACCCCTTCCCAGAAATCCGCCGGGAGGGGAGGGGAGGGTTCCCCCCCCCTGAAGGGAACAGGGCTTGTGGAATCACCTGCAGCCCAAAGGGCTGGTGGGATTCAATATACATATGGTTTCGCCCCATCATTCTTTGAAGATATGTATTCATATCATCCCACGGAGTGCCGTTATCGCCCTCCCTCATCCCTGTCAGTTCATATTGTCCACGTGCACTCGTTTATCGCACATCGTACATCTTCAACAGCCCCTTGCAGCATATGGAACACAGTCGACGCGCATGCCGGAATGTTTCAAATACCTTAGGTTTCGTACAGATTTCAACACCGTGTTTCCCGGCACATACACCAACCATTCGGATTTACAACACAATTTCAAGCGAACGTGCGCAAGTTTTTACGAAGTCACAAGACAATCATCGGTTTCAAGTGTTTCATCACATGCGACCAACTGGTTCCCGCGCGCGCGCGCATGCCAACACCATTCGAACGCCTTTGCGCGTTTGCTTGGGGGAGGGATGCGCTCTTAGTCAAAGAAAACATACCGTTTGGGCCGCTCGCCCGCGGCGGCCGCGCGCGCATCTCGAAATCCTTCCCAAACCTGAGTCACCGACAGGTGGGCACCATCATCGTCATCGGTGTGGCCAGCATCGGCGCCGTCATTGTCCTTGCCGTCGTCATCGTCATCATCGCCCCCATCGTCGCGACTATCGGCATCGTGTCTCCCGTTGTCGACGTTGCCATGATACCGCTCCCGCCCGAGTCACCGACTCGCACTGAACTGCCCACGCGTCAGCGCGGCCTGCGGGACGAGCTGGGAAGTCCCAGCGGATTTCCACCGCGGCCGGGTCGGCCGCGCCGAACGAGTCGGCCGCTTTGCGCGCGAGCCTGCGTGCGCTAGCGCGGCCGATGTGCCTGCCAGCGCCAAACAATCATCGCAATCGCCGCCGCATGGGTTTTGCAAACCAACGGGGTGAGATGAGTGCGCTATCATTCGAGTTGACAGCTTCACGTTCTTCAAAGGTGACTTCTCTCATTTTTGAAAACAGAATAGACTCTACCCCCCCCCCAGGCGTTCGCCGCCCCCCTTTCGGGTATGTAAATCATATACGATTTTGACCACATGTGCATCCTAAATCTGAATTTGCAATGTCCCGGGGGGACCGGTATCGGCCCCCCTGAGGTTCCCTTGTCAAAGAAACGATACGCGGGGACATCTTTTGTTCTAGCATAACACTTTTTCGCGCATCTTTTGCAAAACATGGGACGAAGTGCGCACGCGCGCGTCGTCGCGCGCGCATGCCGAACCCCTTCAACCTTCAAAAACGTTTGGTGCCAGAAGGATTTCGCAATCGTGTGTCCAAAAAACATGCAAAAACGCAAGGTTTCGCAACACGGATCGCGCGCTCTTGCGTCGTCGTCGTCGTCGTCGTCGTCGCCCTCCTCCCTCCTCCCGCGTCGTCGTCGTCGTCGTCGTCGTCGCCTACGTCGTCCTCTGTTTTTCTTCGTGTTCGTCGTCGTCGTCCTCTTTGGCGTCGTGATCGTTTCCGTCGTCTTTGTCGCCGTGGTCGTCCTTCCTCCTCCTCCCTCGTCGTCGTCGTCGTCGTCCGTCGTCGGCGTCTCGTCGTCGTCCCTCCTATTTCGTCGCCGTCGTCGTCGTCGTCGTCGTCGTCGTCGTCGTCGTTGTCGTCGTCGCCGTCTTCCCTCCTCCCTCGTCGTTGTCATCGTCGACGTCGCCGTCCTTCCTCCTTCTTCGTCGTTCGCGTCGTCGCCGTCCTCCCTCCTTCCTCGTCGTTGTCGTCGTTGTCGTCCTTGTCGCCGTCGTCGTCTTCCCTCCTCCCTCGTCGTCGTCTTCGTTGGCGACATCGTCGTCGTCTTAGTCGTCGTCGTCGTCGTCTTGGCCGTCGTCGTCGTCGTCATCGGCGTCGTTGACGTCGTCGTCGTCGTCGGTGTCGTCGTTGTCGTCGTCGTCGGCTTCGTCATCGTCGTCGTCGTTGTCATCGTCGGCGTCGTCGTCGGCGTCGGCGTCGTCGTCGTCGGTGTCGTCGTGGTCGTCGTCGTCGTCGTCGTCGTCGTTGTCGGCGTCGTCGAAGTCGTTGGAGACGTCGTCGGTGTCGTCGTAGTCGTTGTCGGCGGCGTCGTCGTCGTCGTTGTCGCTGTCGTCGTCGGCGTCGCTGTCGTTGCCATGTGCCATTTGGTACCCACCGTCACGGTCTTAAGAGATTTTGCAAACCAAGTTGCGGGTGGGTGGGTGGGATGTTTGCAAGAGCGCGGGATGTGTCAACTCGTTAGTTAAAATCAGTATTCCTTTCAAAACAGAGAATAGACTCTACCCCCCCTGGAGTTATCGCCCCCCCTTTCGGGTATGTAAATCACATATGATTCTGACCACATGTCCATCCTAAATATGAAATCACAATGTCCCAGGCCAACCGGTATCCCCTCCCTGAGGTTCCCTTGTAAAAACACTATGCGGTGACATTTTTTGTTCTAGCAACACTTTTTCACGAATCCCTTGCAAAAAAATGAGACGAAGTGCACACGCGCGCGCCGTCGCGCGCGCATGCCGAAATCCTCCGAAAACCTTCGGTACCGGAGAGATTTCAAAATTGAATTCCCCAAAAACATACAAAAAACATAGGGTTTCGCAACACTGATTTGCAAAAAAAGCTTACGCGCGAGCTCTTGCGAAATCTTAAGAAAACCATAGGTTTTTCAAGATTTTCACAAAATGCTACCAAACGGGCTTCGCGCGCGCTCATGTCGAAATCTGTCGAACGCCCTTGCGCGTGAACGGTCGCGAGAATCCCCTGCAACAAATGGGACGAAGTGCACACGCGCGCGTCGTCGCGCGCGCATTCCGAAAACCTTCAAAACCCATCGGTTTCGGAAGGATTTCAAAATCGTGTGTCAAAAAAACCGACAAAAACACAAGGTTTCGCAACACGGATTTTCAACAAAAGCGTGCACGCGCGCTCTTGCGTCGTCGTCGTCGTCGCCGTCCTCCCTCCTCCATAGTCGTCGTCGTCGTCGTCGCCGTCGTCGTTTTCTGTCTTTCCTCGTCGTCGTCGTCGTCTTGGCGTCGTCGTCGCTTCCGTCGTCGTTGTCGCCGTGGTTGTCCTTCCTCCCTCGTCGTCTTCGTCGGCGTTTCGTGGTTGTCCCTCCTATTTCGTCGCCGTCGTCGTCGTCGTCGTCGTCGTCTTCACTCCTCCCTCGTCGTTATCCTCCTCCCTCGTCGTCGTCGTCGTCGTCCGTCGTCGGCGTCTCGTCGTCGTCCCTCCTATTTCGTCGCCGTCGTCGTCGTCTTCGTCGTCGTTGTCGTCGTCGTCGTCTTCCCTCCTCCCTCGTCGTTGTCGTCGTCGGCGTCGCCGTCCTTCCTCCTTCTTCGTCGTTCGCGTCGTCGCCGTCTTCCCTCCTCCATCGTCGTTGTCGTCGTTGTCGCCGTCGTCGTCCTCCCTCCTCCCTCGTCGTCGTCTTCGTTGGCGACGTCGTCGTCGTCTTCGTCGTCGTCGTCGGCGTCGGCGTCGTCGTCGTCTTCGTCGACGTCGACGTCGGCGGTGTCGTCGTAGTCGGTGTCGGCGGCGCCGTCGTCGTCGTTGTTGTCGCTGTCGTCGTCGGCGTCGGTGTCGTGGCCAAGTGCCATGTGGTACCCACCGTCACGGTCTTGTCTTAAGAAGTCTTGCGACCAAGTTGCGGGTGGGAGGGTGGGATGTTTACACCAGCAGTAGAGAGGACAGCTTCAAGACGGTCAAAGTGGATTCTCCTTTCTAACAAGAAAATAGACTCTACCCCGCCCCGGACTTAACGCTCCCCCCTGGGTTAGTATACTTTCATATATATTCTGCACACTCGTCCATCCTAAATATGAAACCACATCATCCCAGCCAAACCGGTATCCCCCCCCTGAGGTTCCCTTGTAAAAAACACTATGCGGTGACATTTTTGTTCTAACATAACACTTTTTCACGAATCCCTGGCAAACAATGAGACGAAGTGCGCACGCGCGCGTCGTCGCGCGCGCATGCCGAAATCCTTCAAAAACCTTCGGTGCGGGATGGATTTCGCAATCGAGTTTCCCAAAAACATACAAAAACACAGGGTTTCGCAACACAGCGTTGCTAAAAAAGCTTCCGCGAAAGCTCTTGCGAAATCTTAAGAAAACCATCGGTTTTTCAAGATTTTCACAAAGTGCTACCAAACGGGCTTCGCGCGCGCTCATGTCGAAATCTGTCGAACGCCCTTGCGCGTGAACGGTCGCGAGAATCCCCTGCAACAAATGTGACGAAGTGCACACGCGCGCGTCGTCGCGCGCGCCTTCCGAAAACCTTCAAAACCCATCGGTTTCGGAAGGATTTCAAAATCGTGTGTCAAAAAACCGACAAAAACACAAGGTTTCGTAACACGGATTTTCAACAAAAGCGTGCGCGCGCGCTCTTGCGTCGTCGTCGTCGTCGTCGTCGCCGTCCTCGCTCCTCCCGCGTCGTTGTCGTCGTCGTCGCCTACGTCGTCCTCTGTCTTTCCTCGTGTTCGTCGTCGTCGTCCTCTTTGGCGTCGTGGTCGTTTCCGTCGTCGTTGTCGCCGTGGTCGTCCTTCCTCCTCCTCCCTCGTCGTCGTCGTCGTCCGTCGTCGGCGTCTCGTCGTCGTCCCTCCTATTTCGTCGCCGTCGTCGTCGTCGCCGCCGTCGTCGTCGTCGTCGTCGTCGTCGTCGTCGGCGTCGTTGACGTCGTCGTCGTCGTCGTCGTCGGTGTCGTCGTTATCGTCGTCGTCGGCGTCGTCATCGTCGTCGTCGTTGTCATCGTCGGCGTCGTCGGCGTCGGTGTCGTCGTCGTCGTCGTCGGTGTCGTCGTCGTCGTTGTCGTCGTCGTTGTCGGCGTCGTTGAAGTCATTGGAGACATCGTCGGTGTCGTCGTATTCGTTGTCGGCGGCGTCGTCATCGTCGTTGTCGCTGTCGTCGTCGGCGTCGCTGTTGTTGCCAAGTGCCATGTGGTACCCACCGTCACGGTCTTAAGAGATTTGCAAACCAAGTTGCGGGTGGGTGGGTGGGATGTTTGCGCGAGCAGTGGAGTGGACAACTCACTGCGAACAGAAATTCATTCTCCTTTCTAAAAGGAGAATAGACTCTCCCCCCCCCGGACTTATCCGTTCCCCTTTCGGGTATATAAATCATCTATGATTCTGACCACTCGTCCATCCTAAGTATGCAATTGTATCATCCCAGCCAGGCCGGGTTCCCCCCCCTGAGGTTCCTTTGTAACAAACACTATGCGGTGACATTTTTACATAACACTTTTTCACGATTCCCTGGCAAAACATGGGACTAAGTGCAAACGCGCGCGTCGTCGCGCGCGCATGCCGAAATCCTTCAGAAACCTTCGGTGCGGGAAGGATTTCGCAATCGAGTTTCCAAAAAACATACCAAAAGCACAGGGTTTCGCAACACTGATTTGCTAAAAAACTTCCGCGCGAGCTCTTGCGAAATCTTGAGAAAACCATGAGTTGTTCAAGATTTTCACAACATGCTACCAAACGGGTTTCGCGCGCGCATGTCGAAATCTGTCGAACGCCCTTGCGCGTGCGTGTGCCGTCGCGAGAATCCTCTGCAAAAATGGGACGAAGTGCAGACGCGCGCGTCGTCGCGGGCGTATGCCGAAAACCTTCAAAACCCATCGGTTTCGGAAGGATTTCAAAATTGTGCGTCCAAAACACCTAAACAATCTAAGGTTTCGCAACACGGACTTTCAACAAAAGCGTGCGCGCGCGCGCTCTTGCGTTGTCGTCGTCGTCGTCGTCGCCGTCCTCCCTCCTCCCGCGTCGTCGTCGTCGTCGTCGTCGTCGTCGTCGCCTACGTCGTCCTCTGTCTTTTCTCGTGTTCGTCGTCGTCGTCCTCTTTGGCGTCGTGATCGTTTCCGTCGTCGTTGTCGCCGTGGTCGTCCTTCCTCCTCCTCCCACGTCGTCGTCGTCGTCGTCCGTCGTCGGCGTCTCGTCGTCGTCCCTCCTATGTCGTCACCGTCGTCGTCGTCGTCGTTGTCGTCGTCGTCTTCCCTCCTCCCTCGTCCTTTTTGTCGTCGGCGTCGCCGTCCTTCCTCCTTCGTCGTCGTTCGCGTCGTCGCCGTCCTCCCTCCTCCCTCGTCGTTGTCGTCGTTATCGTCGTTGGCGCTGTCGTCGTCCTTCCTCCTCCCTCGTCGTCGCCTTCGTTGGCGTCGTCGTCGTCGTCTTCGTCGTCGTCGGCGTCGGCGTCGTTGTCGTCGTCGAAGTCGTCGGAGACGTCGTCGGTGTCGTCGTCGTCGTTGTCGTCGGTGTCGTCGAAGTCGGTCTTAAGAGGTTTTGCAAACCAAGTTGCGGGTGGGAGGGTGGGATGTTTGCGCGAGCAGTGGAGAGGACAGCTTCAAGTTGAGCAAGTGATTAATTGCACCACATAGATTGCACCGCATAGCTTGCACCACATATATTGCACCACATAGAATGCTGGAACACACTGTTCGGGGTCCACGCTACCTAGCATTGTGAGGAGACGTCAGGGGAGGCTGGGGGCCGGGAGGGTATTGGCGCGGGGAGGTGGACGTGGAGGAAGGGCAGAAGCACGAGGAGTATTCGCAGGAAGATGATCGGGAAGAGTATGTACAGGCTGCGGCGGAAGATGCGGGGGGTGCGGATGTGGCTCGGCAGTGAGAGGCGCAGAGACGGATGACGGGGACGATGATGATGATGACGATGGTGAGGATGATGACGATGACGATGACGATGACGATGACGATGACGATGATGATGATGATGATGATGATGATGATGATGATGATGATGATGATGATGATGATGATTATGATGATGATGATGCTGATGATGATGATCATGATGATCATGATGATGATGATGATGATGATGATGAGGATGATGAGGATAATGACGATTATGACGATGATGATGGTGAAGATGATGGTGATGATGAAGATGATGGTGATGATGATGATGATGATGATGATGATGATGATGATGATGATGATGATGATGAGGAAGATGAGGAGGAGGAGGACGAGGAGGTGGAGGAGGAGAAGGAGGAGGACGAGGAGAAGGATGATGATGATGATGATGATGATGATGATGATGATGATGATGATGATGATGATGATGATGATGATGATGATGATGATGATGATGACGAGGAGGAGGAGAAGGAGGAGGAGTATATATAGCGAGCGATTCTGATGATCAATGACAAGGGAAAAGAGCCAATCTAGGAGGCAGCCTATGCCACCTAGGTTGGCGGGGGGACGACAGGAGGCGGAGGAGGGCGCGCGGGTGGGGGGAGAGAAGCAGGGCGGCGCCTGATGGCGGCCACGGCTGCCGCGTGGTCGGCCGCAACCGCGGCGCCCCCAAACGGCGCCACGCGCCGTGCGCGGGGGGCCGCGCTCGCCGCTCTCTCTCTCTCCCTCTCCCTCCCCATCTCTCGCACTCGCCCTCTCCCTCCGCTCCTTCCCCCAGACAAGACTGCCAGGGACCTTGCCCTGGGAAATCCTGGTGAGATTCTGGGCCCCCGCCTTATCGAGGCGGCCCGAACAAACCTTCCCGAGGTCACGCAAATGCTGGGTCGAATACGCTCCACACGTTAAACACCACAGCACATTCGCCTCGGGCCAGAACGCCACGGCATGGGACGGGTCCACAAGACGACTGCGCACACAGACAGCAGCCGTCGGACGGAAGACAGAACCAGACCAGGCCATGGGCGTACACTGCGAATTCAGAAACGAAGTCAAATCGCGGGCGGTTGATGAGCAACCGCACTTCTGACACTGGGCGAAGTCACCACATATCATGGGGCACTGATGGGTCGACCTCACCGCAGCCGCGCGCAAGAGCTGACGAGCCGATCTCCGCACCTTCTCTTTGGGGGGTCGGGGAGGGCGTCGGCCCTCGCGCTCCAAAACATCTGACATTACGTCGAGCAAATGATTCTGCACCTTCCGAGCAAGACCATCAGCGAATCTGATGGGGGCCGAAACCGCATAACGGACCTGAGCCTGCTTTGCGAAGTGACTCGCAACCTCGTCGGCCACGGCATTCGCCAAAACAACGCCAGGGTTCAGCCCGCGGCGGATGGCATCCTCAACTTTGAGGTGGCTCGGAATCTGGATGAGAACCACAACACCGAGGCGCTCCAGAGCGCTCTGGACACGCCTCCACAGATCAACGTGAGTCTGAATTCGCTTCAAAAGGCCGGCCTGGACACGAGCGAAACCTCGAGCGACGTAAGCCGAGTCCGCTATATAACCCAGGCACGCCTGCGGGTGAGCACCTTCCAAGAAAGCCAAAAGAGCCCAGAGCTCACCACGATTCACAGACTGCTTACCCGTGATCCCGCCCCTTGTAAAAACTTTATGTCGGCATCCGACACCTGGGGGGGCAGGGTTAAAACATCATGGCCAAAAACCGCGACGCCCCACGACACCCGCCTCAGACGCTTATCCCTCGAGAACTCCCCACCACTCGCATCCCCAGCGCCTCAGATGCGAGTTCCTTCCAAAGGCCCAGGAAACACACCAGCGGCAGAGAGGATGGGGTCGTCGGGAGGAGGAGGAGGGACCTGCGTCCAGTCGCGGGGCACGAGACCGCGAAGCCAGAAGCACGGCACTTCAGCAGCAACAGAAGCAGCCTTTCGAGCGAAGGCTACGTCAACTGTCTGGAATTCATTGTTGCACGGGCACTCCCAGAAACGACGGATGTCCGTCTCGGGGGCCGAGTTACAACGGGGACAGGTGAGCTCACACTCCCCCCCCGAGGCCTGAATACGGGCCCTCGTCCAGACAGCCCCCGTGAGCACCGCGCGCAGCATGCCCCCTTTCTGAGGGGACTTCTGACGCAAAGACGCAAGGTGCCGCCAAGCAACCGTGAGGTCGATGCCTGATGCAAGACCCCCTCCATTGCGGAACTCGGCGGCAGCAGACCATAAACGCGCCTCAATGCTACGGTCAACCTCCTTTGAGGAGGAGGAGGAGCAGGAGGAGGAGGAGGAGGAGGAGGAGGAGGAGGAGGTCAATGCTACGGTCAACCTCAGGAGCAGCAGGAGGAGGAGGGGGAGGAGGAGGAGCAGGAGGCAAAGGGGGGCGAAGAAGACGGATAATGGGAAGAACCATGCCAGAGAGAAAGGGAGTTGTGGTGTAGACGGAGAGGGAACAGCATGATACGGAGGAGGAGACGGTGGGTAGCAATAAATGGTAAGTTTCGCTGCCGCCCCAGATCCTGACCCCCAGAGGTCCATGGAGGTCCCCGAAGGTCCCTGGAGGCCTGAAAAAGGGCCGAACACGTTCAATAAACCGTCCGAAAACGTTCGAAATCTTTCCTCGATCCTCGAGGAGGGCCGAGGGCAAAACTTAGCAGGAATAAAGTTGCCTCCTCCTCCTGCCTCCTCCTGGTTAGGGGGCGAGCTGGAGCCTTGCCTCCCCGAACCGGCGCCCCTTCCCGCGCCGCTCCACCAGCGCAGCCGCCAATGATTCCCGCCTCGCGGTGGCGCGCCTGGGCAGGCGGTGGCATTCCCATGTGCTCTGGTGTGCGCCACACGTTGCGATGCGGGTGGTAGGTGGGGTGCTTCTCTTGTGGAGCGGCCTGGGCCTTCGGGCTTCGGTTCCTATTCGGCTGTTCTGGCCATACTATGCAGTGCAGTGCAATGCAATGCTATGCCATGCTGCGCTATGGTACGCTGTGGTGACGCATCGATAGCGCTGTGCTACGCTGTGACCTGCCATGCCGTTATGTTGCCATGCGGTCACACTGCAATGTTGTGCAATGTTGTGCAACGTGGTGCAACGTTGCGCAATGTTGTGCTACGTCGTGCTTCGTTGTGACATGTCATGGTATCACACGGTAAAGAGTGTGATGCCAATGCGATGTTTTGCTATGCAATGACTCGCTGTTGTAGTATTTCATGCAATGATCTGCTTTGCAGTGCAATGCTACTATGCGATGCTAGGCGACGCTATGCCGTGCCAGCGCTGTGCTTACCAGATGCCGTGCCCTGGCGGCACATCGTCTGCAGTGCAAATCTGGTCACACGCGCGCTGATCGCGCGGCGGCATCCGTTGTGTACGATGAGGCGGGGGATTAGGAGGGAGCAGCAGGATGTCGCCTCAAAGCCAGCAGCGCGTCCGCACGACCTGCTTCCACCGGTCGAGCGACCTTGTAATGTCATGATGGACTGTGTGGCGGCCAGTCGGGCTTCCGAGCCTTTCACCACACCATGCGCGTGCGTCTGACTTTCGTGCCTTCAGACGCCCTCTTTTTCGGACGCCGCGTAGCCGATTCAAAATCGCTGAAGAAGGCCGAGCTTAGCTGCCCTGACACGCCTGTGCTGAAACGCAAAAAGGATCTTGTTCAAAACGTCTGTGTCGAACACACTGCGTGTTGGCTGGGCACGTGTTCGCTGTGCACGTGTTGGCCCACGTTTGGTGAGCGTATCGCGCCAGACTTCGTTTTCAATCTTCGTGCTGAGTTCCGCGTCAACACGCTACGTGTTGTTTGTTGCGTATCGGTAGAGCTTATAGGCCGAGATATAGAAGATCTGCGCGCAACGCTTGCGTCTGGCATGGGCGGTATTGTTCGAAAGAGGCTTAAATACTTGGCAATAAGCTAGCCCTCCAGCGGGATCGATTACCCGATATCCCAGACTCTTTCGTTCGACACTCTTGAGATCATTGGGTGAGGGCGTCCCCGCGACTTTGGTTGGCAACTTTGTTTCGCCGCCCAGTCTTTGAACTCTACAGGAGTTCAAGAATGAAGCACACTTCGTAGATGCCATGTTTCTTTAGCCTGCTCAGTGTGGAGTGGCGCCACGCGGCTTCCAATACCACTTTCACCGCTTTAATGCGATGCAGTGTCATGCTAATTTTGGCCATGTAAATCTGGTACAATGCTTTATGATGCAATGATCTATAATACGATTATTTACTACGTTGTGCTCTATGTTGTTATATGGCATGTAGTGCTGTGCTATGCCATCCCACGAACCTCTTTGTAATCCTAGCGCTATGCTGTGGCAGATGTGTGCAAAGTATTACGCAACGCTACGTACTGCCACGACATGTCATGCTGTTGCAGCGATGTGCTAAGTTATGTTGTTTTAATCGACGGCTTACTACGATCAGCTATGCTGCGCCAAACTGCAAGATGCTATGGTAGGTATGGCTTGCTTTCAGATGGAGTGGGAAACGTCCAAATTAGTTTCGCGCCAGGTTCATTTCTGAGCTCCGGGTTCGAATCCACCCGACTCAGCCTCTGGTGGGCTCAGACCCAGTCAAACTTTGTGCTCAAGCGCAGGACGGTGTCAAAATAGGGCGCGCCAGAAATCAGTTGGGGCCGAAACGCGCGGATTCAAACTGCCAGTTTCGAATCTGGACCCTTCTATTGCCCTTCTTTCCCACGACTTCCCGTAGCTGGCGCTGCTTCTCCCGCTCCTGTTCGCCGCGACGCCCCCTCCACTCCGCCTCGTTCTTATGCTGTTGTCGTCGTTCCGCCTGCTCTCCTTCTGCTCAGTCGTGCTCTCCCCTGCCGCGCAGTCCTGCCGTGCTGACGCACATGCTGGCTGCCGCGGCTTGCCTCTCTCGTTCATCTCTTCGCTGAGGGGTCTCGAGCTTTGCTCCGCACCGTTGCCTCCGCGCTCTGCTCACGAGGTCCTCCGAGACGTCTCCACCAACGGCACCGGGGTGCTGGCACAAGGAGACCGCGCGACTGCGATCTGCAGCCAGGTCTCAAGCACAGAGCGATAGAGCAGGCAGGAGCCCTGCGCCCTTCCTCCCGCAGGGTCCGTCTCGAGTGGTTAGCGCTCGGGGCGAGGGTACTGTCGGGCGGGAGGCCGTCCTCCATGGGCCGCCGCACGGGGTTGTTAGCGCTTGAACTCGCTACCACAGGGCGGACATCAGCGAATTCCAGCGAGTTCCCGCAGGGTGCAGGTGCGAGGCGTGGCATGCGAGGGTGCAAGGGGGAGTCGGGTGATGAGGGCGACTACAGCCAAGACGCTGAACTAAGGAACCATTCGGGTTGGGAAGGGGCTCTACGTTCCTTACATTTAGTAGGTCCGTCCATGGCTATTTCTCCAGCGTTCCTCGTCCACGCAGGCGGGTTTGGGGTCAAAGAAGGGGCTTCGTTCCTTATTTGGCGTTCCTTCTTTCAGCGGCCCGACTGTAGGTGGGGTGGATGTCATGGCGTGGGCCATGATGTTTCCTCAGATTTCATGGCGCCTCTTCTTATTTCGTTACGTCCCTGGCCCCCCCCCCTGGGCCGCGCAGATGCCGCTGGCTATGATTTGCGGCCCCCTCCCCTCTTGGACGCCCCCCGCTTGGCCGCCCCCGAACTCCGCGGGCGGGCGGGAGGCCATCTGCCGAGGGGTGGCGCTTTCCGCGTGGCAGGCGCAGGCGCTGGCGCGGCGCCTCGCTCAGACCCGAGGCCTGGCGCGGGGAGTGCGCGCCCGCCGATGGGTGCCCCGCCAGGGGCGGTCTGCGCTGCCGAAGCGGCGTCGGCGCCCTGGCGCTGGCGCTCGACTCGAAAAACAGCAAACGCATACATGATGGGCAATTTTTCCATTACCACTACCATATCTAGGACGGGAGAAGAGGGAGGATGAGTAGGCCCTCCTCCTCCTCCTCGTCCTCCTCCTAGTCATCACCTCCGTCGACCCTGCAGTGCCCCCTATGCGAGTTCGAGGCCTCTGACTTGGACTCCCTATGCCGACATCTACGCAGCCATCTCCCTGGCCCAGTTCTCCCTCGGAAGCGCCGCCGCCGCCTCGCGGACACCCCGAGCGCCGCCCTAGGCAATGTCCCAGGTGGTGGCGGCGAGCTGGATGCAGGGGCCTTCGGCGACAGTGAAACGTGGAGCAGATGGAGCCCACGGCTCGGCGCCACCAGCCAAGCAGGCCGCCAAGGGCAGCAAAAAGAAGGAAAAGGGCGACCTGCAGGCTGCGCTGTTGAAGGTGATCACAAAGCTGTGCCTCAACGACGCGCGCGAGCTGGCCAACCTCGCGGGGACAGTCTACCAGACGTGGGAGACTACCGAGACCGCGGACTCTTTTACGCAGATCATGATCGACGCGGGGCTCAAGTACGACGAGGTCCCAAACAAACCTCAAGGAGCGCCAGCAGGCCGGCGAAAACGTCGATTTCATGGCAAGAGGACCGCCGCACGTGCAGGTCTGGGGGGCGCTCGCTATGAGTTTGGTGAACCAGATGGACACCTTCCTGGACGGCAGCGATACCTACAAAGAGAGCGAGAAGAAGGTCTTCTACGAGTACTTCCAGAAGCACCTGGCCCAGAAGCTGCCGACGGATGTTGCCAAGCAGGTGCTGCACTTCCGTTACAAGAAGTTCAAGCCGACGAAGAACCAGGACAGGGCCACGGTGGCGGCGGAGGAGAAGAAGGGCAGGCTCACGTTCGCCTTCTCATACGATGAGCCAGGGAGGGAGGCGCGGTCGCTGTTGATTCAGTTTCTGAACTCGGACAAGGCCAAGGCGACGCAGCTGGTGGGACCTGCCCCAAGGGGCCCCCTCGAGCGCGAGGCGGCGAGGCTCCTGGCGATCTTCGAGAAGGGCGGTGGCAAGGACAAGGATCAGGATCAGGAGAGCTGAGGACAAAAAAGAGAAAAAAAGGAACGACAGGAGTCGTTCGCGTGAGCGTGAGTGCGAGGGCCCCCGTGAGAGACGTTTATTGAGTAGAGGGACCTTTGCAGGTAGTGAACGATGAGCAGCTTTAGTGGCCCGAGGGACCATCCCAGACCCCTTTGAGGCCACGGGTTTCGACACATATTCGAATCCCGATCTTCCCCCAATCCCCTTAGTAGTGGCGGCTAAACGGGCTCCACGCAGAGGAGGAAAGGGTAAGCAATATTCTCACGGCAGACCCAGTGCGTCGGTCCCCTTCGTGCGCCTGCGCGGCGCCTGGGGTTCGCCGTCGCTTCAGGGGCAGTGCTGGCCCTGCCAGAGGGGGTTCCCCCTGTCTCTTTTCAAGGTTACCCGCTCCCCCAATAAGTCAGGTTGCGCTGAGTTCATGGCCAGTTTTATGGTATGAGATCGAGTAACTCATTTGGACTCCCCTCGCATTGCTCATTGCTCATTGCTCCTTGTCCTCCTCCTCCTCCTCCTCCACCTCCCTCTCCTGCCTATGGTAGTGGTGGTGGAACATGGGCGCATCAATAAAGATAGTTTCTCGGAGGTCCGCGCGGACCTGAAATACATGTTTCTTATATGCAGTTGTTTGTTCCTCTATTGGTGGTGGGCCGTCGTCTCGCCTCTTCGATCAGAGAGGGTGAGCTCCTGAAGATGGCTGTCCCGTCGGGGTTCTCCGCGCCGCCGAGGTGTCGTCGATAACCTCGCGCTGGCTGCTGATGTTGTGCCGTGATCTCTTCTCCTCTTCTGTGGCATCTGGTGTTTCCTTTGCGTGCTCGGTTGACAGTAGGTACTTTGCGTCTATATCCAGCTTATCTTCATGACCTCTACTGTCATTGCTCGGTCTGCGCAGATACTACTTGACGCTGTGCGGTGGATAGGGATTCGGTCCATTACTTGGGGCCTAACGCGAGCTGCTGGCTGCTCTGGGGGCGGCAAGCGCCATGAGGACGGCAGGCGTGGGCGCGCTTTGCCTCGTTTCAGTTTTGACCTCTGTTCTTCGCCCCCGTGTTTCTCCTGCTGTCTGAGCAATTGTTTCGTATTCGTGATGTTCCTGCCAGAGTTGCCGCCCCTTCTGGAGGCAACCTCAACACATCGCACTGCCCTCAATGTGTTGCTTTGATGTCCCATCTCCCATGGTGCCAACCAACATCGCAGAGCGGATTTCGTTCGAAAACCAATCGGATGGACCTGGACTGTCCTGGAGAATTTTGCGTTGACAGAAATCGACGCAAAAAATCCGCTGCAACACGTTTGCAACGTCGGTGCAATGACACCTTCTCCCCCCCCAACCAAAGAGCAACTGTCATGCGTGGCGCTGGTGCAGCGTGGCCCGTCAGTAGGCCCCGCACTGGGGCAGAGCGCCTGGCGGTCCCCAGAAGCAGCTCGCCTCCCGCTGCTGCCCTGCCTCCCGCTGCTGCTCTGCGTGGCAGGAGGGGGCGGACCGGTCGCAGGCGGGAGCGCTCCCGCTCCTCCGCTCGGGCTGTCCCTCTGGTGCCCTCGGGTGCTCGAGCGCTGCCCCAAGGGGCCCCGGCTCGCTGGAAGCGAGTCCAGGAGCAGGGGCGCCCCTCGGACACGCGCCCATTTCTCCCCCTGCTGGCCTACATGGGAGGGCAGGGCTGTTCTCCTCCTCCTCCTCCTCCTTTCTCTTTCCGTCTTATTTCGTGCTCCTCTCCCCTTCCCTTCTCTTCCCTCCTCCTCGTTCTCCATCCCCCTTCTTTTTTCTTGTCCTCATCCTCCCTCCCCCGACGACGACGAGCCACGACGTCGTTGACGTCCAGCCCGTCTGTGCTCTGGCCGACGACGGTGGCGGCGGCGGCGCAGACGTCCAGCTCGTCCGTTTTGTGGCCGCTTTGCCTCCCCGTGGGGGGGGGCGCCCGCGTCCCCCACCTCAATGGGGGAGGTGGCAGGAAGGAGGAGGTGGACGATGATGATGATGATGATGATGATGATGATGATGATGATGATGATGATGATGATGATGATGATGATGATGATGATATGATGATGATGATGATGATGATGATGATGATGATGATGATGATGATGATGATGATGATGATGATGATGATGATGATGATGATGATGATGATGATGATGATGAGGAGGAGGAGGAGGAGGAGGAGGAGGAGGAGGAGGTTCGGTTCGGTCCTCCTCGAAGGTGCGAGTCAGGCTCGCAGCTACCGGGCGGGTGCCGCTCCCTGGGAAACAACAGCCGAGGTTGGCCCATGAGGGCCCACAGCTCAGTTGCAAACGCACAACAGTTCGGGTTGACCCCAAAGGGGGTCCAGCGACAAGGAGGTGGTGCAATAGATTTGGTGCAATCGATTTGGGGTTGCAATAGATTTGGGGCGTGCAGTACATTTCGGGGCTCAAATGTATTGCTGGGTTTTCGCGTGTAATACATCAGATGTAATACAATGCAAAACAATTCTTTGGCGCAGTACATTTGCAATACAATTGCCCCAAGTCTATTGCACCACCCATTTTCAGCTGGACCCCCTTTCGGGTCGCAAGGAACAGTAGGGCCGCAACAAGGCCCAAACAATCTCACTTATAAGACATCCTCCCTGCTCCTCCCCCACGCCTCCTCGTGCACGGCCACGTGGTCGTACACGGCGTCCCCGACCACGAATGCGGGCGCGTGCGCGGTGGGGGTGGGGGGAGAGGCACGGAGGGAAAGAATGGCCAGACGGAGCATGGACGAAAGTGCACACCCCACCCATGAGATACGTACACACCGACCATCATGAAGGAGCGATTAGAGAAATCCCGTGTAGCTGAGGTCCTAGGCACGGCTTATATTACATACCATCTGAAGCTCAGCGTGTGTCAGCGTGTGGCCAATGAGTCGCATCCAGTCCACAGCGAGTTTAGACACATATTCACTGGAACAGTTTTTGGCGG